>JACAFV010000012.1:333777-368434 GCA_014635975.1 Plectosphaerella sp. P0831 | reverse complement strand
GTGTGGCGGCGAGCGTCGGCGTATTTCGAGACAGAGTGGTCGTCTGTCAGGGCGCAAGGGACCTTTGCAGGTCGTATCTTGGGTCGGCAGCTTGTTGTCGTTTAGACGTCGAGTGTTGGTAACGATGGGAAGTCGCTCGCGATAGAGCTGGAGCAAGCGTGAGGGACGAGGCCGGCAGTTCAAAGGGCAGGATTACTAAGCTGCAAGGAAGTCAACCTCCAAGCTTGAAGTAGTTTAGCGCCAATTGCACAGGCTGTCACCCGAGAGAGCTTCGAGACGGGAGCTTCGAGCTTCTTTCTGGCTCATCTCCAGCCAGGTAAAGCATTTCTTCTACTTCTCTGTTTCGTCCTCTTCCCAGTCATGCTTGACCTTCACCATCATTCACTCTGGCGCGGTCTATAGTCCCTTTCCCTATTTTGACAGCACCTCGGGAAAGCCAGTACCTTTTTGCTGCTATCAGTTCGCCGAGATATTCATTCCTGACAACTATCGAGCCTCGAAGATTCCAAACACATTCCAAGACTCAAATGACACAATCGCAGGTCCATCACAGTAGGAAGCTACTTTCAGGTGTGAACAAACATCATTTGAACGTCGATTCTACACTACCCCTTGCCATTCGCTATGCCTAATTTCGATGCAATTCGTACTATTACATTTTGCGCACCGACCTTTTAGCCCGCAGCAATCTAGCAGCCGCAGACGTTGAGGTAGGACACGAGCGGGTCGTGGTCGCTCGTGATGTCAGGGTACCTCAGCCAGCTGCTGATGCGCATGTGCTCAATCTTGGCAGAGGGCTTGACGAGGGCCGGGCTGATGTACATGTGGTCGAGCTGCTGCGCGTTGCCATCAAAGACATACGCGTAGCGCTCAGTCTCGGGCAGGCTCAGGATGCTCAGCTCGGTCAGGTTGTGCTTGCCGGTGAGGGTCTTCTGGGGCTGGACGAAGGCAAACTCGTTGAAGTCGCCCGAGATGATGATGCGGGCCTTGGGGTCCTGGGAGATGAGAGAGTCGACAAAGGCGCCGATGCTATCAGTCTGCTGGCCGCGCTTCTCAACGCCGTTGTTGACGGGAGGACGAGCGTCGCCGTGGAGGGTGGAGGAGCCGCCCTTGGAGCCGTTGTGGACGTTGATGGTGTAGAAGGGCTTGTTCTTGGGGCCGCGGAGGGCGCGCCAGGCGGCGGCCAGGGGCTTGCGGCTGTTGGCCCAGGCGTCGTTGGCAATATCGATACGGCCGGGGTTGAAGGACAGCACGCCGTTCTCAAGGACAGTGGCCGAGTCGGTGCTGCCGCCCTGGTTGGGGTTCCACAGCTCAACGACGTCGGGGCGGTACAGGTAGGCGTTGCGGATATTGCCGCCGGGCTGGCCACCGTCCTGGTTGCGGACAGGCTCGACCTCGACAAATTCGTAGACGACGCCGCTCTGCTCCTCGATGGAGGCAGCAAGAGTGGCAAGAGTAACGTTGGCGCTGACGACGAGGTCGTTGGTGGGGCCGTTGTTGTCCTGGATCTCCTGGAGGAAGAGGAAGTCGGGGGTCTTGAGGTATTCGACAATGTGGGCGGCGACGGCAGGGAGGTGCTCGGAGCCGGCCCACAGGTTCTCAACGTTGTAGGAGCCAAAGGTGAGACCGCGGCAGTCACCGGTGCTCTTGAGAGTGGTAGGGGAGGTCTCGGTGGAAGCGGCCTCCTCGACGACAAGGGCCGTCAGGGGAAGGATGCGGTAGAAGCCGAAAGCGTAGGTGACAACGCCGGTGATCTCGACAAACTTGTCACCCATCTTGGTCTCGGGGTTGGCGGTGCCATCGAGGGGGGTGCCAATGACAATGGCCTCGGGGTTCGCATCCTTGTCGGTCATGGTGATACCGTCATGGCTGTTGCGGCCGGTGGCGGGCCATGTGCCGAGGACCCAGGTGTCACCAAACTGGTTGGGACGGGTGGTGCCGACGGGGGACTTGACGGTAACGAGCTCGCCGTTGAGCGACTGCCAGAAGTCCAGTCCGTACTTGGAGGGCTCCAGCAGGGGGTTCTCGACGGTGACACGGAAGACGTCGTTGGGAACAGCAAAGATGTCACCGCCGTCCAGGGAGCTGAACTGCTCGGTGGGAGGGTTGGCAGTGTCCTCGCCAATGACATAGGCCTTGACGGGGTTGTTGCTGGAGACGACCTTGACGTTGGTAGGGTTGGTGACCTCGGTCAGGTAGAGGTGCAGGTTGTTGGCCCTGTAACAAGGGGTTGTCAGCTTGTGTCTTCGTGTTTGCAGAGGTCTTCTGTGTTGGGCCTCTCACCTGTACTGGAAGACTGTGCCGTCGAGAGTGACAACGTCTCCAACGGCAACGGTGGAAACAACGTTGCGGTTGAAGACGTAGACGGCCTCCGAGGTACGGTCATCGTCGTCGGGGGTGGTGGAGCGAATCCAGATGCCATTGGGGCCCTTGGCGAGAACCAGGCCCTCGACGCCGGTCACGGCCGTGCCGTTCAGAGGGGTGTTGAACCTGTTGCCGTTGATCTCGGCAATGGTGGCAGCCGACACAAGGCCGAGGGCGGACAGGAGAGTAGCGGGCACCTTCATCTTGGGCAACGGCAGGGGACTAGACGGACAGACTGGCACGAAGGTCGGACTGGAGCTGGTCTCGTGAGGGAAAGGCCTGGAGACCAGAGAAGCCCCTCCATGATGGGGGGCGATGGGCAGTGGTATTTGTACCTCTAGCCAGGGATTTGCTGTTCGGCGCAAAGTCGAGGATGTGAGTGAGCACGAGCGAGACGGGGCCCAATGTCTAGGGCAACCTGGGCAACTCGGCACGCCCCTCCTCTCCTCGTCTGGGCCCCTCCTCCGCGTCCAGCTGGAGCAGGTCGGTTCAGAATGGGTTCGTTCTGCTGTGGATGTGAGTGAGCTAGCGAGTAGCTACGCGCCTCCGCATCATGGGATATCCCACTCGCCTGGTAGGTCGGCGGGTGGGTGTGTGTTGTGGTGGCAGGGAGCGGCCATGTCCGAGAGGCAGACTGGTCCACCGTGGAGATTTGTCCCTGGACTCGAGGTTGTTGAAGAGCTCGGATTCGCTGGAGGTGGCCGGCAGCGCGGGCGATCCAAAGAGCATGCCGTGCAAGGGGGGCTTATCAGCTGCCCTGTCAGAGGTCGCGGTGCCTGGCACGTTTCCTGCCAAGCCGAAAGGGGAGGTTCACAAGGTGTTGTCGAATAGCGTGCGCGGTGGTGTGGGATGGGCGGCGCTGGACCGAGCCGGCAGGGGTCCCTTTTTGGAAGGTGAACATGCCTGGCGGGGCGTGGAGAAGATGGAGAAGCTCCTATCGCACCCACCAAGCCCACCAAGACGCACCTACCCGGGCCAGTGCACGATTTTTGGGAAGGAACGATACAGTCATTGCAGTGTCGTCTCCGGCCTCGGCGAGGCGCGGGGCAGTCAAATTTTGAACTGAAAGAAAAGAAAAGACGAGATGGGTTCACTCTGAGTGATCTTGATGGATGTTCGATTGGTGTGAGATTGCTTACCGGAACAGATGCCCAAGGTGGAATCGGGTGTTCAACGGTCGGCAGCCACATCTCGGGCGCTATTCGTGCAAGGAAAAGCTGCCGGACCCGTGTGGCGGCGCTGGAATGGAACATGCTTGAACTTCAACGCTCAGGCAATCAGGCTGTCGGGATCTGGTGCGCGCTGCCACCCAATGGTGGTTTTCACGTGCGACAGGGGCACATCCAGAACATGGACAGGCCCCCGGCTGAACCCTTGCTTTTTCCTTCCTCTCCCACCACCACGTGCTGCGAGTCAGCCAGGATCACCGACTCCATGTCATTGCAAATGCCCACCCACAGCAGCCACCCACCTTGAGAACGTCCGCCCGGAACTGATGCGATTGCATTGCACTCTCCCGTCTCCATGCATGGCATGGCATGTGCGGATGGCAAGCCACGCCCTCTTTTCAGCCGACCCGCCCCCTCAACCCCCTCACATCCCCTCCCCTGTCTGGTCGGTCAGTCTCGCAGCCTAGGTAGATACATACCCTGCCAGGCCTCTCTGCCAGCCAGGAACCTGCCGACGAAGACCGATAGCAGCAAGCATCCTTCTTCGGGGGGAAGCGCGTCGGGCTGGCGGCACCCTTCCCCTTGGCGGATGTCTTCTATGCATATCCGGCCAGCTCCGATGGATGACTGCAGATCTTCTTACCAAGTAACCAAGGCTCATTTCAGGGGCCAAGAAGGTAGCGGCCGTGTCACGCGAGTCTGGGTACCTACATTCGGGCCTTTGGGGCCAGGTCCACTCGTCTCTCTGTCTGTCCTCCAACATCGTCTATTCCCTCATGTCTATTGGATTTCTACCTACACATTAGGACACCATATTCTGCCACGCCAGACTAGGCCACATCTCTCGACTGCCCAGTAATACCACCGAGACAACTTAGGACCAGCCAGACCAGCTTATCGGGTTTTCGACCCCTGAATCAGAGGAGACCATTGTATTTGTGGACAGGTGAGAGCGAACGGAGGAGGACGATGAACGATCTACTCCTACGCCTGACCAGCAGCACCGGCAGCGGCACCGGCACCTGGGACGGGCAGGATGTTGCCAGGGATGCCACCGGGAAGACCGCCGAGGAGGCCACCAAGAGCGCCTCCAGGAGCAGCACCGGGAGCGGCACCGGGAGCGGCACCTGGGGCGGCGCCGGGCTTGGCACCAGGAGCAGCGCCAGGAGTGGCACCGGGAGTAGCACCAGGAGTGCCGCCGGGAGCAGCACCAGGAGCTCGACCCGGGGCGGCGCCAGGAGTAGCACCGGGAGTGCCTCCAGGAGCGCGGCCGGGAGCACCGCCGGGAGCACTGCCGGGAGCCCCACCAGGGGCAGCACCAGGAGCGCCGCCTGGGGCAGCACCGGGAGGAGCACCGGGAGCGGCACCAGGAGGAGCACCAGGAGCGGCACCGGGGTTCTGGCGAGGGGGTGTTGTCACCGGGACAATGATGGGACTCGGTGCGCCGGGGATCGCTCCAGATGTCCCATTTCCAGGGGTCTGGCGCTCAACTATCGAAGCATTAGGTCACCTCCCTACACTCTCGGAACTGGATATGCTTACCAACGATGTTGCGTCTTTCAGCAGCAACCTCAATCTCGTGGGAAAACCTAGGCGTAACCGCAGCGGCAGCGAGTGCCGCCAGCGTAAGTGTAATAGCACTGATGCCCTTCATATTTGCTGGAGTGGCCTGCACGTGGAATGAAAGAAGGTAAGTGGTAGAATTATGTGGACGAAATGAATGAAGTCGGGCCTGCCGCAGCGATGAGAGGAGGAGGAGTCGACGATGGAGGATGCAAGGAGAAACTGGCTGAAGAAACAGACAGGAGAGAAGCCAAGGACCGCCCCGACGAGGACGTCTGCTCTTTTTTAGGAACGGAGGCTCCATATCAACATGTTGAAGTCCAGACGAATCCCTTGGCGAAACATCGGACTAATTCTCGTACCACTGTACCAGCGCCGCTCACTCGTCGAGGCTGGGAACTCTGGGGCCTGGTCAGCCGTTCGAAGCTGCGACCGGACAATTGGTGCTCGGACGCCAAGCACGTGCCCATGGGGTTCGTTCGCCCTGTCGTGATGGTGCTAATGGTGGATTCACGTTTGGTTTCCAAGAGGTGAGGGGGCCAGGGCCCTTTCTCGGAGGCACAGTGGCGATGGTCCATTCCAGCCCAGGCCCGGCTGAATGAAGGTGACAAGTCGCCAGTCATGAGCATCGCCGCCACAGCCTCTGCACCATGACTGTTTTCCCCGGCCATTGACGTCGATTCCCGATTGCAAATACTCTCTCGGGTGCCCCCAGAGGCCGCGCAATTCCCAGCCGGAGAAGCCGTTCCATAGCCACAAAATGACTCTGTCCGCCAACCGGAGCGGTTCTCTGCAACGTCGCACCCGTGCTGCAGATGGCCCAAACTCATATTCCGCAAAATGGGGATGTCTGCCGTGCGTGCTGCCTGCCTGCTGTGCGTGTTTCCGACTGTGCCCCGGCGATGAAACACGGCCGACTTCAAGTGATCTCCATTTTTGGCGCCGATCGCCGGATCTTCGGCCGGTCTCCGAAACTGGCACGTCCCGACTATCCGATGGAGGCCTGCGAAGACCGGGGGAGCGGGCGCGAGTCAAGTTTGCCCGCCACGCAACGAATTTGTCACGGTTCGTCTGGCGGGGGATCCTGTCGAGGAGGCGGCATGAGGCTCTGCGAGAAGCCGTTGGATGGCAACGGGGGTGCCCATGGTTGGTGACATTGAAGGGGGGTTGTCAAAGGTCTAGAAGCAAGGGGAAGGTGTCGTTCTGAGTCGGGTATCAACAGTATAGGTAATGCATGGTATCTTCTGCCACACACTGACAGACCAACAGGGAGAATTGCATCTTCCTTGACCACATCTAAATACTGCGGCTTTTTCTTGCACAAGATGTCAATCTTCCTCGTTTTCAAATAGCAAGAGTAGTGGCATTCAATCTGATTCGCAACTTTCTACTGCCCTCCATTAAGCTCTCCAATGATGGGCTTCAGCAACTCGGGAAGAATGACAGCAGCATCTCCGACAAAGACCCAGTCCTGACCAGGCCTGATTCTCTTTGCGTCGTCCGAGTCGGTGTTGATGACGGCGACACGAGCGCCCTTCTTCGCCGCCGCCTCAGCATAACCGGCGGCTGGCCATACGCGACTGGAGGTGCCCAGAGTGAGGAACAGGTCGATGGGATCGGGGTCTTGCAAGAGAGCCTCAACTTCGAGCACAATGTCAACGGGCAGAGCTTCGCCAAACCAGACGACGCCGGGCCGCAGGATGTTCTTCTTGCATTCGGGACACTGCGGTAGGTCTTCCGTCTTGATACCCGATGTCAGTCGAATATCGGATTGCGTCGAGGCGGAAGAGCGCCCAGGCTGATCGCTCTGGGGTCTTAGAGCGGCGACATCTTGTGAGGTGGGGGCTTTGTCTTGGTAGTTGTCCCCAAGGATCCGCGCGTTCTTCTTTGCCAGGCCTGCGAGGAGAAGCAGGCTTGCCTTGGGGATCTTGTCAGGTTCTATTCTCCCGATCATCTCCGCCTCGTCCTTGGACGGGTCAAGAACAGGGGTCAGGGGCTCCTGGAAGTTGTTGTGCTCTATGTGGCCGCAGCCCAGTTCGTCAGTGCATCGCAGGGTGAACAAGTTGCCATGGAGCTGCTTCAACTGATCGGGCGGGTGGCCGGCCCGAGGGCTCAGGTTGTCGATGTTCTGGGTCAGGGCGACGAAGCCCGGAACCTTTCTGGCAAGCTCGGCCAGGGCGAGATGGGCGGCATTTGGCTCAACGCGGAGGGCCTCATGGCGGCGGTAGCTGTAGAATTGCCAAACGAGACCGGGGTCGTGACGGAAGCCTGCGGGTGATGCGACGGAGAAGACGTCCTGGTTCTTCCAGAGGCCGTGGGTTCCTCGAAAGGTGGACAGACCCGATGCTACCGAGATGCCAGCGCCGATGACGGCAATGATGCGTTTGGCGTTCTTGAGGGATTCGTGAAAGTCGGCGACCGCGACCGGGTCCAGTCCTTCAACGTATGGGAGGGTGACAGATTGCGACATGATGAGGACCTGGAGGATTTGTTGAAGAGGGAGTGCCCAGGAATGGCATTCTGCCTCGAGACAAAGTAGAGCTCATGATTCCTGCTGCTTTTCAACGATTTCGGCTTTGAGGCGTCCAAATTGCTGCCTGTCGCTGCCGTGGTAGGTTGGGTTGAAGTTGGAACTTTTGCCGGCTGCAGTGGAACATGGGTGGTACAAGTAGGGGTTTCCACGCGTGATTGGCTGGTAGCCGCCGCTGTATGAGGTCGAGAATGATGAGAGCCCAGCTTGATGAGTCCGACTTTCAAGAAGACGTTTTCCTGGCCTAGACCCTGGCCAACTTGGAAACAGTATGAACATCTTCCAGCTGTAATTAATCAGCCAGAATTTCAAAGGCGGCACACATTTGCAGATTATTACTTACCACGGCCATCCTGGCCGGCATGGACTCGGACGGTCACGGTGGGTCCAAGACGGCTGAACTTGAACCCGCTAGCGCTGTGCTGCCGCCCCTGCCGCCGTGGTTTCGGCGCGCAACCCGTGAGGGGATCTGGAAGGATGCACGATTTCAGCCACTGCCACATCATTGCAGCTATTCGCCATACATTTAAATACCCTCGTTAAAGGCCCCTGTCACCGGGTACACAACCCGCTTCTCATTCCGAGGCAGATCGGATCTTAATTTTGTGCGCCGACCTTAACAGTAGAACTGCCGCCTTGGCTGGTTCACTTGCTCTCCCGTCCCGTCATCATGGCAGCCACCGCCACTACTCGAACCGGACTCGGACGCCACCACCCAAAAAAACGCCTGCATTTACGCCTGGATGACGCTCAAAGATGCTGACTATTGCTCAAGTCTCCGGTCTCATTGCTGCGTCGGTAATGGTTGGTAAGTTTGAGCTTCAGGCCCCCCCCCCCCCNCCCCCCCCCTTCTCGGCTTGCGCAGAGCTGGCACGCGACACCATCACCTGGCCGACTCTGACCTTGTTCAGTGCAATATGGCCTTCCTGCTGCCCTAGTCATCATCCTCGTCAATTCAGTCGGTAACATCAACACCGCGGCAACATGGTATTGTTCAAATCCTCTTTACAGCGTCCACGCCGGCCCCCATCTCTGACCTTAATCGCAGGTCGTCAGTCAACAGAACGATAGCTACCACGCTATGGCCTCTGCTTCTACGTTCAGACTCGGCCCGCAGTCGCAGCCGTAGCCGGTCTGTGGTGGTCCTCTCCTGGACAATGACTACATGTGCAGTCTTGCTGGTCATCGCCGGCGTCGTAGCCCCTCTGGGACTGCACGAGGAGATCGTCGCGAACCCCGGCGCAGCGCGGCCCGTTCTCTTCCAGTACACGAAAGACCCGTCCCCGTGGGGCCTGAGCACCCTTGCCCGGCCGCATCTTCCCTTTGGCAGATACTGCGAGTTTGGTCGGAGAATCAACTGCCCCGGCCAGTACCAGGGCGTTGACTTTGTCGAGGTCGAGCCCGGCACATTCCAAAGCGTCAAGACAGACAACTCCTCGACAGTCAACACGACCGTCCCCGCAAACTATACGGCAATGTTCTCCAGTGCAACGGACGACCCCGGAAACACACTCTCTGGCCTCTTTGACGTCCAGTTCCGCCGGTGGACAGTTGGCATGGTTGATATCATCGATCATGGCGCGCCGATGGTCGGCCCCGACTCTCGAGCCATCGAACTCTTGATTCCTCAGAACGACACCATCATCAAGGAAGGCGTTATCGTTGATGTTCGAGATCATCCGGGCATTGGATACCGCAATCACACAGTACCCCTGGGTCTCCCACATGGGGGAACATGGAGCGAAGACATCAGCTGGATCGAGCCTGTCTCGGCATGTGTCGACACTAACCTCAGCATAGAGTTCGACATACGAGCAGTCAAGGACTCCTTTTCCCCAGAGGAGCGCATCTACCTCGTAGACAGGGGCGCATTTCGCGACCTCGACTTGACCGCGCTGGAGTCTCGTCCCTGGCTGGACAACCAGACGCTCGATCTTCCTGGCCGCGCCTACAAGGCTGCTCGGATGTACAATGTGCTGGCGGCCTCCTTCCTCAACGTTTCCTTGCCCATCAACTCTTCCACTGAAATACTGCCCAAGTTTGATGTCGCGCACAATTTGAAACGGAAGCCAAATTGGTCAGCCAGCCTGTTTGCCTCTGGTAGTCGTGACCTCATTAGCATCGGCGACTTCGAGCCGCTTGACGACTCCTTCAACGGCAGCTTCTCTGTTGTCGAACCACCTGATGACTTTGTCCCCAAGTATCCAGACGGCATGAGGAAAATATTCGTCTCGAATCTGACGTCGATCGGTATGTAGCCCCTGATGCCATAAACGGGCCTTGAGCTGACCTCCGCTGCCAACCTTAGCCCAGGTCTGTAAGGGGTTCTACCTCGTGGACTCGGCTTCGATTGATAGAAGGGCCGCAAATATCACCAACCCCATGGTCGAATGTGGTCTCCTTATTAGTCCCGCTCGGTCAGTCAACGTCGGACGCGGGGAAAGCGGAGTGTCGACGCCATTCGACGACCTCGCGAAGGGCATCGAAATCAAACGAAGAGACCTGTTTGTCTGCGCGACTGGCGTGCGTGCCAGCGTCAAGACTATCGACTTTCGGTACAACGGGACTGGCACAAGTCTCGATAACCTGAAAATCGATCGCATCGCCGACAAGCAGTACCCAGACGAACAGTCCAAGCCCCTGTGGGCTGTGGAAACCAGTGGCGACCAGCGAATGACCTTTGATCCTCTCTGGGGCATGGTCAGCGATGACTATGAGAACACGGAAGGCTTCTACACCATGCGCTCGGAAAAGCTCTGGCTTCCCACTGGCGTCAGCACCCTGATCTCCTGGGGAAATTCTTTTACGGCGTCCGACACGCTTTCTGGGCCTATGGCTCCAACAATCAGCGTAGGCAACCTGTACAAGCAGAGCGCGACACTGAGCGATTCAGTCTATAGCGGCAGAGCCTCTTTCCCACTCATCGAACACTTCGCTCAGTTGGCTAAAAGCCATGAAACTGTGTCGCAAATCCCGAACCTGGTTCTCGCCGACTCTCTCGCCTCACTCCTCGTCGGCACCAAGACGTCCATTCGAACAGACCCGGTAGGGTTCCCGGCCATGCTCAGCGTCAATGACCCGGTCACAGGGTTGTCTCGGGCGAGCGTCGTCCCTTATCGTCGAGTCATCCGCTACGACCTACGTTTCGCGATTCCAGGCTTCCTCGTGCTGGCCGTCCTTGTGGTGGTGTTTGCCTGGGCTGCCGTCATTGTAGCGCTCGAAGGCTTTGGGATCATCCGCATCCTCCGCGACATGTACAACCAGACGTCCACGGGGCGTCTCGCCACACTGCTGTTACGCCCTGGCCAGGGAGACCCAAACGAGTCGGAAAGCAAATGGGCCAAGGCCGATGGAAACATTCTGCTCGACTTTGGTCGATTCGGTAGCAGGAGGTCAGATTATTTCGTTCGCGTGTCGGAAGCCGACAATGGATTGCTCACACAACCGGCCCGGCCTGAGGTTTCGGGAGTACATATTGGATACGACGAGTTCCAGCAAAACCCTGGGTATGAGATGGACACGTACAAGGACGGGACGACCTCGGTGAGCTCATTCTCCTACAATGCTAGATGGTGAGGGACCTGGGGGAACTTTCCAAGATATGGCAAAGACTTTTGAGGTTATTTTTGGAACCTTCCTGGCTGTGCCGATTGTGAGTATCGCCATGCTGAGCTTGATGCAGTTGACGACATGCAAGTGAGGGATCGTGATGTTGGGTTCAGGCCCACCACATAAGCAGAAGACCCCCTCAGCCCCTGGATGGTTGACCCCCTCTTCATGCGGGCAGTCTTCACCTCGTGTCGATCTTTCCATCTCGGCCACACTTGACTTGGGGGACGAATCAAAGCTGCTGGGAAGATGACCACCAACTTCATGCCCTACGAGTAGGCAAAGGGCCCATCTCCCATGGGTTTCTGGATGCCCATAAATAAGACGGCCGTCCTTTCTCACTTCTGTCTTGCTATCGACCAGACGACTCGGACAACAGTCTTTCCATCATGTCTCTCTTTCCACAGCTTCTGTCAACTGATCAGATCAGGGCGCGGGTCGGCCGTGCATCCCAAGTCCGCAACCTGATAAGAGACATGCAATGGAACCCTGAGTGGGAGTATACGGCATACCATGCATCTGCATTGGCACTCGTACCTTCAACGGGCCTTGACCACTTCTTCACAGCAGACCCATATCGTACCATTGTCGTCGAGCAACGTCTCATTCGACTCTCGTGGGCTGTAAGACACTGTACGTGGCGTTGCTTAGTTGACATTGGTCTTGTCAGCATCTCAGACTCAATGTTACGACAGCTGACGTCTGTGGGTAGTTGTGCTTGCCAGGCAGCAAGATGATGTGGGAGTTATTGCGAGATCGATCCCTACTGTGGAGAGTGCAGCACTCGAGGTACGTCTAGTGGTGATGCTATGTGACGAAAGTAGATGGACCCTGACAAATAAAGTGCCAGAAAAGGGACGGCCATGCATGCATCTTGACAGGCAGAGCCGGTGCTGAGGTAGCCACCATTCTGCCCCTTTCGTGGAGCCGAGATGGTACTGCTACTGCCGTGACGGCATCGGTCTTGCAAGACTCTAAATTCTTCAGCGATGATGGGGTATCCAACGTTGCTGATCATGTCTCTCGACTCGGTCAAATTGGCGCAACGAACCACTCCTGGAACATGATCAGTCTCGACCACCGACTTGTCGACTTGTGGAGGAGGTGTTTCTTCGGTCTCGAGTGGGAAGGGAGCACAATGGTGACCGAGCATGAGGATACTCCGGTCACGGTAACATTGCGCTTCCACTGGCTTCAGAGGGAGGCCGCCAAACCGTCAAGGCCTGTTGACGACGCAGCTCTTCACAGGATTATGCGACAAGCCTGCAGCCATGACGGCCAGTACTTCTGGCCAATGAATGCGGCAGACATCACCCTACCATCTGAAGCGCCTATCCAAAGCGGACACACCATCTCAATCAACATGCCAGCGTCAGAATTGCCAGGGTTTGAAGCCATGATCCGGCTGCAGTGGGCTTTGGCCTGCATGGCGGCACTTTCAGGGGCTGCAGAGGACGCCAGTGTTGACGGAAAGGGCGGGGAAGAATATGATCGATGGGTCGAGGCAGCATCCCGATGGCTGGAGAACATCCCTGATTTTCCGGAGAGGTTTGATGATGGGTTGCAAGTTCGGGATGGCGGTCGTGTGGTGGTGACACGGACGACTGGCGGGTTGAAGCTGGATAGTATGACCACGGTCATGAACTTTGATTAGGTTCTTCATCTTTTGCGTTTGCATTCCTAGATTTCTTGAATTGGGGCACCTCTGGTCAGCGTAGTGGCAGAACTTGAATGTGCTGTTTAAATGGCGGGCGGGGCCCGGGGTCATCTCGTTTTAGGGGTCGCTTGACCGAGGAGTAAACTGGCTTCGCCATCCAGCAGCTTAGCAGTACAGAGGCTCTTGGCCTTCGATTTGAGTCCAAAAGTGGTATTATTTGGCTCTCTCTTCCCATAAGAATGTGTGTTGCTGGTCATGGGCTCGAACAATGAAGCTAACGACGATGTAGCGGTTCAGCAGCCGGTGGAGAGGAGCCCGTGGTTGTTCACGTAGCAGAGTCCGAGTCTGTCATTCGATCGGCTGTCCCGATCCCTGCCCGCCAGTGCACCATGGGGGATTTTGTTTAGCCGCCCACTGCCAACACCTGACTCGACCCCGCCCTGCCCTGGAGAGCTTGAACTGTTGCCTCCGAATCCGAAGTACATTTGGCACATCTTGAATTCTTCACCTCAAGCTCATACCCATCGGCCTCAGATCTTCTCTGGGATTCATTTGTATCATTTGATGCACTGCGGCCGTCAAGAATCCATCCCGGCTCTTCTTCAACCTGCCGGGCCGCACCACGCCATGCCGAACGCATCATCTCTCTTGTGTCCGGTACCTCACCGGCTCCGTGGGTGAACCATTTGCCGCACCATCTCCCGATCTCCCCACACTGGCCGTGGAACGGCAGTGCAGGGGCCTTACGGCATGGGACATCGGAGCAACGTCACGGCAAACGAGGGGGAGGGGCAGCTCCAGCGCGCGCGCCATCGCTCCAAACATGAGCGAGGGAGCTCCGAGTCCGAACTGAATCCCTCGTCGCCGGCCAGCTTCTGTCGTCTTTTTTCCCCCCCTCCGCTCGATGACATGCCAATTCATCCTCCCTCATGCGCCAACTTCTCCAAGCCTTTGTGAATCGAAGCGGTCGACAATTGAGAGTGCCTCAAGCATCCCGATCTTTCAGTGCCACCGCCAGAATGCCAGTCCACCATCTCATGATCGGCACCTGGACTCCTCCAGGTGCCATCTTCACCGTGGCATTTGACGACGAGAAGCTCACGCTAGAGCTGGTCAAGAGGACCGAGATCCCCCACGACGAACCCATCTCGTGGATGACTTTTGACGTAGGTGCCCATACTAGCCTCTCACAATGGCCATGACCGCTAATCAACCCCCTGTAGCATGCCCGAAAGAACATCTACGGCGCCGCCATGAAGAAGTGGTCAAGCTACTCCGTCAAGAGCCCGACAGAGATTGTACACGAGGCCGCACATCCCATGCTCCATGACGGTAGGTTCTCCGCCTTGCCGACCGTGCAATCGGCTGACCGACTCTAGCCCAGGCGTCCTCTTCCGACACCAACACGCGCGCCATCTTCCTCCTCGCTNCTCGCTGCCAAGCAGCCTCCCTACGCCGTCTACGCGAACCCCTTTTACAACCATGCCGGCGCTGGCACTGTGATCCCCGTCACCAAGACTGGCACCCTCGCCGCGGAACCCGTACACCACTACCCCCTTGATGCTCACAGCGGCATCCACGGCTCCGTCTTTGACCCGACAGAATCCTACCTCTACTCGGCCGACCTGCGCGCCAACAAGCTCTGGACGCACCGCAAGGACCCCTCCACCGGCGCCCTCGAGCTCGTCGGCTCCGTTGACGCCCCAGACCCAAAGGATCACCCACGATGGGTCGCCATGCACCCCTCGGGCAAATTCCTGTACGCTCTCATGGAAGCTGGCAACCGACTGTGCCTCTACCTTATCGACCCCGCCACTCACATGCCCGTCTACACCCACAAGTCCTACCCGCTTATCCCACCCGGGATTCCCAACAGCGGTACCATGTACCGCTCTGACGTGTGCGAGCTCACCAGCACGGGCCGCCACCTCTTCGCCACCGCCAGGGCGAACAGCTTCGACCTCACGGGCTACATCGCCGCCTTCAGGCTCGACGACAATGGCGACATTGAGCGCCAGATCGCGCTGAACCCCACGCCCACGAGCGGAGGACACTCAAATGCCGTCTCGCCGTGCCCCTGGTCCGACGAGTGGATCGCCATTACGGATGACCAGGAGGGCTGGATCGAGGTGTACCGGTGGAAAGACGAGTTCCTGGGCCGCGTGGCGCGGTTGAGGATTCCAGAACCCGGCTTCGGCATGAACACGATCTGGTACGACTAGGCCGCCCTTTTCGACTGAGGCAGGAGACAAGAACTGGCCGACAATAGAACGAAGAAAGAATATACCGATTATTAGAAACTATGTTACCCCGTCTATTCTATTTTATTCGTTGTTCATAACTTCATTCCTCTTCATTAGCCTCGATGGCACAACCCGGTGCTGCTCAGGCTTCCTCAACAGAGAACGCCTCCCGAGCCGCTTTGCTGCTCCGCGCCAAGCGGCTTCCAAACCGGATAAAGACAAAAGGTATAACACCCATGGCGAGAGCCACAAAACCCAGAACCGATGGTGCCCAGTGCAGTCCTAGGTCGCTGTACATGCTGTCTGCTGCCAGAGGCAGAAGGATAGCGCCAATGGAGCGTGTCATGCTTGCCGCGGCATGCGCCGAGGCAGAATATTGACGGTACACGTCTGTCAGGTAGTTGACCATGCCCATGAAGAGGAGCTGGTAGCCACAGCAGAAGAAGACTCCGCTAATCATGGGCACGATGGCAGGGACGGTGGGCCAGACAGTCCAGCCCAGCCAAAAGAGGCCAATGACCATGCTGAGAGGTGTCAGTCAAGTAGGATGCGAGGTTGGGGGATGGTGGTCTTACAGAGGCGCGGCGATACAGGCCAAGGGGAGCCTGCGGTAGATCTCCTTCTTGGTCCAGGGCGCACCCGCCTTGGTTTGCCGGCCGTGGAACCAAGTAAATGCGGAAAAGACACCCATGGCGAGTAGGGCACCAATCGCCACTGGGAGGCCTACAGTCAGCATTGGCTTTTTTGATGGATAGGACGTCACTTACAGGGCACATAGGCGAGGGCAGCTGGTCCCGGCGCAAGACCGTAAAAGTCTTGGAAGACAAACGGGTACGCCTGGAACATGAGGTAGAAGACGGCGTAGGCTAGTGTAAGATAGGCCGACGTCGACAACAGAATCGGTTCCGTGACGAGGAGCGTAATGGGCCTGAGGAAGATCTTGCGAACATTGAAAGGCGTTGGCGCCAGCTGGTCGGTGCCGGGTGAGGAGACCTGCTGACGGCCATTCATCTTTGCGCGCTTCTTGATGTACCTGTTGCGAAGCACAGGAGCGTAGGTCTCGGGCAAAGTCAGGACCAGGGGCAAGCCGGCGGCTGCCATCATACCGGCGATCCAGAACGGCCAACGCCAGGAGACTGTTGACGAGAAGCCGGAGATGATGGGACCGATGAGTGGACCGATGGTAGTAACAGTCATGTAGACGGCCATGGCGTTTCCACGATCAGATGGGTCGTCAAGGATGTCGGCATACAGCCCGCCGATGACGGTGGTCGGCGCCGCGGCGTTGATGCCGGTGAGCACGCGGAAGATGAGGAAGGCCGGAAAGTTGGGAGACACGGAGCAGGCGAGGGTGAAGACCAAGTAGCCCAAGAATGTGCCAATGAGAACAGGTCGGCGACCGATGTACTCGCTGAGAGGGCCGAAGAGGACAGGACCCAAGACGTAGCCAGTCATGTATAGGGAGTTGAGTAGGATGAGATGCACGCGGCTGGTGACGCCAAAGTGTGCCGAGATGGCGTCGAGGGCGCCCGAAGGGAGCGAGGAGCCAAAGTTGCCATTAAAGGTGCACGTGAAGCCAGCAATGATGATGTGAAGTTTCCGAAGCTGGGATTATTGTTAGCAGACATGTACATCACGGTGTACGTCTAGGACCTGGACATGGAAGAGTAACATACTTGTGATAGCTTCGTGGCGTCCCAGGCCTCAGCTTCCGAGTCGCTCAGGTACTCCAGATCACGGGCCTTTTCAAGCTGGTCCTCACCGCCAGAGAGAGATACATCGTCACGCGTCTCGCGTGGCTGCTGTGTGTCGTTCGCTCCCATGGTGTGTCAGAGGGTGAAGAGGAGGGGGGAGACGGGATTAGGAGTGATGTAAGGTGGTCGACAACTGAGATGGGCGACCAGCAAAGCAGTATCAACGTGCCATGATGCTACTTATACATATTCTGCAGAACCCTTGGAAATCTGCAGAGTCCCACTCGCGCTGACATTTCCAGCGCCATCTCGACGCCGCGAAAGATCTGTGACGGCCCAGGGCCCAGACTCAAGTAGCAGGGGAGGAGGACATGACACGGAGCCGCACTAGATGCTGGACCATCTCGAGGAAGAGGCGGCGCCACCATAAAAAGATAATCAGACACCAAGCACTGCATTTCCTGCAGTCACCATGTTCATCATGGTGCGAGAAGGGGATTCCGTTGACGAGCGGTCGACCCGCCCATGTCCCACGTAGAATTTCCGAGCCACACGTGATTGGCTCATTTTGCCGACCTGACAAAGCCTGGATTGCTAATTCCCGACACACCAGACGTCTCGGCTTTTATCTCTCCCAACTAACTCCCAGCATAACTTCCGATCATCAAACGCCCACGCATGTCAGTGGCATTCCCCTTCACCATTTCCCATCATCTCGGTATTTACAAAGAGTCACATCTCTGGCAACATTCGTCAACTCCCGAGACCGGAGGGCGTCATGTCATCCGAAGGGCTGACTAGCCCTGATCGGACGCGGCCAGATGCAACAACTTCCCGAAGGAGTAGGACAAGTACGGGCTTCGAAGCCGATCCCTGCGTCGTGACGTCTGAACTGAAGGGGCGATTTGACTGACAAATTATCCATCGCTGTTTAGACGGACGAGCCTGTGTGACTTGTCACGCGAGAAAAGTCAAGTGCGACATTCTCGAGACGGGCGTCCCATGCACCCATTGTCGGAGCCACAAGAAGACAAACTGCTTGCTCTTCGAGAAGAAGAAGACGAGGACATCTCTTATCCAAAGATCTAAACGAGGCGACGTGCCACTTGAACCTAGAACCGAGCCATCTACACCTCGCGACTCGCGTTGGGCAGACCCGTCAACATCCTCTGTCCCGACCCCTTCGTCACCTCCGGAAGATGAGCATGACGCGCGCAATCTGGCCGACTTTCTCGACAGGGAGGATGTTCGGACCAGCGAGATCAACGTCACCGGACGCCTCTATTTCATTGGGACTGAGTTCTCTAACCTGAACTATCTTGTCCGCCAGCGATCTCGAAAGTCGGCGCACAATGTCCTCCATTTTGGCAGCCACCCCTTCGCTCCAAGGGTGCCGTCGACCGTCCCGCAGGAGGCCCTACAATTACCGACCAAGGCGTTGGCGGACGAGCTAATTCAAACGTACTTTACACACATCAATCCAGGTTTCCCCATTGTCGATGAGGACGAGTTTATGAAAAGCTACAAAGGTCTCCCGAACCAGGAGCCTCGCCGACAACTGGGTCTCTTGCTGCTCAACTCCATATTTGTGGTTGGCGCCCACGTCCTGGCGGTGAAGAACCCGGAGATGCTTACCCTCAAGAATCTGTTCTACCGGCGAGCGAAAGCCATCATGGACTGCCGGTTTGAACAGCACCGCGAAGTGTACATCCAGTCCGCGTTGCTCATGACCTGGGTTTGCCATGATCTAGAGGATGTCGTCTCAAACTCGTGGCATCTCGTGGGAGTCGCAACCCGAACTGCCTTTGGTATGGGCATACATAGAGATCCCACTCCTGCCAATCTCAACGCCATGGACAAGCGTCAATGGATGCGCCTTTGGTGGATTCTCTTCCAATATGATGTTATGGTGTCGGTGGCACAGGGAAGGCCGCAGGCAATGCAAGTAGCCGGCTCCGCCTTAATCTACAAAGTCACGTTTGCTAACTACCTTTGCCTACAGCAACCTCGATGACGCAGATCGACCGGCACCGGAGGCGTGGCATTTTATTGGCATCACAAACCCCCAGGTCGACTTCTTCATCTGCCACACCCAACTGTGTCTCATATTTTCTCGGGCCATGAGGAAGCGCCTCGCTATTCGAGCCTCGGCAGCTGACCGTGCAGATGCGACGAGAGAAGCGGACGAGGCTCTCGCTACCTTCATCACGTCCCTGCCCGAGCCCCTCCAACTTCCCGCTGCTGGCATGAGCACATGGCAAGCAATCCTTCATCTGACCTACAACAACTTCCTGATCCTTCTACACCGACCACCTCCGCATTCCAGTGGAGACCCATCACCAGATGCGGCAAGCGATCTGAGCATCTGTGCAGACGCTGCAGCGGCCATTGCAAACATCTTCGACGCCATGCGTGCCCAAGAAAGCCTGAGCAAGCTATGGCTGCCGAGCATTTACACGCTCTTCACCGCACTGGTTCATCTCGGTAGTCAGGTGGCTTCACCTAACCCGCTCGTGGTGGCGAGATCAAAGCGTCTGTACTCATCCCTGGTGCTAAGCCTCCGGGAGCTGTCTACACGATGGCTCTACGCCAAGAGTCTTCTGCGTCTCTTCGACAGGGGTGTCGGCCAAGACCGACCCGGGACCCCAAGCCACAATGGAGCCGATGCGGCCACTGCTAGGGACGGCGGTGACGGTGCAGGCTTTACCCTTCGTCCAATTGCCCCTCAGATGGGGACAGGCGCGGGCGATGGCCTGGGGATGGTTCCACCAAACATGTCCCAAGATCTTCAGCCATACGGCATGGGATCAGTCTATGCGATGCCGGCTACCAGCCAAGGGATGACTACTTCCAACCCGCCAGAGGTCGACGCCCTTTTTGGGGCGTTTGGAGACCCTGCCCTTGGGTTTTCTGCGGATGGCAGCGACATGACCATGCTTCCCGCTCTCGAGGTGCTTCTGGCTGGCATTGGTGGTGACTTTGATTTTGACCCGTCAATGGGATCAGCCAGCCTCTGAAACTCTCCCTCTTGACCTCTTGCCTGGCAAACAGGCCGGTCACTGGGTGCGGGCGATGAACAAATCCCGAACCCCGGGTGCCCCTCCGCTAGAGCACCCCCGGAAACCCCGCCCCCGCAAAGAGCCGATCAATCGCTAGCTCCTCCGCGACTAGCCGGCACGGTCCGGACTTGTAGGTCGGGCTCCCAGGTACTTTACAACAGCTCCCCCGCGTCCCCTGCCCGGGGACAGCCATTCTTGTGCAGACCCAAGTTCACATCACCTACAATGTCCGAATCCAAGTCCAGCCAGCGTGAGGGCTCACCAGCCAGACACCGGCGAGCGGGAAGAGCATGCCTCGGTTGTCGTGCGAGAAAGGTCCGCTGCAACTTCTTCGAAAGCCACCCATGCAGCAACTGCAGATGGAACCGGATTCCCTGCATTGTGCCTCGAAGCCGCCGGAGGGCGAGGTAAGAGGGACCCGCGCCCGGCTTCCGCTGAAACACGCAGTTGACATATTCACAGAAAGTACCTTTATGACGATGCTGACGAAACCCCGGCTGCCGAGTATTGCGACGTGGATCACATCGAAATATCCTCATGTCCAGAAAAGAGAGGACATCCTGAAGACCCGCGCCAAAGGTTGCCGTCGCCAACTCTGAGCCCCGTTCAACCCACATCGCCCCTCGATAGACAGGCTCAACTCCCACCCTTTCTCAAGCCCTTCCCCGTTACCGAATCGTCATATTTAGCTTTTCTCCAGTCCCAAGGGGCTTTCGATCTTCCCAGCACATCCCTGCAGTGCATCCTTCTAAAGTCCTACATCGACTTTGCCTATCCTCGCATGCCTATCATCGATCTAACCGGCTTTTGCAACGTGCTTGGCTGCACCAGCGGCTCCAGAGGCCAAGTGAGCCTTTTACTCTATCGAGCTGTGCTTTTTGCGGGATCCGCGTTTCTTCGATCAGACGTATTGGTGGACGAGGGATATGCCGACACGAAGAGTCTGAGGAAAGACCTGTACAAGAGAACAGAGGTATGATTGCTCAAACTCCAGATGCGACACACGGCTGACATATTGCAAGCTCCTATTCGAACTCGGAGCAGAACCAGACCGACTCGTCCTCTTGCAAGCGGCGCTCTTAATGGCGTCTCGCAGCGTATCCCAGTCGGACACGAAAGACTCGTGGCACTGGCTGAACACGGCCATTTCACTGGCGTATGCCCTCGGACTGCATCGAAACCCAGGACCCAGCCTCATCTTCGACACCGATCACGTCAAGTTGTTGAGGAGGATATGGTGGAGCTGCTACCTTCGCGACAAGATCCTGGCCCTGGGCGTAAATCGTCCAACAAGAATCAAGGACGAAGACTTTGAAATATCAATGCTCCGACAGGACGACTTTGAGCTAGAAGTTCTGGCCACTCGACTCCCCTTGCTGGACCACGACCACATCGGCCTTTATACTGCCTCCCAGCAGATCGAGTCTGCGGAGCTTCTCATCGAAAAGACCAAGCTGTTTACTCTCATCAACAAGGTCCTCCAAAGACAGCAACGGACGTCATTTGAGACGTACCGCCCCGAAGCGGAGGCAACCCCTGAGCGTTCAGATTCTGTTGAAGCCATCGAGGAAGCCCTCAAGCTGTGGCTCGCCGACTTACCGCCATCTTGCCGCTGGAGTGCTCCCCTCGACGAGCTGCCGGCTGACAATATGATTACATCAATCCACGTCCGCCGAAACCTTCTCCACATGTCGTACCACACAGCAATGTACTCCTTACACCGGCCTCAGTTCCTCCCCTCGTCCCCCCACCAGGCCCCCTCGGAGCACATCACGCCAGAAGCCCGCGCTCGCTCTCGCGCCGTCGTCCTCGACTCTGTCAACAAGATAACTCATCTCGCCGCTGAGCTGCACCAGCACAAGCTCGACGGCAACCTTCCTCTCGCCGCCATCACCGTCCTATACCCCGCCATCTGCATGCACCTTCTCAATATGAAGAGCCGCAACGATGACGTCCGCGAGGCCGCCATCCACCGCTTCCGCGTCTGCATGCGCATCATGGAGAAGCTTCGCGAGCTGTACGCCTCGGCCGACGCAACAATCGGCTACCTCGAGATTGTTCTGAGAAGCGCCTTTGTCGCTGGCGCGCCCTGGGCTTCGTCTTCGGCCGAGGGCGTCTTCCAGCTGAACCGCCAGGACCGCTCCGACATCTCCGCTGTCCTGGGTTATGGCCTCTCGCCCGATGTGGAGCTTGATGCCGTTGCCCCCGACGCGCCAAGTATCCAACAAATTTTGGGGGAGGAAGAAAGCCCTGCTGATATGGACATGGACCTTGGATCTATCTTCAGGGAGGTGTGTCCCGGATCGCCACTGGGTTCGCTCGAGGCCCTTTTGGATTTGGACTTTAGTATGGAAAGTGGTGGTGATTTGGAACAATTAGACCTCGAGTGGCCAGACATCGAGGTTGCAGCTACTTGAATAGCATCAGATATCTCCCTTCATCCCCCATCTCCCAAACCCGTAGCAGAGGCCCACATTTTTGGGCCCCAGATGGGCCCCAGATGACCATCGCATCCGCCCCCAGATGTCCATACATGCTTCAAGAGAGCCTAGGCTTTCCTCTAGTTTTTCTCCCGACGTGCTATCAGCCACCCGACAGGGTGAAGCGTCCACTCAACCACCCAGCCAGCCAGCATCCCCCCAAGAGCCCAGAAGAGAAAGCGATAGCCCAAGGTCTCGGCCACGACAAGGGACCGGAAGCCGCCAAGCCCCAAGCCGATCATACCGCTCGCGAATGCGGGACCATGGCCTGGACTGTCGCCAAAGTCGAGCATCAAGGTGAATACCAGTGCCATAATGAAGAAGACACAGGAGATGCCGACGATGAAGCCAGCACCGTCCGAGTTCGCGACTTTTTCGTTGCTGTATGCGACGCCGCCAATGAGGAGCCAAGCCGCGACGGCGACTGGCCCAAGGTATAGAATGGGCGCCATGGGGTCAGGACTGTGTGGGTGAAAAGGAGCTTTCGTGAGCGACTTCAGTTGGTCGTGGTGGTGGTAAGGGTGAGTGAAGCTTAGGGAGGACAAGGTGAGCTCGTAAAGTGTGATAAAACTGGACATGCTTGAGTTTGCCTGGGAATGTTCAGCTTTTTGAATCCCGCCCAATTGCCAAGATGAACCGGGAAACCCGCAGGACAACCAACAGCCAAAGTCACAATGCAAGGATCCCGGCCATGACACTACTGGGCGCGCTCGCGTGCCCAACCAGAACGCCCGATTCGATCGTTATACGGTGTACCCGCTCACTGGAGCCCAGGGTATGGCCTCGTCCCCTCCCCTCTGCGTCGAATCACACCGTCTTGGCGACTGAATGGGTCGAAACCTGATCTTGGCATATCAGTCGTACCACATTACGCCTGTAGGGCTGCAACCTTGAAATAAACTCAATTCAAATAACGATGCGCTACTGGATGTTGCCAGTGACTAGCTAGCTGCAACTCCCCGGATTATCCTAGGGACCCCAAGACTCCTAAGCCTTGCCACCCTTCTTCTTCTTGTTCTTCTTCTTCTTCTTGGACCCAGCAGCGCTGGTACCTTTGGCAGAGCCCGATGCGCCGTTGGCCAGCTCCTCATGGGACTCGTCATCCTCCTCTTGGATATTTTGCGTCGGGGTTGACTGGCCCGCGCTTGCCGATGTCGACGACAGACGGGCACGAATGGTGCCCGAGCCAGAGGACCTGTTGGACCCGTCTTCCGAGTCGGAGCTGTTGGCTTGGATGACGATCTTGCGGACGCCCGAGCTGGTCTCGATGACGTTCTCGCTGATGCTACCACTACGGACAATCTGACGGCGCCTAGGCGTCATGGATCCCTCGTCGATACTGACGACACTGCCTTGGCTGCTAGCACGGCCAGGGTCGACAACAAGGACGGGCGATGTAGGGCTTGTGTTGTTGCTGTCGGAGGGATGCGACGCCGCCTCATCCCTGATGACGGGCATTTGCAGCTGAGGCCCGGAGAGGGACTCCTTGACAGAAGTGGCAAGTTCCATGGGATCATCGTAAACATTGGCCAGCCTAGTCTGGGCCTCACTCATGCCAGCGCCGCTGTAGCTCTTGCGAACGGCATGAACTCCACCCTTGGCGGTGATCATGGGCGAAGGCCGGATAAGGGGAGTAGTTTCGGTGGCGTCGTCGTGGAGGTCTTCCAATTGCGCATCAAGCGACACGTCGAGATGATCGCCAGCGATAGAAGCAGGGCGCATACCGCTTGGGCTCAGTGTCGGGAGTGGGTAGCCTGCAACGGACTTGATCTTGACAGTTGTGGAGCGTGTATCTCGGGGGTTGGTGTTGCGGTTGGAGGGACCAAGGTGCTTAAGTTGGCGCTTGATTTCGTCGAGGTTTGCCTTGACAGGGACAGTGGTGGCTTGCATGCGACCGTCTGGCCCAGCTGAGCTGCGGCGCATGAGGAACGTTGCGGTCTTGCCGGGGCTCGTGGACAGGGCGGCGGAAATGTCGTGCTCGCCAACAGAGTTGACGCGCTTGTTCCTCGGGTGAGGTTGCTCGTCTTCGTCAAGGTCGATAAGCTTTCCGTTTGCAATGCCGGCGGCGGCAGCCTCGGCGATTTCCTTCCTAATGGGGCGGGCTTTCGGTGCCGGAGTCAGTCGGCGGATGGCCTTGTGAACATCGATGTAAACGTCTGACTCGTCAATGATTTCCCTGTAAGGTATTGTTAGACTTGCCTACACGCCATGTCTGACGGAGGGAAAGCAACTCACTCTCCAATCAGTTCCTCAATGACGTCCTCCAGAGTGACAACACCCAGGGCGCCTTGATCGTCGCCGGGAGACTCAGAAACAAGGACCATGTGGGACTTGCCCTCTTGGAAGAAGTTGACAATGTCGAGGCAGCTGGTCTCGGGGCGAGTTTCGGGAAGGGTGGCCAGTGGGAAGTCCTTGACTTGGCAGCAGTCCTCGGGATCGTACGTGATGAGAATCTTGACGAGCAGCATGCCGACAAAGTCGGTGGGCTTTCCAGGGGCGTGGATGGGAATGCGGGAGTATCCCTCGGACAAGATGCGATCCATAGTCTTCTCGTCGAGAACCGTGTCCTCGGCCATGACGAAGACATCGTCCATGGGGGTCATGACACTCTCGACAGACTTCTCCTTCAGGTCCAAGACGGCACTGATGATGGTGACCTCGTCCTGATTAAGACGTTCGCCAACATCGCCGAGGGACTTGTGGAGGGTAACGAGCGTCTTGAGGCCGCTCTTTTTGTAGACGGTGCCGTGGTCTTCACCCAGAGCCCAGTCAAGAAGCTTGGCGGTGGGCCACGCGACAGGAGCCATGAGCCACATCATGAGGAGGACGGGCTTGGACATGACGCCACCGATTTGGAGACCGTAGCGGACGCAGACGGACTGGGGAACGACTTCGCCGAAGATGACTAGATGGGGACGTGAGCTGTGAGCGGGGTGATGACGAAGGAGCGATTCTGGTACATACCAATAAGGACTGTGCTGCCGACAACGGCAGCAACACCACCTCCCAGACACCTGTCGAGGACAACGGGAAGAGTTTCGTTGACGATGACGTTGGAGAGGAGGAGAGTGACGAGAACCCAGTGCTTTCCTTTGCTCAGCAGGTCGCGCACGCGCTTAGCGTTCTTGGCCTGTGGTTCGAAGGGGTCGCCCGCGAGGACCTGGAGGTAGATGCTGTCCTGGCCCATCAAGGCAATGGTGAGGCCAGCAAAGGCGCCGCCGAGCAGGACGAGAACGAGCGACACGACGAACAGCACCCAGCGGGCGGAGCCGGTCTCCTCGGGAACGTCATCGTGATGATCTCTGATACCGAGAGGTGCTGCCGCGACGGAGGAGACGCCAACGGCGAGCGCGCGCGAAAGCGCAATTACGCTTGATCGCACAAGAGCGAAGCCGCCTGTGGTGTGTGCATGGCGCGTCGATGCCCTAGTCATGCCGCGGTGGTCGATGTGGGAATACTCGTCGCTTGTGTTGTCGGAGGAGTGTTGTTTCGATGGAGGATACGACCGTCGGGTTGAGATCTTTGCTGTGTTAATCAATTGGCGGTTTGTGGAAGTTTGAGCGGCCTACGTACTCTCTGAGCAAAGAGAATGTCGTCACAAGGCGGGCTCGCGTTAAGTTCGGGTGGCGCGAGTAGTGGCGTGCCGCTGGCTTACGGTGGCAGAAGATTGAATGCGAAAAGATGTGAGGAAACGTCTGCTAGATTGTGGCTGGTAGCGCGGGGTCTGGCACGCAAACGTCGAGGAGTGAGCTCTGGTGTTGGTGACGACAGGAATGGGCGGACGACAAGATGTGCAGCTCTGGCGGCGACGGAAATTGAGGGAAGCAGCCAGACTGCGGGTGTGCAGTGCGTGTGTGTGGAAGGAGGCAAACTGGAAAAGGTCGGCCAAGCCAAGTGGGGGGCCGCGGTCAAGCTCCGAAGCTTGGGTCCAGGGTCTCCCTTGCCTCCCCCGTCCTTGCCCGTGAACGCTCAGGTGCTGTGCCACCGAAACTAGCCGCTTCGGGCCAATCAACGCAGCGGGAAATGAACTCGTTGAGGGGGCTCGCCGCGCTCGGCAGGGGGGTTCGTCCTTGGCGTCATCAACGGGGTCCCGTTCCCCTGCTGGACGCCGCTGCACGCACCTGGATGCAGCGGAAGTGCAAGTCGCGCAGCTGTGCCGAACAAGCGGCTTGTATTGGTGCATCTCGGGGTTTGGCCGAGGATAGTGGAGCATCGCGGGGACGGTCGGACCCCATAGTGACGTGTTAGTGGGTCATCCCGGGGCCGACAGGCACTGCACGATAGCGGATATTGCGTCAGGGTCGAGATCCAAAACAACGCAATCACAGGCATCGTCAAGATTAACCCGAATAGCGAACGACTTCCCTTCTCGACACAACTACAGCTGCACCAAACTAACATCCAGGATACCCTCGGCTTGCTTCAAATCGACCAACACCTCCTTGCTCACCGTCCCAGCGATCCCCAGAATCATCAACGCCTCATTCTCCTCGTTCGTGTCCGATGCCTCGACCGGTCCGTCTGCCTGCAACGCCTTCTTCGCAGTCAGGCTGGCCACCTGCATAAATCGAATATTGATGGCGTGTCTTCCAAGGACCATGCCCACGCCGCCAATCTTGCCCGGCTCATCATAGTTGTGCAACACCAGCAGCGTGCCCTCTGGCTTGAAGGTCGCACTGAAACGGTCGAGCTTGGAGATGTACACGTTCCGACCCGACACGTACCCCTCGATCACCTGCTCCGCACCACCGTCGGACCCGGCTCGCAGCGTCACGAGACTGCTGTATGTCGAATTCTTGGTCTCGCCGCTGTGCGTCTCGTTGATGACGATGCCCCTTTCGCGGGCAATCAGGTTGGCGTTGACAATGTTGACGTCTCTGCCTCCCGAGTCGCTGATGCTCGACACCAGACCCTTGACGAGGGCTGCGAGGAGAGGGCGTGTGTTGGTCATGCCAGACAGCTCGCCATGGTAGACAAGCTCGAATCGTCGGCCACCAACCATGCCACCTTTGCCGCCAACAAAATGCTGCGTGTAGAGGCCACCCATCTTCTCGACGAGGCGGACAAAAGGCTGCAGCTTGCGGTACTCTTCTGGAAGGATGAGCGGCGCGTTGACGGCGGCGGTGGGCAGGCCGCCCCGGAGAATCTCGGCGACCTGTGTGCAGACGTCCAGGGAAACGTTCTCCTGGGCTTCCACGGTTGAAGCCCCCAGATGCGGCGTAGCCACGACCTGGGGATGCTTGACAAGCTGCAATGCTATCGAGTCGGCTGTCGGCGGCTCCGAGGTGAAGACGTCCATGCCTGCGCCAGCGATCCAGCCCTCGTCAAGAGCCTTGAGCAGCGCCGCCTCGTTGTAGACGCCACCTCGAGCGACGTTGAGAACCCTGGCCGTCTTCTTCATGGAGCGGAACTCATCCTCCTTCAGAAGGTCGAGCGTGCTTGCCATTAGGGGTGTATGGATTGTAAGGAAATCGACCACTGGCAGCAGCGTCTTGAGGTCTGCCACGAGCTCGACCCGTGCTTGCGCCGCGATGTCCTTGCTGGCGTAGGGGTCTACCGCCTTGACATTCATGCCGAGTCCGATTGCCATGCGAGCAACCTTCATGCCGACCTTTCCAAGGCCGATGATTCCCAATGTCTTGCCTCCGACCTCCACGCCGACGAGCTTGCTTCGCTCCCACTTGCCATTCTTGACTGAGGCATCGGCCCGGCCGACATTGCGGGCGGTGGAGAGTAGAAGTGCAATGGTATGTTCGGCGGCCGCCAGAATGTTTCCCGACGGCGAATTGACGACGATGATGCCGTGGCTCGTCGCAGCGTTGACATCGATATTGTCCACGCCCACGCCCGCGCGAGCGACGACCTTCAGCTTCTTACCAGCCGCAAGCACGGGCGCAGTGACCTTTGTTTCCGATCGAACGATGAGGCCGTGGTATTCGGGGATTTGTGCGAGGAGGTCCTCGGCGGAGAGACCTGGACGCAGGTCGACGTCATAGTCCCCAGTCAGAAGGGCAAGGCCGTCGGGCGAGACCTTTTCGGGAACAAGGATTCGGGGCTTGCCCGCGCCCGAGACGGTGGACGACACTGTCGAGACAATGTTTTCAACAGCTGAAGGGGCCATGACAGGCAGTGGCACGACGCACGGGGAGGCAATTGGGAAGATTGGTCAAGGGGCTCGAGATTCTGGGTATCAGGGATAGTCTGGAAAGCGATGAGGGAGGCGGGAAAGCATACTAGCGCGGGCGGTCCCTTCAAGTTTATGTAGGGGCTGTTCAGCTACAGGTACCTTCATACAGCCTTGTCTGGCTGCCTCCCGGCCCGATATGAACCACCACAAAATGTCTCGACCGCGGAAACCCCACGAAGCTTACACGGCGCGTGTTTGTTTCCACCAGACGTTGGGCTTACATGCCGCTGCACGATGCGTGGCGCGTGGAGGCACACAACGCGTGAACCAGTGCCCCCAGGCCCTGGTTTGTCCCGGGTAAAACGCGGATGCTGCCCTCCATCGATCACAAGATACAGATCAAGGAACCCCCAAGATGTAGCTTGCTACTAATAGCATTTGCTCATCTCACCAGACCGTGTGCCTCGACCGGGTGCTGGCAGAGGCAAAAGCGCCCCCGAACCTATCACATGCCTCAGGACAGGATATGGCCTTGTGCCCGTGCTGCACCGGGCGCATGCTGTGGTCGTTTACCCCTCTTCTCATGAGGCTAAGCGACTTAGCATCAATGGATTCGAGGTCCTGTACGGGCATATTTCGAGGCGAGCTGGACGAGAGACCACAGGGCGAGGGTCATCGAGACCCACCCCCACATAAAACTAATGCATGGCGAATGCCGAGACCGGCGGAGGCCCCGCACTCCGCTGCTCGCCGGCCGGATTGATGACGGCCCCGCACCCGCCAGAGTGGGGTGGTCGAGGTGTTCGCCGGAAAAGGACTCGGACGCTGGAGACAGCAACGACAATCGCCAGATGCCAGGAATTCGACGGAGGGCGGCTTGGTACTATTATATGCGGAGAGGATAGGGGGTGAGACGGGCGGAAGATACGTAGGCGTGAAGCTGGGGAGCTCAGTCTTTGAGTTTGTGATATGATGAGGTGACCAAGCGGACATGAACAAGTGTGTAGACTGAACACAAATATTGATTTGAGGAAAAGACGGAACAGACCTTGCCGAAGAAGAGCAATCTTGTTGTATGCACAGGAACATGTCTTGTCCGCCAGTTGGCCGAGTCTTGATGGCCAAGCATTTGACGGCCCAAGCTGAAGACCTAGCATCACGTGACTCCGCGTCAGATTGGCAATGAGCGACGCGTCCGTCACGGACCCCTCGGAGAATCATGACGCCATGACCCATCCACCCTCGCAGGTCTTGATTCGACCGAGCACAACCACAGCCAACGATTCACAGACGACTGAGCGAGTGTAATGGCCGTACGAAAACGAGCTCGCGCCGAATCCCCGGCGGCAGTCCAAGATGACGAACCTCGCCGACGCTCCCGTCGCATCTCGAGCACCCCAAAGAAGAGCATGTACTTCGAAGACGCCGAGGATGACGACCCTGAAGACGCAGATGCAGGATACAAAGAACAAGAATCGGACAGCGAAGAAGAAGAAGAAGAAGTAGAGAAAGAGGAGGAAGAAGAGCGACCAGTCAAGAGGTCCCGAGGAAGACCCGCGGCCAAGGTCGTGAAAGCCGTCGCCAAGAAACCCACCAAAGCAAAGCCAGGCAAGACCCAGGGGAGAAAGCGCCAGCCCGACGTTGTAGAGGACGAGTACGAAGACAATGGCACGGAAGAGGAAGATGCGGACGAGGATGATGATGATGAAGACGACGAGGACCAACCCCCCAAAGTAACCATCATTCCGCACGAAAAACTCCGATCCGACGGTGGTGTCGAGTACGACGACGAAAAAGTTCACAGAAACACCCTACTATTCCTAGCCGATCTCAAGGCCCACAACCAGCGCCCCTGGCTGAAGAGTACGACCCCCTAAAGCTCCTCCGTGTCCCTCCCGCTAACAGCTCAGGCCACGATGGCGAGTACCGCCGCGCCCTCCAAGATTGGAACACATTTGTCGGCTCCCTGACGCCCAAAATCATTGATATCGACTTTACAATCCCCGAGCTCCCCGCAAAAGACGTCGTCTTCCGCATCCATCGCGACATCCGCTTCTCCAAAGACCCAACCCCCTACAAGCCGCACTTCTCCGCCGCCTGGTCCCGCACAGGTCGCAAAGGTCCCTACGCGTGCTACTACATCCACGCCGAGCCCAATGGTCACTGCTTCGTAGGCGGTGGTCTGTGGCATCCGCCAGGCGAACAGCTCCAACTTCTCCGCGAAAGCATCGACGAACGGCCAGCCCGGTGGCGGAGGGTGCTCAACGAGGAGCGGTTCCGGCGGGTATTCCTCGAGAGCAAGATGAAGACCAAAAAGGGGAAGAAGAGTGGCGGGAATGATGACGCCGAGGCTTCTCTCTTGGCATTTGCGGCCTCAAACCAGGAAAACGCGCTCAAAACGAAGCCAAAGGTGCGACAACCCGTCAGAGACACGACGGAGACCGTTCATGACTGACGTGCGGAATAGGGGTATCTGGCTGACCACCGCGACATTGAACTGCTGAAGCTGAGAAACTTCACCATTGGTGTCAAAATCGAGGACGCTACCTTTACAAAGGATGACGCCCAGGAGAAGCTGCTCGAAACCATACAGGCCATGGAGCCATTTGTAAGCATGCTTGAACGATTCTGCTCCATCACGAGTCTGACACCACCCAGATTACCTTTTTGAACAGCGTCGTCATGCCCGACCCGAATGCCGAGGACAGTAGCGACGAAGATCAGGATGGAGACGAAGAAGCCAACGATAACGACACTGATGCCGACGAATCAGATGACTGAACGCACCGCTTTTATCGCGCAATCTACTTTCAAAACCGGCACTGTCATTTATTTAGAGAGGACTTTTTATATCGCCAGCATCTGTCACTGATGGATGGACGTAGCCAGCTTCAGGCAAGCGGACCAGCCACGCTGGCTTTAGATGGCCAGGTCTTGTTGACCTAGAAGCTTGTGCTACCTTCTCATGTGCAGATAAATACGACCCAGAATAAGGCCTCCAAGAACTCCAAGAACTCCAAGTATCTGTGGCCCTTTTGAATCATTCGGGAACCATTCGTGCGCCCAAGGGCGTTCTATCCCGCGGTTTTTCGACAAGATTGGCATACCCATCGAGACTTGATCCCATGACGCGAACCAAATCAAAAACGTGCGACCCCTTGAATGTCTCGGCCCATAGCCGAATGACTGCAGCCGCGAGCTGCCTCAACCGCGTGCTGTCACCGGCGATGGCCTCCATGCTTGCTGGCTGACCAGCGGAGGGGCCGCCGAGGGAAGGATCGATTGGAACGGCGAATTCGGTCTCGTCGAGCATCCGGCGTACCATGTCGAGCAGGTTCTTTTCCTCCGCGGAGACTGGCGCATCATTTGGACCGATGAGGGACAGGGTCAGGAGCCACTTGGACAAGAGGGCGGCGCACTCAAAATTGCACACTATGGCCAATTAGCAACAAGCGTCAGTGGCATGTATATGACAAAAAAACTTACGAGAATGCTGTATGCTCCATTCAAGCGACTTGGCTCTGGCCACGTAGTTGACACCGGCTTTGACGAGCATGGAAAGAGCGTGGATGGCTTGGAAGACGGCTCGGTGAAGGCGCAAGCTGCGAATCAGCGGTGGCATGTTGCTCAGCGAGGATGCCACGAGCATGTGGTCCCGAGTCTCGAGGCTACGGCTGGGTGACATGTCCGTATACAACCGAATGTATGCCAATCGTAGCAAGGCTGTCGCGTTGAAGGCCACGGGCCCGCCTGGGAAGGAGTCGCCGAACCCAATTTGGACAGACTCTTGCGCTCGTAGCTGGTGTCGGTGTTCAAAACTGTTCTGCCAGATCCGCAATGCTTGCGTGACCTCTTCAACATCCTCAGGGCGGAGACCTCTTTGGGGCTCATAAGGCGAGGCGGGTGTCATGGAAGTCTGCTTCAGCAGGTAGATGTGCTGAGTCAGAGCGTGAATGAGCACGTAATGTCCCAGAGATGACACATTGGGAGGTAGACCTTGAGCAGACCTGCCAAAGAGCCGGGCGAATGCATCGCGAACTGTGATGTCGGACAGAGGGTACGCCTGTCTAGCATCTTGCCATTGCCAGGCTGACTCTGCCCGCCATAGCCGGGATGGAGAGGGCAGGAAGAGGTTCAGGTCCGAGGTCAGAAGCAGCGGAGGCATGTTGTAGGCAATGCTGCACAGATTGAAGAAGCAATATGCGATCAGCTTCGTCCTGGACGCGCCTTCCAGACGGACCCAGGACTCCCAGTCCGGGGCTGCCCCAGGACTGGATTCGGCCGTGAGTCCCTCTGCGCGAACGAGAATCGCGAGATGACTCTGCAAGGAAAGAGCTTCATGGAGAATAGCACTGGCGCCCCAGAGGCCAACGGCGAAAAGAAGCAGAACGGCCTGGATTGTTTCGAGCCTCGCCTGAGGTGTGTTTGGAGAACTAGACAGGTCAGAAGAGCTCAGGCATTCGAACGAGATGTGTACTCACAAGGGCTCACGATGCGTGTCCTGGGTCACTGGTCGCTCCTGCTGAGCGGCTGGGAAAGAATGGCGGAATCCGGCACTTGGAGAGGGTCTCGTCGAGTGCGGACTGTAGGCGGCGGGGGTGGGAAGCAGTGCATGAACCTCGTGGCTATGTCTTCTGCGGATTTGCTCTAGAGCAACAGACTTGGCTGCATACCACAGCGCATGGCTTCGTCCGCTCTCGAAACGATACTGTGCACCGACGGCGAGGACGGCGAGAAGCAGTTCCGGGGCCATCTCCTGGGGCGCCAGGGTTGGCAGGTGAAGAAAAGGGAGATACTCGTGGAAGCCGCTGATGTAGCCCTCGAGAAATCTTGTAAGAGTGTGCCGAGATGGGAAGACGAAATCACTGGGAAGGACGGAAGAAAACTCCTCAAGCCTGTTCTTGATGACGCTGTGGTCGACAGCAGAGATTCTCAATGGCGGCGCCCTGTGGGTGTCGTCGCTGCTCCTCGGAGGAATGTCCATTCCTTCGCGTCCATCCGGCTGTACGGATGGAAACCGAGATGGAAACTGCGAAACTGGCTTGGAAAGTCCCCTCTGATGGCCCTCGCCCGGCGGGCGATTCCAGAGACCACCAAACTGCTGATCGGGTTCGAAAGGAGGTGGCAGAAAGTGCGAAGGGCCACCGTAGTCGTCAAGAAACAGATTGTAGTCATAATAAGGGGCTGCGGCATTCGTCTGTGGCGGGTAGCTTTGCGACAAGACTCCTGGATCATCGCGGGGTCGCTCAGGGTATCCCATGCTGTCGTCATATGACTTGATCCGGGAATGGTTAACAGGTTGCGGTTGCTGCTGTTGATGTTGCTGCGGCTGGTGCTGCTGTGACTGATGAGGCTGTGATTGTTGTTGCTGGTGCTGCGGCTGCTGTTGTTGCTGCTGCTGCTGATTCATATCCACCATCATGGATTGCCCTTGGTTGACCTCGGTGGCGAGGGCGGCATCGGAAAGAAGATCCAAGTTACAAGCCGCGGCACGTGCTCGAGGATCCTGCTGAATTGGCGATGGTCCAGAAGCCGAGATAGAACTCTGACTGTACTGGTGTGATGGGTGAATCTGGTGAGGCGGTGGCGGCGGGGCGGGCTGGTGTTGTTGTTGCGGCAGCTGGGGTTGCTGATGCTGCTGGACCGGCGTTCTCTGGATATTCAAGACTTCATGGTGGTTCTCAGGGGAGGAACCCTGCGGGCCTGTAGCACCAGACAGTCTCCGTTGACGGTTGGCGTCCTTGTTGCCGCTGCCTTCGTTGAGATGGACGAGCTTCTCATGGCGAACTAGCAGATCACTGATGTCCATGTAAGCGTTTGTGATTCCATCAGGGGTCGGGTTTGGTTGGTGGGACGAGAAGCGCCAGCTAGTAAGCTGACAGTAAAATGAGGGCGTGATATGACGAGAACAACATCTTGACGAGGGGAGGGTCCAGAGGGGCAAGACGAAACTTACCGTCGGCCAAAGGTCTTCCCACAGCGGGCCCAACCACAGGCAAAGGGTTTTTCCTTGGTATGCGTGCGTTCATGCCGCTGCACATGCTCCACACGTCTGAAGGGGGCGTCGAGTCAGCTAACTGCAATGCCGAGATGTGACGAGATGGGCATGATGGCCAGGGCAATGGGGAAAAGAGGGGGGTGGAGGAGGACAGGGTAGGGGAG
>JACAFV010000012.1:213311-331840 GCA_014635975.1 Plectosphaerella sp. P0831 | reverse complement strand
GATGGGGGCAGCAGGGAAGCTGCGGAAAGCCACGGCGCTATCCAATGACAGGAGGGGAGAATGGGGGAAAGCGCGACTGGGGCGGGAAAGGAGGGGTGGGCACCGCACTGGGCAGGGCAGGATCCCCAGATTGTGCCCCCAGATTCCCACAAAGCTCAGGTCCTCCGGAACCTCCAGGGCGCTCCTTCTCCAATGATGCATGGTGGAGTGGGTGCGGAGATCTGGCCAGGACCACATCACACACGCACGCACTGGCACATCACGGCCACCTGAATTCAGCCTGTCCTGTCGCTTCAAACACCCTGGAATGGAAGATTGTACATGTCTGTAATTACTGATGACAAAACCAAAGCCCTCTCCTCTCCCAAGCCCCCTGCTAAAGTACTCCCAGGTCCCCGACGACTCCGTTATTATCCGGCCCTTGCCCGTCTACAAGTAGAAGCTCCAGTCGACAGCAAGCCTTCGAAACCCGCGGTGCCCCATTTGTCCGTCTCGGTGTTCTTGCCGGCGGAACCTTGCCAAACACCCGAGGTCCTCCTCTTTCTCCGAACACCGCAGCGGGGTTTCCCCTTTCAAGAAGCTAAATAAGTACCAACCTCGCTCCCATCGCCGTTCGGTTCGGTTGGAGGCACTGAACACTGCGAAGTCACGGCCTGGTCGGGGGCCCTGAGGGACTCGAAATTGCGTCAATTGGGATCCAGTGCCCTTGATGCCTACCTAGGTACCTCCCGAGGACCGCTGTCCACCCATCAAACAACAGAATCCATGGGTCACCAGTACAAAGAGACGGTGGGACGTCAGCGAGCAATCTGACCGAGGCAGACCGAGGCCGCCCTCACACATGTCAGCTCAACGACCGGGGTGGCGGCCCTGGTGGGCGCGCGCCGCGTGCCTCAGTGTCATCTCGGAAACCCAAGCGGCAAAGATGCACCAATTGGATCCGGACAAATCACCCTCGCTTGCCGAACCCTCGAGAACCACATTCCACAAAAGCCCCCCTTCCGAACTGAACTGAACAAACATCCGTGGATCTGATCTCCTCATCCGAGAAGACCTGCCGCGGGCAATGAGGGGAAATCACCCGATGAGGGGGGTGGCTAGAATGACCTTGACCCAAAAGGAGTATCGTCCTCCAGGCACAGGTTCCTGGACCCCACCAACGACTCGCCGACAGAGGACCTGGACTCTGTACATCCCTGGGTACTTTTCCGCCCTGTTCCGCCGTCCAAGGTCCCACGCCCTATCCGGCCATGTCCGCAAAAAAGAGCGGCCCTCAACCGACGTCAGACAGACATGCCGGCGCAGGGCGCGGCTCCATCAAAGTTGGCACCTCCAGGAACATGTTGCCATCAAGCCCTAACTCCAAAGACTCCGATGTGACTCTCTTTGACCACAAGTCGACAGTTCTGACTTGGAGGCGGGGTGAACGACACCCATAAGCTTGATTTGCGCCTAGGCGCCTCTTTCTCGCCGTATCGTGTGGGGTAAAAACTCCCTTCCGGGATGATCCAGGGACATCCAGGAGGTCATCATTCCGTGTCCTGTTCCTGCTTGGTACATACCTTCGCCGCGGTTCTCCTTCTTCGCTGCCGTACCCCCCTCACTCCGACAGGCGACGGACCTTGGAACATTCCCAGAGACTGTCTCCGACGCCGGTGCAGTACGACCTTGCAATGCAACCTCGGCACCTCCATCCTCCTCCAAGCACTCCCTCGCTGCCATCTCCAACTCGGGGGTATGCTGTAGCCAAGACACACCCCTCTTGAAAATGCCTGCCATCTCATGTTTCCCCCTTTCGATAGACGACAACGCCACTGGCCCTGGCCCGGTCCGTCGCTTTCGGCCGTCATCTTGCGGCTTTTGGCCTCGCATCCGAAGCCCGAGACCCCTTTCGCATGGTGACCACCCTCCATCCTGTTGTGACTTTCACTTCCCCAACTCTTGCATCCATCACGTGTTGCAACGTCCACGCGCGGCCCAATCATACCCCCTTGCTACGCCCAACGCCCCAGGCACAATATAGCTCGGAGGACGACTTGCCGACTTGCCTCTCCGTGAATAGATATTTGGGGTCCAGAACAGCGGTCACGACCAAACGAGGTTCACGGATGGTACCCAATCGGCAGAAAAGGGGACAAGGTGATCCGGAGTAAAGGATGGACATCATGGTGCGCCAACGGGTGTACTCCGAAACACCGGTACAATGGAATCAGTCTCCGGCTTCCAGCCGATGCTACAGGCAAGGTTGGAAGAGTTTAACCTGACCAGATACATAGATACCCATGGGCAAGATCCAACCAGTTGTCCCAGGGGCCAGGCCACCATGCAGTCAAGTGCCTGCACCTCAAGGCTCGTGACGACCGCAAGTTACATGACCAGCCGCCCATGGACATTCACCCCCGCACCGGCATCTGCAAGATAGAGCAACACCTGCTGATAGTTCGGCACCGTTAGCCCTACAAAGATGCCACCGCACCCCCTGCGGGGTCTGTGTCTGCACATCCCCCGGCTCATGAACCTCCTGGCGAACGGAGGCTCTGGGTCCTAGCTGGTTGGTCGAGATCCGTCCCAGACCGATCGTACTTGTATACTGCCCTAGAGTGTCAGGGATGGTCTTGTCTCGGCAGTCGTGTGATGGATATTGGGGGGCGTTCACTTACTAGGCTCCGCGCCTCGGCTGGCGGCATGCCGGTGGACTGGCAGACACATGAGATGCTTTAGTAGCTGCAGGAAAACGCCAGAGTCCTCCAATAAGCTTCTCATGGCCGGGCGAGCTCGTACGATGCAGGCAAGCGTGTGCTTCAAGAACCGAAGCGTCGTGCATGCCGAGTGATCCTGCGGCCGCAGAACCTCCGCGGGGTAGCTGGCATAGGCAGAATCTCCAGAGAGACAACCACACTGAACCCCGCGAAGAAGCGGCACGCACACTCTCCCACTCCTCCCACCCCCGTAACCCCATGCAATGCAGAATGAGGGGGTTCCAAGAATGCCGGCCCCCCATGCCTCATGAGAGGTCGCATGCAGGAAGAATGTGCCATCTTGAAGGCCCTCCGCTCATCAGCTGCCAGTGCCCCGCCCCCAGAAGCCACGAAGGTGGTCGATGGCGTTGCTGATCACTCCTCGCATGCAGACTCTGGCCACCTGACCTCGAAGCCAGAGCAGGTCTTCTGCACCTCCAGATCGCCGGGGTCGTTCTCAAAGAGCGGTTTTTCCAACCGCCGGTCGACAACCTGCTCGACCAGGAAGCCCCGCTCCCTCACCAGGTCGAAAAATGCCAGGTCCTTTGCCCGCAGCCAGGGCCGGTACGATGTGAAGAAGACGTAAGCCACGCTCGTCTTCTTCTTGGCCATTGTAATCTCAACCGACTTGAGAATATTGTGGTGCTCCGAGTGCCTGAACATCAGGTCTGCCAAGATAAGGACGTCGAAGCCAGCGCCGCTGTCGGCTTCTGGAAGCAGAGAGAGGAGGGGTCGGGGGTCACCGCCCCAGATGTAACCCCGCGCGGCGACGCGGTCAGCAACGGTCGATGGCTTGCCATCGGGGCCCTCCACCAGGGCAGAGGCGGGCGTCGAGGCGTTGCACTCGTCAATGTTCTGCTGCATCGTCTGCACGATATCCACGTCGGGATAGTCTGTCATGACCACCCGCCGAGCGCCGAGAACTCCGGCAGTAAGCGAGGGCAGTCCGGCAGCGGCGCCAATCTCGAGCACCGTCTTGCCCCTGACGCGAGAAGGGTCGGCCTCGAAGTAGTCCGAGACGATACGGCTGCCGTTCCACACGGTGTGTGCCTCTGTAGGGCTGAAGCCGACAAGATGAAGCTGAATGACCTGTCCGGACTGCAGTGTGTGTGTCTCACAGGTGGGGGGAGGTGTGGGCGGCCGGAAGCCCGCAGGCTCCTCGAACATGTTGCCCATCTCGCCTTCGTCGTCGCTCATGGTTGCGTGTGGGTTGCGTCTAGCTGACCGGGAGCTTTCGTGTGTAATTTCTTCCTTTGTACCAGGTGGAAGGGAGATACTGAAATCCAAAGTCTCCTTTCGTTGTAGTGACTTTCAGCGGCAGATTGCGGAGAAGTTCAACATCTGCATGATGGTGAGTCAAAATCTTCGCGAGAGTTGCACCTCAAAAGTGGGTCACGTGATGTGGATCTGGCAGCTCCTGAAGCCACGCTCAACACCTTGCTTGAATTCTGTCAAGCTTCTAGATCACCTTTCTCATTTTGAGGAAAGTAAACGGTTTTGAGTGTATAAATTTACATATCTGGGGGCGTCTGGGGGCGTCTGGGGGCAATACAAACATCCTCTGTCGACTGACGCCTCCCAACACCCATTCTGGAAACCGAGGCGATTCTCCATGCCAGCGGCGAGCAAATCAGCCGAATCGCTGCTTAGCCAGCTCCTTCAGAGCCTTCATAGTCCCCTCTTCCCGCTCCCTCCACTCCTTAACCCTCTCCTCCCTCTCCTCTGCTTTGGCCCTCGCAACCTCCTCCCTTCGAATCTCCCGTTCCGTCTTGCGCCGCTCATTCGCGGCCTTCTCCTTCTTCAGTTCGTCGATCCCATCGCCCCCGCCCATGAGTTCTCCCTCGCCAACCTCCCCACCGGGCGACTTTTCCCTGAAGCTCTGCATCTTCTCGTTGACCGCGGCCTTCTTCTCAAGACGGCGCTCGCGAGTGCCCGGCTCTGCGCGTGGCGCCAGCTCCTCAAGCCGCTCCTTCTGGAGCTTCCTGTCCTGCGTCCGGTCGTAGCGGAGGTCGGCGTAGTCGTTCTTTCGTGCTTCACGAGCTTCGTCGGCCCGATTCTCCCGCAGGGCTGCGAGGTCGTCGAGGTTGGGTATGCCGGGCCCAGACCTTTGCGCGTTGGATCTCGAAATGGGCGGAAGCATCGGGCCCATGTCGTCATCATCGTCGTCTCTGTCGACGTCTCTGTCATCGTCTCCGCCACTCTGAATGGAGCCTCGGTGGTGCTGCCTCTGGGTATCATCGCCTCCTTCGCGGATGGTCTCGATCTCTCTCGAGTCTCCTGGTCCGGCGAGTGGCGCAATATCCCCCATCCTTTCCGCTGCTGTAGCAAACATTTCCGGATCGTACCAGCTCCGACTCAGCTCGCCGCTGTTCCATTTCTTGATGAAGCTCTTCCAGCGGCCCCTGGCCTCCCGCTCGTCCATCTCGGAGATGTCCTTCTCCTTCTGCAAGTCCAGATAGTAGGCAAAAAGCGGGAGGAACGGCCTGTAGTCGGCCTTTGATAGCGACCGTGCATCATAAGGCAAGGCGACGTTTGCTGACGGCTTCTCGACATTTGATGTTTGTGAATGCTTGTGGTGCCGTTTGCGCCGTGACCCTTCGTCGTGCCTGTCTCGAGTTCGATGGTCCCCTCGGTCTCCACGATGCCTTCTTGGCGACCGTGATCTGCGCTTATGGTGATCTCTCCGTCTTGGGGATCTAGATCTCGAGATTCGTTCCCTTGGTGCTCGTTCCCTCGAATCCAAGTCGCCTGACCGATGCCCGGAAAGGCGTTCCGAGCTGTTCTCCATCTGCTTCACCCGGGGAATGGGTCGTCCTCCGTAGCTGCCTCTCACACAATCGATTTGCTTTCAAAAGAATAGATATGTCTTGCCAGGCTTATGAAACAAGCTGGCGGTCCTGCTGCGATGGTCCGGTGCTGGTGGTTGATGGTGAATGAATTGGCGTTAACGAGCAAATCGCTGCACCGGGTCAAGGCGTTGTTATGGAGGCGGGTTGGCCAATCAACGGAAAGACACATGCGGGGCGCCGGCCCGAGCTTCGGATCCGAGAGGGTCCAGCTGATTCACTGCATTCCCGATGACAGGGTTGAGCAATCTTCATCGAGCAGGTAGATCCTGGGCCTGTAGAAGGGTGATTGCTTGCTCTTGCGGTCGGAGGAGCATGGGCTGCCGGTGGAAAATGGTTTGACGGGAATGTTTGGTTTTAACATTTCACTGATGAACGGCCGCTAGCAAGTATCAATGCTCCAGGCAATCCGCACCTACTTTTTTGGTTCGTCCTCATTAATCTACAACCAAGCCTTTGCTGCTTGTTCCTCGGGGTATCAGTGTGTAGGCAGGTATGTTCCAATCCCATGCAATGCTTCATAATCTATGTCAACACCAGTCTTCCACCACGGCCCACCACGGCCTCTCTTATTTGCATGCCCAGCAGATCACTAGTCTGCGTAAGGCCCTTGGTTGTTGTGTATCGAGCATCCAAGGCACTGACACTCGTCCCCGCAGGGACACGACGCCGTTTCGCCGGAGCACGAGTCTGCACCGAAATGGTAGTTGACGAAGAAAAAGTCGCTTGCGGATAGTTCCTCGTGAACCCCCGATGTGCCTTCCGATGGTGTGTCCGGTGCTGGCGGAGAGTTGGGTTTCTCGCTGACGGTGGATTCGGGTTCGGCGCTGAAGGACGGCTGAGAGTGGTGCGACGATCCATTGCCGTTAGCCATGATTGAGCCGTGGACACCGTTTCCGTTAACACCGTGGCCGTTCGTGTACGCCTCGTCAGCCATACTCTGCCAAGCGGACCTAACATAGTCTTGGGTAGCGTCGTTGTACGGATGGGCAGCACATCCAACGCATTGGCAGCCTTCGCCGCAGGTACACATGTGCGACGTGACACCATCGGCGCTGCCATTGTGACCATTAGTTCCGACAGGGAGCGTTGAAGTGTAGGCAAAGGGTGTCGGCGCGTCGAAGTTCGGAAGTGAAGGTACCGGCTGCCCATATTGCATGGCCTCCATGGTCTGTTTCCACTGCTGCGGTTGCAGCGGCGACATGAAGGATCCGTAATGCGCCGGGTACGTGAACAAGGTAGGGTGTGGCATGTAGCTTGGAAAAAGTTGAGGTCCCATCACGCCCGTCTGGTAGGGAGACATGGGGAGACCGTTGGCTGTTGCCATGGAAGGCCCTGGCAGGGTATCGACCTGAAGAGGAGGCGGGTTCTTTGACGAACAGCAGCCACCAGCTTTGGGGAGACCGTTGGCTGCCGTCGTGGAAGGCTCGGGTGGGGCGTGGGCCTGAAGAGGAGGCTGCTTTTTGGATGCGCAGCAGCTGCCAGCTTTGGGCTTTGACACGGCTTTGGGGCTCGAGTGCGTACTAGCGGGTGGTGTAGAGCAACATGAGCCTCCTACTGCGACAGCTTTCGTTGCAGTTGGGGGAGTGGTGGCTTCTGGCATCGGTATCAATGACATGGCGCCAAGACGCTGCGAAGCAGGTGAAACCATGGACTGGGGGACCATCGGCTGATACATCTGAAAGGGCAGTCCTTCAGAGCCCATCAGTGGTATCTGACCAAAGTCCATGCTGGGTCTTGGTGTCGGTGTGCCCATCAGCAAAGGGCCGCCATTGAGATGAGACACAGATGCTTGGGAAGGGTCGAAGGGTGGCAAAATGTTGACCTGGCTAGCATCCAGACGCTCGAGGTTGGCTGGTCCGAAAGAGGGCTTGCGACTGTTGGCTTTGGCCGATGCCTTTTGAACTCGGTAGGCTGCACCCGGAGCTGCGGTCTTTGTCGGCGACGTCGGGATCGCTTCGATGCTTGCTGGGGACTCGACTTTTATCGTTTTGTCGACCTCCTCCGTGCTGGACGAGGGGCCGCAGTTGCATTTTTGTTTCCTCGGGATCGCCGCTGTCACACCTCCACCACATCCGCATGCTCGAGTCGGCGGGTGCGGACAGGTGCTCAGGGGACGGCCGGGCTTCCGAACGGGTACCATTAGTCGTTCGTTGGCATGGGTGCATTTCGTCGAACGGTGGCCGCGGATGCATGGCTCGCTGTGTGGCGGAAGCCAAAACGTCAGTCTATACGCCCACAACGTCGAACCTGGGGGCAGTCCGACGTGTTGATTACACAAGCAATATCTTCAACCCCGCGGAAGGAGAGAATGAGCGGGTTGTCGAGAAGGAAGCAAAATCTGAAGGGAAAACAACGCGAATATTAAAAGGGGTGACTGACCATGCCATCTTCTGGCCATTTATGAGGGGCATGATGAGATGGCGACCGCCTCAGCGTCGCTTGTGGTACGTTGAGACAAACTTGCGCAGTGATCTACCCGGGAAGAGCCTCAAGGACAACCGGAGCGGCACGGGAGGGGTGCTGACGCAGGCGAAATGAGGCCGGCTGGCACGAATCGTTGAGCCGGATCTGGTTGCCGATGGTGGTGTCGTTCGTCTTTAGATTGTTGCCGTTGGGTATATGCTGGTTCGCGACAAAAATAAGAAGACAATGCTTTTGGAAGAAGCTGAAGGTCGGAAGATCTTTGCGAGACAAGGCGATGGGGCGGCAGGAAGCTGGCTGGTGGACAAGTCAGATGGGGGGCAATGTTGGTTAACCCAGGGCGACGGCGGCAAGGCAAGGAAGTTGCCCCACGTGCGGGGAGTGGCTTGCTGGGCGTGGGCGTGAGAGTCTGCGCACTTCCAAGGGTCCAGGTCAGGGAGAGATGTGTGGCACTGCGGCAAGGTGAAGATCCTCGACGGTCCGTCCAAGGGAAGGGAGGGGTGGGCGGATGAGTGACTGTGAGCCGGCGGCGTAGGGCCAGGGCAGTTGGTCAATGGCCGGGTCCCTACCCTAGCAAGCAGCGGCGACCGATGATACCAGGAGCTGCCCGGCGGGAGCGGAGGTGTGCGGTGCGTGACGGCTGCCCGTTTCTGCGCGACCCGGGGGGTATGAGGAGGTTTTGATAGGAGCGGCACGGCCACAGGGACGTCGTCAAGGTTGAGTCGCCGACGCTTGATGCCGGGGTTTGAACGGCCGAGACCTCTGCTTCACGAAGCACTGAACCTGCTCGTAGATTTTGGAGCGAGGGCGAGCTGCGTTGACGTGACAAGGTCGAATGCGCCGCGGCGTTGGAAACTGTCGGTTGGATGAGGGAGAGCGGTGGTGGTCGGTCGTGAGATGGAGGTGGCTCCTTCAACTCGGGCCCAGGCATGAGTGGAGTGTGGCCCTGGGAAGGTGGGGTATTGGTGGGGCTTCGTTATCCGGCGAGTCCCTGGCCGTTTTGATACGACCGATGACTAAGAAGTGTCAACTGGACGCTCGGAGATTCGCCCTCACATGTCTTCCACCAGCCTCCCCCTCCATCACCAGGATGCCCGATGAGGCTTAAGCAGAGGCCACCAAATGGACAGGGGGGCATGGCGATCCCGAGAGTGAGCAAGTTTTCGGGGATGCGCCGACCTGGACCCCGTCCTCTTGACCGCAGCCTTCCCCCAAACTTCAAAACCGCCGGTCTTTGTTCTGTGACTTGTTCCCCTTCGCGCGCCTACACTAGCCGTCCTGGCTTGGGCTTGCCCAGGACCCGATCAACACATCGGACGAGCCACGAGGCATATGACTCGGACGTCAGTCAACCAGGGCCAAACCCCCATGATGTTTGGTCTTCCCTCCGGCCGTGACCGCACCAGGCTCCTGCCGGCCGGGAACCGGCCTCTGGGTCGCTTTCTCTCCGTGCTTAAAAAGCAACCATCTCAAGTCATTGGCCCGATTCATGTTCCAATTGTCAGCTGGAAATGTCAACCATGGGGGGGGGGGATGCCCATATCTGACTTGTCATCATCCCACAAGGAAAACAGCTCGCGTGGGAGCACCATACCGTAACCCCTGTAAGCTGTCGTTGGGGAGCCACCTTGGGCTCCCGGTCGTACTACTTGAACACGGCGAAAATAAATTGCGTCGCAGCTATTCGCTCCTCGGCCTGCATGGCCTGGACCCCTTCCAAAGCCCACAAAAGCACGACGTACACGAGCAAGACGCTTCTGGGCACTGCGGTGTGCGGTCAAGTCTCCCTTTTGTGGGAATTGGGCCGGCTATCACTCCTGGGTATCTTACCACACACACACCTCTACTCATGAAGTCCGCCCACGCGACCCTAATTACCCTCGTCCGAGTCGCCGGAGCCATCGAACATATCGACGGCCCTCATTCGCTTCCGCCCTGGCCCCGCAAGCCTGGATGACACCTGTGCTGCCCCGGCCGTGTGGGTGGCTGCAGAATCAGATGCACCCTCGACATTGCTACCGATGGCAGCCGGCGATGTCGCTTTCGAATCGTCCTTGGGCGATTGGTTGGCCCCCCTTTCGTCCTTGGCGTTGTCGTCGCTGTCGCTATCTTCCATGGGCTCTCCTTCAACGTCATCCTCATCCTCCATAGGCTCCGCTTCGACGTCATCCTCCTCCATCGGCTCGCCCTCGACGTCGTCCTCTTCCATTGGCACTCCGGCAGCATCATCGTCATCGTCGTCCTTCCGAGATGCTCGGAGGGGCTCCCTTTCTGCATCCCCTGATTCCGAGGCAACTGGGAGGGTATTCGCATAGACCGTCTTCCATTTGCCCTTCTTCGTTGCCTCACTTGGCTCTTCCGAGGGCTTTGCGGACGGCGGATTGTCGAAGGTGCCGGCAAAGAGCTCCTGAGATTCGACAGGGAACACGCACCAGCCTTCCCATAGATTCAGGATCATGCCCACGCTCCGTTTCCACTTCTCAGCCTTGAGTCGGCCCCAATGAAGCTTCGTTGCCATCAAGCCCAACGCCTCGAAGGTATTCCGTTCCTTGAGGGCGGACTCAAAGCTCTGCCTGAACCGCCATGCGTGCCTGATGCCGCTAGTGGATGATGATGACAGGATATCGCTCACAGCGTAGAGGCCGACTAGGCTCGCACCGCTGTAGTCTTGCTCTTCCTTGTCGGTCTTCTCTTCACCCGCCTCGGTGGGCTCTGAAGTGTCTCGTGGCTTGCCGTTCTCCCGATCCCGCTGGTCTCGATTGGCTGTTGAAAAGGCAAAGGGCTTCTCGACATTGGCGACAATCATTTCCACAACTTCCTCTGCACCACGGCTGGCATGGTTCAGGGCAAATGCCGTGATCCGAGCAATGTCGCCCTTTCGGATTTTGGACAGAGTCGTCGGGAGCCGCGATAACAGATGCGTTAGCTTTGCCTTGTCCAGAGGGTTGAGGAACGTCATCTCCAGCTCCGGGCCGGCCTTCTGGTCCTGCTCCCCGCCATTCTCGTCGTCCTCCTCATCGGAAGAGTTGTACTCCGAGTCGGAAACAAACTCGTCGATATTCGTCGTGTACTCAAACGCCAGCTTCTTCTCTGGCGCCTTCCACGCGTGGCTACCATCGAAAAGGGGAATAAACCTTCCCCCTTTCCCTCCGGCGTCAGCACCTGTCACCACCTCCCAAAGTCTCCATCGATACCAGGTGCCACCCTCGCTTCTGGCATCCCATATCCATGCCCACTTCTCTTCTTGTTGAACTTCTGGCCGGCTCATGAGCAGCGCCTCGAATTCCGGGCCATGCTGGAGAACTGACTCGATGGTCTTGTTGATGAGCTGTAATGTGTTGACGTCGGCGGGAGGCTTGACCGCGACATGGAGTAGGCTCGTTCGATTCACTGAGTTTCCAGTGCTGGGCGCGTATGAAGTTGGTGGCGCAAAGCCCCTCTGGAAAGAGTGCTGAGGACCTGCGCTGCTCTGGTGTTGCTTCTGGGATATCGGCTTCGCTCCAAAAGGCTGCGAGTTCCCAGATGTCACCACCGAAGCTGCTGACAATGAAGAAGCAACTGTAGACGACAAGTGCCGGTGCAGGCTGAGGTAGAACCCGTAACCGAGGTATCGACGTTGCAAAGCGCTGACGGCAGCGTCCATATCCGTGGCCGGAGTTTCCTGTGACAGAGTCACAATGGCGACGGTACTCTTCCGCTCTGTTGATGGGCCAGTCGCTGGCACCATCTTGACATTTTCCACCGACAGGTTGGCCGGCATCAATGACTTGATCATCGATGGCGAGGTTCCCGGAGGAATGTTCGATAATCGCAGTGTCGGCCGTGGAACAACGGCCTCGTCCACTCTGTTTTCCGCATGGCCACCTTCTTCGTCGTCGCTATTGTGGAATGCCTTGGAGACGGGCACGGGTTCATTGCGCTCGTCATGGGCCCTGCCTTCTCGGTCTCGCTCATGCCTAAAGGAATCGAAGCCGCGCTTCTTGCCATGAGAGCCAGGGGCGAAACCCAAACTCCCTGGTCCACTCTTCTGGCCTGGGTTCGGCCCAAGACTGCCAGGTCCACTCTTCAGGGTTGATGTGCCAAAATGTCGCCTCCCAACAGCGCCTGGTGGCGCTCCACCGAAGCCCACCCCTCGCGGGGCGAAGCCCTGAGATGTAGAAGATCGAGAGGCAGCGCCGTAGCCATAGTCGTCGTCATTGTCGAAGCTCTTTTCGAATTCCTTGAGGACAGCAGCGGTCTCGGCCGCCTCTCGTGCCCGCTTCGCTTCGGCTTCTGCCCTCTGTTTCTCAAATGCTGATTGTTTCGATGGCTTCTGCAGCTTAGCCTCGACGTTGGGAAACTCTGCAATCTTCTTGGACGACATTGCTATCGGGAATGCGCCATGGCGCGGTGTTCGGACTCGTTCAGGGGTTCTTGTTGAATGCGCCGGAACCTGTTGCGACAGGTGACTGTGGATAGTTGTGTAGTATCGGATTCGCAGGGGTGTAAAGAGCGTTTCTGTTGGTATTGACTAGGCGGATGTAGAACCGATTGGCCTTGATCGGAGAGCAGGGTGAAGGTGACCAGGCTGAGCTTCCAAGCTCCAAGACGTCTCCCGCTGTGAAGGTCAAGATGCAGAAAGCGGGGCGGCCAATGGGTCGTGTGGGGTACCCGATTTGTGCATAATCCAAGCACTGTGAAGAGCGGCCCGGCATCGGGAGGCGCCATTCGGAGTCCTGGTCCCGGCCCGGCGACTTGAGGTGGTTGATTTCTCCACCACACCGACATCGCTCCACGTTGGGAGGCGCAATGGCACGATTCAATATGCCGGTCACTCCCGATATCGTGGAGATGCTGTCGGTAATGCCAAGAACTCGACAAAAAGTTGCTTCGCGGACTAGGGCCAAAGGTGCCGGCATCTGCTCGACTCATCCGCTGTGACCGTTGAAACTCGAGTCGCATACACACCAAAGCAATGGCACCCACGCAGTCGCCTCCGGCGTCTGTACTGATCATTGGCGCCGGCGTCTTCGGTCTTTCGACAGCCCTCGAGCTCTCCCGACGCTCCGCCTTTGCGAAGACAACCATCACAGTCCTCGATCGCTCCCCCGAGCAAGGCATCTTCCCGTCCCCGGACGCCTCGAGCATCGATACGTCACGTATTATCCGCCCCGACTACTGCGACCGCGCCTACGCCGATCTCGCAGCCAAAGCCCACGAAGAATGGCGAAAGACCGGCGACGATGAACTGGGTGGTCAAGGGCGATACAACGAGTCGGGCTTGATGCTCATCGCAGACGAGCCGCCAAGGGCTGTTCTTGCACAAGCACCTGGTGCAGGCGAGAAGAAGAGGTCCGGTCTCGACTATGTTCGCCAAAGCTGGGAGAACGTCTTGGATCTCGCTCGGGAGGGCGGCGGCATGTCGACGGACAAGATGCGGGAGCTTCCGAGCCGGCAAGCTATCAACAAGGCCATTGGCAACGACCAGGACGCTACCCCTGGCGACTGGGGCTACCTGAACGGCACGAGCGGCTGGGCAGATGCTGAGAGGAGCATGGCTTGGTTGTTCCGGCGCGTACGAGCGACTGGCCGGGTGAACTTTGTGCATGGCACTGCAACCTCGCTCGCTCTCTCCGGTAACCGTGTAACCGGTGCCAAGCTGGAGGATGGCCGAGAGATGTCAGCAGATCTGGTCGTCGTGGCCACGGGAGCGTGGACAGGTGCCTTGGTGGACTTGGCTGGCCAAGCCGTTGCTACGGGACAGGTCGTGGCTTTCATGGACATTACCAAAGAAGAAGAGGCAGCTCTGGCCGATATGCCGGTCATTCTCAACTTCAGCACAGGGTTGTTTGTGATCCCGCCGTCGCGCGGCCAGCTCAAGGTGGCCCGCCATGCCTATGGATATGTCAATCCGGTGTCGACACCAGCTACGGCCCTGCCAACGAGCCCGCGTGCCAGCAGGCCTAGCGGAGCGACGTCCTTGCCCCGAACACACATCACAGACCCCGGTCTGTGGATTCCTCACGAGGGAGAGGCCGATCTGCGCCGGGCAGTTCAGCGGATCATCCCGTTGAAGCAGCTGCACGACCGCCCCTTCGTCAACACACGCCTCTGCTGGGTAAGTACACCAGCACCATTGTTACGGGTGCTGGAGCGCAAAACCCCGGGCATATTCTGAGCGATAAATGCTGATTGTGGCCTTGCAGTATACCGACACCAACAGTGGTGACTTCATTATCGACTATCACCCCGGCTGGAAGGGCTTGTTCATCGCCACCGCTGGAAGCGGCCACGGCTTCAAGTTCCTCCCCATCATCGGCGAGAAAATCTCCGACTGCATCGAGGGCAAACGGCCAGTGGAATTTGACCTGAAATGGAAGTGGAAGGGCGAGGAAGCGCCGGCGACAGACGACGTGACCGAGCTCTACAAGCACATTGTCACCGAGGATGGCAGCCGTGGGGGGAAACCTGGGCTAATTCTAGCAGACGAGCTGTCCCGTTCTAGGGCTAAGAAGCCGCGGCTGTAACATAATGCTCAACGTACAACACGACGCTTTCCCGTCTCTTGCCACACAATGTCGAGATGAATCTGGCTCGTCGGCGTTTAAGCCTGAATTAACCCCAAACCCTTGAACCGTGTAGCAAATGTAAGTGATGTTAGGGCGGGAGGGGGGCTGTTATGTCACAGGGTCGGATACTCTATCAAGCCTGTGCTTCCTGGTCTCATCCCTGCTGCTGCTCACTGAAGGCTCTGATGGCGGCGGCATGGGTTTTGTTAGACCAACTTTTGGTTTGTCAGCGATCACTCTTTGGGTAGATGAAGACATGCGCAGGTCCGGGTCACTTCGGGGGTCTCTTACATCTTGACTTCGCCGTCGTCGCCGCATGACGCAATCATGCAGGTATCCTCGGGATTCCATACAACAGCGTTTGTCCTGGGCTCATGAGCCTCCATTTGGGCGACGACTCTGCCCGAGATCTTGTGCCAGATGAAAATATTGCCATCTGTTGCAAGTCAGTGTTTGTCAAAATCCACTCCCATGCCCACACGTACCTTCACTGCCACTAAGGGCGAAGCTTTCGTTGGCGCCGCCAAGGCTACTGCGAATCAGGCACTCGCCTCCCTTGTGGCCAAGATATTTTTGGACGGCGGACTGGGTAAGGAGGTTGATGAGCCTTGCTTCGCCGTCTTTTCTGTTGACGAGCAGGTGGTGTGAGTCTTCACTGAGGCTGACAGAGGTTGGCCGACTCTCCTGGGGGATATCGAAGGCGAGCTCTCGTGTTCCTGCGTGGTACACGTGGATAGTGTTGATATCATCGACAGCGACAATCCAACGGCCATCTCCGCAGAGATCCTGCACCCTGTGCTTCTTCTCCCAGTCGTGCAGCAGCTCACCATCGACGGACCATGTTCGCAAGCTACGGTCCTTATCGAGCGAGCTGGTTACAAATGTCTGGCCGTTGGGTGCCCAGACGCAGCCGCTTGCCGGCTCCGCAAAGCGGTCCAACTTCTTCAAAAGGGAGCCAGACTAATGTCGCTGTTAGTCTGCGTCTTGATAGGCATGGTGTGGAGTTGGCAAACCTTGCTGTCCCAGATCCTGGCATATTTGTCTCGTGCACAAGTGACGATCATCGAGTCGTCTGGACTCCAGGAGATATTTGCAACACCTTCGCCATGATCGCCCAGCGTTCGAATGACCCTGAAAGCCGGAACATCCCAGATGATAACATACTCAGTGCTGCCCCAGGCGGCCAGGCGCCTGCCGTCGTGGGAGAACTGCAGTCCCCATACCTCGCCGCCGACATCTGTTAGAGACATGGCGACCTCGCATGGGAACTGGGCCCTCTCGCAGGCGTGATCGGCGTACAGAGACGGAGATGATGCAACGGTGTGGCAAACACAAGCGTCGATTTGGCTCTTTTTCACTTGTTGTAGGAGAATAGCCAGTCGATGTTCTGGCAACATGACGGATGGCGAGATGCATCTTGACAGTGTTGACAGAAGTAGTGACCGTGACTCGCCATCCGCCCCGTCCCATTGGGCTTTTGATTTGAGTTCCTGCGCGGTACGACACATGAGGAGGCTCGAGAGGAAGTGCAGCTTGTTCGTATCGCGGTGCAGAGGTGTGAGCTCGGTCCTGAGCACCGTCAAGGCTCGGCTCGTCTCGCGCTGCTCCAAGAGTTCCAAGAATTTTTGCTGCCTGACCCAGAAGCGCATGATGCTGATGTCGGAGCCGGGAGCCAGAACCAGACCGTTTCCGGGTGGCGTAGGCTGCTCGTCGTCTGTCGCCAGGGCGGCGCCGGAGAGGAGCTGCTCGGCCTCGGGCCACGAGCCTCCAAGGACGGCATCGCGGAATGCCGCCACCGTAGGGCTCTCTAGTTCGAAGCCGCTTTCTTGACTGACGCTCTTGGCTGCATTCTGGTATCCCATGTCTGACAGAGTCTGGATCATGATCCGTGTCACCTCCTCCCGATCGTGGCCGAAATAGGCTGATGGGCGCCCGGTAACCTCACCGGCGGCTACGGCAGAGGAGCCGTTGAGCACGGCCTTCCCAGAAGTGCCATTTGCCGCAGAGATGCCGCCATTCTGGGGCCTGGTGCCGTTGGAAGCCGCTTCTCCCGCCGCAAGCATCTTGTCGTCGTGCAGTCTTCGGCGCTTTCGAACATGCGATTCGGCTAGCTCAGGAGAGCTCTCCCGGTGCCTCCGGCCCAAGGCCTGTGGGTTCAGTGTTGATCTTATTGTGTCAGAGGCCGTGGTTGAGGGCGGGCAAGGGTCGGGGTTCAAGGGTTGCTCTCGAGGGCGAGCTTGTCGGGTTGCGGATGGGAGGTGCTTCGTTTGTAGGCGGAATGTGTTGAGTCGCTCAGCGAGAGGATATTTCTAGGCCCGTCACAGTCTGACAGAGTGGGCGGGGGTCGAGAACGGGGTGTCGTGGTAGTTGTAGATAAGGTCAAAGTCGGAGGCGCTTGCCTCATGGCGAAGCTCGGTACAGTGCTGTAGTGGTGGTGGTGGTGCACTGGGGTGGCCGGACTCTAGGTGCTAGGACGAATCGAGGCGACCTGCGTAGCTCTCCCTGGTAACGTGATGGTGTGGGTACGTGGGCTGCAGCAGGGGCAGCTAGTGGAGTATCTTGCTGTCGCGGGGTTTGGGTGGTAAGAACATAGTGCGAGATTGAATGTGCTTGGACCGTGGGGTACTTCCCTGGCGCTGGTTTGTCTCCAGCGGATGCACATGACACCTGTGACGGGGACCTACAGGCCTGATTGGACGTCATCGTTGGCCTGGGGTGGCCATTTAGGCGTCATTTGTCATGACTGGGCCCCTGAGCCGGAGGGCGAGACAAAGACGAGGACATGATTAGGCACTTGGGCAGAGAAGAAAAGTCACTTCACTCTTAATTCGGAATTTTCTGCTGGATGTTTTGATGTGACAGGGCCACCAGTCAGGAACATGGAAAAGTAGGTGCCTGCTCGTCGTGATGGCACCTACATCGTCGGGCGTAAAATACCCCGTCGTCATAACCCAACATGTTCGATCCGGGACCCCGACTTACGACGCGTGGTGACGTTTCTGCCAGGCATCTAAGAACAGCAACGAGTCTGCCTGCCCGTGCTGGTCTCTTCTTTGAGACTCGACTCAACGTCCGAGTACTCGTACCTTCCTCCAGCACAGTGGAAGGAAAATCGTCCATTGAGTACTCGCTACTTGGCGGGAAACACGCGGTAGGTACGAAACAAGGGGTCTCCTACGGGCGTCCAACGCCTCACCTTCAGGACACTGGAGGTGTGGAAAGTGTGGCTGCTCCCCGACCACGCGTGGGCACTTTGACTTGGTCCAGCCCAGACCGCCAGGAGCAGTGCACAGGCACCGGGGCCCTATCGAAGCCCCACTGACGAGAGGCTGCGACTCCGGCACGACTTCGTAATACACCAACCACACTGTGCTGTGACGGGCAAGTTCCCACCTGCCCATGCCTGGCCCCGTTTTAGGCTCGTGAATGCTGCATCTATCCCAAATACCATCAACCCCCTTTCGCAAAAAGCGCTGCCTGTTCGACGCCGCGCATCCGTCACACCACCTCGAGAGTCGTCGCACCGACTTCCATCACCGCCCACGGCCACTCTTCGTACATTTGCGGCATTTGCACCTCCCCTGCCCCTCGAGTCCTGCGACCAACACCGTATCGATTCAGGAGCAACTTCCTGCGACAGAACACCTTATCACCACAAAGGCGGACCTCGAGCTTCCAACCTCGTCCTCCAACACCCCCGTCCCGTCCGTATTTCGAACAGCCTTATCAACATGAGCTCGCTGAGCTCATCCCAGCAGGGCGGTATCTCGGATCCCGCCCTCATCACGTTCGTCCTCGCCGCCATTGCCACGTGTGACCATCGACCGACCGACTGACCGCAATCTCGCAGGCTTGTCAACAAGCTCCAGGATGTCTTCACCACAGTTGGAGTCACGAACCCCATCGATCTCCCTCAGATTGCCGTTGTCGGAAGTCAGTCTGGCGGAAAGAGTTCCGTGCTGGAGAACATTGTTGGCCGCGATTTGTGAGTGCCCCGCGCAGCCACCGTCCCTTGTCCCCCAGCTGACCCTGACTGCGACAGCCTGCCCCGAGGCTCCGGTATCGTAACTCGACGACCTCTCGTTCTTCAGCTCATCAACAGGCCCGCTGGACAGCCTAACGGCGCCGGCGAGGAGCTCGCAAATAGCACCGATAAGGCCTCCAACGTCGACGAATGGGGCGAGTTCCTCCACATCCCTGGCCAGAAGTTCTTCGACTTCAACAAGATTCGCGAAGAGATCAGCCGAGAGACAGAGGCAAAGGTCGGCCGCAACGGCGGCATCTCCGCCCAGCCCATCAACCTGCGAATCTACTCCCCGAACGTCCTGACCCTCACCCTCGTCGACTTGCCCGGTCTTACAAAGGTGCCCGTCGGCGACCAGCCCAGGGATATCGAGAGGCAGATCCGCGACATGGTTCTCAAGTACATCACCAAGCCCAACGCCATCATTCTCGCCGTCACGTCAGCCAACATTGACTTGGCCAACTCGGACGGTCTGAAGCTTGCGAGAGAGGTTGATCCCGAGGGTCAGAGGACCATCGGTGTGCTGACCAAGGTTGATCTCATGGACGAAGGCACCGACGTCGTGGACATCCTGGCTGGTCGCATCATTCCCCTGCGCCTCGGCTACGTTCCCGTCGTCAACAGAGGCCAGCGCGACATTGACAACAAGAAGCCTATCCAGCAGGCGTTGGAAGCCGAGAAGAACTTCTTCGACAACCACAAGGCCTACAGGAACAAGAGCTCGTACTGCGGCACACCCTACCTGGCGAGAAAGCTCAACCTTATCCTCATGATGCACATCAAGCAGACCCTGCCCGACATCAAGGGCCGCATCCAGAGCTCCCTGCAAAAGTACACGGCCGAGCTCGAGTCTCTAGGCCCCAGCGTGCTTGGAAACAGCGCCAACATCATTCTCAACATCATTACCGAGTTCACAAACGAGTGGCGGACCGTGCTGGACGGCAACAACCAGGAGCTCTCGAGCACCGAACTGTCGGGAGGTGCGCGTATCAGCTTTGTCTTCCACGAGCTCTACTCCAACGGTGTCAAGGCCGTCGATCCCTTCGACGTCGTCAAGGACGCCGATATCCGCACCATACTCTACAACTCGTCTGGTTCCTCGCCGGCACTCTTTGTCGGGACTCAGGCCTTCGAGCTGATCGTCAAGCAGCAGATCAAGCGCCTGGAGGAGCCGAGTCTGAAGTGTGTGTCCCTGGTCTACGACGAGCTGGTCCGCATTCTTTCGCAGCTCTTGGGCAAGTCCCTGTACAGGCGGTACCCGTCCCTGAAGGAGAAGGTCCACGCCACAGTCATCTCCTTCTTCAAGAAGGCCATGGACCCCACCAACAAGTTGGTCAAGGACCTCGTCTCCATGGAGGCGTGCTACATCAACACTGGCCACCCCGACTTCCTCAACGGCCACCGCGCCATGGCCATTGTCAACGAGCGTTACAACCCCGCCAAGCCTGTGCAGGTTGATCCCAAGACCGGAAAGCCCCTGCCATCAGGCACTCCCCGGGCGCAGAGTCCCACCGTCCCTGAAGGTGACAACGCCAACGGCGGCTTCTTCGGTAGCTTCTTCGCGGCGAAGAACAAGAAGAAGGCCGCCGCCATGGAGGCTCCTCCCCCGACCCTCAAGGCCTCGGGCACCCTGTCAGAGCGCGAGAACATTGAGGTTGAGGTCATCAGTACGTTGCAGCCCTCCCGCCCTCCTGGACTGTCTTGCTAACCAGGAACTTCAGAGCTGCTCATCAACTCCTACTACAACATCGTCAAGCGCACCATGATCGACATGGTGCCAAAGGCCATCATGTTGACCCTGGTCCAGTAAGTCTGCAGCTTCAACCAACGCGTTCACCAATGCTAACTCTGCTCAGGTTCACCAAGGATGAGATGCAGAAGGAGCTCCTCGAGAACATGTACCGCAGCGATGCTCTCGATGACCTGCTCAAGGAGAGCGACTACACGGTCCGGAGGAGGAAGGAGTGCCAACAGATGGTCGAGTCGCTGTCCAAGGCTAGCGAGATTGTCAGCCAGGTCCAGTAATCACTCCCATCTTTCCACACCTCAAGTTGAACACCTTTCCGGCGTTTAGCGGCGTCGTTTGTTCATGGCAGAAGGGCCTTTTCTAGCAGGAAGGAAGCATTGCGAGAGAGAGACAGAGACCATGATAGATCGAACTCCAGAGCTGGGTTGGGCTGAGACGTACGATGTGGATGGTCCGGTGTCAACTCCCCTTTTCGATACCCAAGTGCACCGGAAAGGCAGCCTGCGGCAGGAGTAGCAACGGCAATCTGTTTGTTCCGTGTTAATTAATTGATGCCACCTATGACTGGTTTCCCACTCGTCGGCGACTCTTCCCGAGACCGCCGGCACCATGTGTACCAGCTGACCACGATCAACGCAGGTCGAGCCGGGCGGGGTGTGTTCATTTTTGCTCGGCTGTGGTTCTTGTGAGCGGACAGGTCTCGGCGTCGGTCGGCGCTACACCTGGACAGGCCGTTGGTGTAACAGGCTTTCACGGACAAGCAGGCCGGCAAGTCAAGCTTGGTGCAATGAGTTGCCGGTGAGATTGCTGAACGCCGACTCGGATGTCGCCAACCGTCCCGAGACCGTGCTGGACGGACAGTTTCTGGCACGAGGTTCGGTTCGTCTGAAGTCGAGAACAGATCTCTCCAGACACTTGTCCAGAGAGACAGGGGCCTCGGCTCAGCTCGTGCCGCCTTGTGCGCGACACATGGACTGTTACAGGACTGCGGGCAAAGGATATATTGACCTTCAGGAAGGGGGGGCTACGGCATCCTGGCGTAAGGTAGCAACAACGACACCACGAAGCACCCGAACAAGCTCGCACACAATGGCAGAATGGCTACCGTCTCTATTCAATCATTTTCGCGCCTACCCATACCCTAACGGCGACTTCTCCGGAAAGACAGTCATCGTCACAGGGGCAAATGTCGGCCTCGGCCTCGAAGCGTCGCGGCATTTCGCCCGCCTCAAAGCTCAAAGAATCATCCTAGCATGCCGGGACACGGCAAAAGGCGAGGCTGCCAGGCAGGATATCCAGGCGTCCCTTGCGACTGCGGATACATCCAGCTCCAGCGCTGTCATTGAGGTCTGGCAGCTTGACCTCGCCGACATCGGCAGCATTCGAAGCTTCGCGAAACGGATGGACGACGAACTCGACCGGGTCGACTACTTCATGAGCAACGCCGGCCTGGGATTCGGACCGTATCGCCAGACGGCGGAGGGATGGGAGGAGCAGCTCGGGGTCAATGTCATTGGCACATTTCTGCTTGCTCTCCTAGTACTCCCTGCATTGAGGAGAACGACAGAGAAGCATGGAGTCAAGGCAAGGCTCTGCGTAACAGCTTCAACAGCCTCTCATCTGGTATACTATCACCATGTACATGGTTGAAGTGCCTTACTGACCGAGAGGACCAGGCCCGGTTCTCGGAACGGAAGGAGCCGCACGTCCTGAAAGCAATCAATTCCAACACAGACCTCAACGACCGCTACAAACTCACCAAGCTCCTCCAAATCATGATCGTGAGACAACTCGCCATGGCCATGAGACTCTCGAGCAAAAACGACAACGTCATCGTCACCTCGATCCACCCGGGCCTCTGCAGCACTGACCTCTTCCGCTCCTTCGCCCTGCCGCTCAAGATTCCCCATCAGGTCATCCTGAAGATCATCGCTCGCACACCTGAGATGGGAAGCCGGACACTTTTGGCGGCAGCGCTGAGCAAGGACGAGGCAGAGGCAGATGAGAAGACGGCAACTCATGGACGATTCTTGGATGAATGCGTCGTGGGAAGGTTTCCGGATCTTATGCTGAGACAGGAAGGGGAGGCACTGCAGATTAAGGTGTGGAAGGAATTATGGGAGGTTTTGGAGGGGATTGTACCAGGAATCGGGATGGGTCTGTAGCCGGAGGCGAGAGTAAGGATCCCATGACATGCAACATTAGCGACACAATGCGTGGTTTTAATATGTCTCCTGTTTTGCGATGAACGGAATTTCTGTTCATGCCTAAGCCATCCTGCCCATCATCCATCTGAGATATCCATCTCGTGGACTTGGGAACGACAGACTTTCGTCCCGAGCTTACTTCAGATCAGCAAGGGCGGCAGCCTTGTCGATGAACTCCTTCCAGCTGGTCAAGCGGCCCTGAAGCAGAGCATGCGACTCGTCCAGCGATGCGCCACCATAGTAGCCGCCTTCATCCATCAGACGCATATTCTCCAGTAGTTCCTCGGCCGCAAAGTCCGGCATACCCATACTCTTGAGTGTCGCAGTGTAATCGGCGTGAGGGACCGAGAAGAACCTTGCCTGCTTGCCGGCCTCTGGGTAGACCTCCCTGAACTCATCGAGGAGCTCCTTGGGCGTCATGTACTTGTAGGCCCCCAAAACACGATGACCCAAAAGCCTGTCCTTGTTCAGAACAATGGACTTGACCACCTTGCCAGTATCGGTAATATCAAAGACGGGGATAGGCGCCGTGTCGGGCATAGGCAGCGCGAGTGTCCAGATGCTCTCGGGGGGGTCGGCACGCAGCATCTGTCCAGGAACGTTGGACATGTAGAAGCCAGGCATGAAGAATGTCGCAGGAACGTCGAGAGAACGGGCGTAGTCCTCAACTGCGGCCTTGCTGTCGAAGTGGTAGACGTGAGGAAGCTTCCCGTTGGTCACTGCCCACGTGGTGTCAGTCTACGGAAGCACAAGCGCAAAACTGGCCATCGACGAGATGGACTCACATTTGTTGACATCGTAGAGTGAGCTCCAGATGAGATGACCGGTGCCAGCTGCCTTGACAGCATCGACGATGGCCTTTCCCTGGCTGACTTCGAGGTTGAAGTCCATTGTCTCCCAGTAGTTTGTCACAGCGAAGACCACATCAGCGCCGGCGACAGCTGTCGCTAGTGTCTTCTTGTCCGAGAGGTCGGCCTAGATTTATGTTAGATCGTGATTTTCAGTGTTCGACTTGCTTGAACATACCTGGACAATCTCGGCACCCAGAGAGGCCAGCTTCTTGGCGGAGTCCTTCGTGATGTCGCGGGTCACAGCGCGAACCGACCACTCTTGTCGTAGCTTCGCATCGCCCAAGAATGTGGCAACGATGGAACCGCCTTGCTGGCCAGTAGCCCCAAAGACAGCAATGATCTTCTTCGCAGTCATGTTGAGTCTGACGTGGTTTGTTTTGGAGATGGAGGATAAAGTGCAGATGAAGATATAAGAGTGAAGTAAGTGACTTGAGAGTCTGGGTTGGAATTAAGGCAAGACGCAAAGCACCCTACACGCTGCTTTATATTCCTCGGTTCATCTCTCTCTGCCCCCTCCGACTCTCAACTTGAAGATTCGAAGCATTTACTCAAGGCCTTCCACAACAATTGCTTGACAATCTTTCAAATCTCGATGCTCCTCATCCGTCATCAAATGCTACCGAGTCAGTTGGTCACAATTCCCAAGCCACTAAAAGCCCGAGCCAACCCGTTTTAGCTACCCGCGCGCTATCAGGCAGCAGTGTAGCAGGGGTGGTCACCATTAGTTATTGTACCCCCGTCCCCCTGTTCTTTCCTTCCCTCCCTGCTAAAGTCCACAACTCCACGGTTGCGGCCTCCGCATATCACCGCCCTTATGCTTGGCTTTGTAATGAAGCAAGTGAATCAACTCCACGGTTGCGGCCTCCGCACAGCACCGACCCTTATGCTTGGCTTTGTAATGAGACAAGTGAATCAGCTAAGCAAAGTCTCTTTAGTTCAGTCAAGCCCCCCAAGTCGTGCCACAACGAAAATGCAAGCCATGGTGTGTATCCAAAGTCCGGTAAGTCCGATTACTTGACATGCGCAGCTCCACCTGCACCAAACTCCCCCCGTGCTTTCGCGATGGCAAAGCTCGCTTTGGATACTGGGTGATTTATCTGAATTGTTACAAAAAGCAAGCAAGGTCTAGCGCCTTGTTCATCACATGCAGACGCCGCCTGTCATACTCTATCGGATAGGCTGACCGTCTGTTGGTAAACGTCCTGCATGGAATCCAGACTTCTAGCTGCCGGAGGCATAGTGGGTACCTCGTGCGGAGTTTCGGAAGCTAAGAGCATCGTGTGCTCTGGCGTTCTCCTGATCTGTCGTATTAAATACGAAGCCAACATCGGAGACGGCACCTAAGTCCGGAAATCACAAGGGCAATGTGTAGACAAGCAAGACTCGGGATGTACCCACAGACAGCTTCTGAGATCAATTTGTCTACTTGTGTACCTAAACAGGAACAACGAACTCTATCTTTTCCTCATCTTGGTCCGACCTCATGGCTTTGGAAGCTTCCCTCGGCAGCATTGTCTGGACGGCATCTTCAACGCAGGTCCCCGTAGAGTCCGACTTGGTTCCATCGGCGCAGTCGCAGTCTTCGTCGGGCTGCTCCAGCCCTCGGGGTTCAAGGGTGCTTCGAGCGGCATCTTGAGCCAGGGGAGGAGCTGGTTTCAAGTAGAAGCTCAGGTCGGAGGATCTGTCGGGGATGGTCGTCATCGAGGTTGCATACTCTTGCGCGGCAATGCCCAAAGGGTCGAGCTCAGGCCTCTCGATCCAAGAGAAGCCATCTTGCCAGTATGCAAAGCGCTCCCCTTCGTGACGCCACTCATAGTCCTCCCATCGGTTCTCGGCCAGAACTTGCATGTACTGCAACGAGCTACCAGGCCACAAGGCGCTCACCTTGCCATCGGTTCCTTTCTTGACTGGAAATTGAGGTCAGCAAGCCAAGCAGTCAGTTTGAGTACCACGTGGAACTTACACCAGCTACGGCAAGTGCCTGTCCAAACCATGTGTTTCATGAAGGCCTGGGTATGCGTGTTGAAGTCTTCCTGTGCATTGCGCTTCACATCAAATGATCGTACGCGCTGCCTAATCATCTTGGAGATGATTCTAATGAAGTAGTCTCCAGTTGCCTCAATCGGCCCTGCCATGGCTGTCAGCTCCAGAACTGACGAGAGAAGAGCATTAGGGGAGAAAGTACCCATGAGACTTCCGTTTGAAATGGGCGTATTGGGACCGAGGAAGATCATGTAGTTCGGGAAGCCAGAAACGCCAGTACCCAAGTATGCCTCGGGACTCTTGGTCCAGAGCTCCTGCAAGTTGACGCCGTTGCGACCGACGATCGGGAATCGGGGCCTGAAAGTGGTGTTGAAGCCGGTTGCGGTGACGAGAACATCGCAAGGATACTCGACACCCCCGGCGAAAATCCCGCGAGGAGTGACTTTCTCGATTCCATCGAATATTGGCTGTACATTAGGCTCTTGAAGAGCCGATAAGTACTGCTCACCGGGGTTGATCCTCCGACAGCCAGCCTCGAAGTTCGGGATCAGGCGTTTCTGAAGCTCCTCGTCGGGGATGAGTGACTTCATTCGGGCCTCAAACCGCTGTCTCAAGTCCCTCTGCTGAGGACTGGCCTTGAAAAAGGCATCAAACATGTTGTTGAACTGTGTTTCCAGATACTTGCGGCTCTGAAGATACCCCGCGTCGTCTTCCCTAAACGCGCTCTTCTCCTGATGTTTGTATTCGGGATTCGGGACGTCAGCATCAGCGAGTGCAACAGGCGGTGAGATCCATGAAGGCGTGCGGATGAAGACGTTGACTTTGTCGGCAACAGGCTGAATCTGGGGTAGAAGCTGAACCGCGCTTGCCCCAGCGCCAATGACGCCGATCGTCTTGCCGCTGAGGTCGGCAGATGAGTCCCAAGCCGCCGTATGGAGAGTCTGCCCTGAAAAGCTATCGAGTCCTGGGATATCGGGGGTTTGCGGGTTGTTGAGAATGCCCCCCGAGTTGATGAAGACTTCCGACTCAATTCGTGAGCCATCTTCGGTATACAGCGTCCAGGTGCTCGCGTTCTCTGACCATTGCGCGTTAACCACCCTGATATTGAACCTGATGAGCTCCTCGATGTTGAAGTGTCTCGCAACAGCATGCAGATAGTTCCGAATCTCGCCTGACGAAGCATAGCTGGGCGTGTAAGGTAAGTCTTGTGAGATTTTCGAATGGGCCGGCAACTCACAACTTGGACCAGTCAGGGTTGGGCGCAAAGCTATACTGGTAGCAGTGGCTTGGTACATCACAAGCACAGCCTGGGTGATTGTTGTCAGTGTCGAGCACCGATAGTTTTATGCGGACGTTCCATACCCGGATATCTGTTCTCGTACCAAGTTCCGCCTAGCTGCGGAGATTTCTCGAGAATCTGAATGGTCACATGATCTTTCAAGTGCTTTTGCAACTTGTAAGCTGATTGACAGTTGTCAGTCTCAATGTTTGTGGCATTCCAGTATCACGAGCAGCAAGATTGAAGTGCATCTTACCCATTTGGATCCCAGACACTCTGGAGAAAAACAGAGTCAACACACGACCGGAATATCTTCTCGATAGATAGGTACTTACCCAGCCCCGAGAATCGTCACTCGAATTCGTCGGTAAAATGGCTTGCTGGTATCACCAAGCGGGCTGGAAGCCGCGCCTGCGGTAGTGGTCGTAACGGGGGCTGTCATTTTGGATGATGAGCACTCGAAGCTGTATGATCACTGACGTTGACAAGGTCTGGCCAGATGAACAAGTATGTGGACAACAATATCTCAAATGAAGCCTGCGGGAGCCAACTGATCCAATAAATTCCACAAGCCTAAAGGCGTCTGATTATCTACAACGGCCCCGTGCCCCCGATGCCTGGTATCTGTCGAGGTCAAAGGCCTGTGGAGACGACCCGGAGACCTGTTCCGTGAGCCCCGCCTACATGCCAGTCCGTATCAGGAGGCAAAGCCACCGCAGGCTATGATCATTGATTCTTGCTATCTTGGTAAAGACGGAGGAGACGATCACGAGGAGAATGTTGGCGGCGCATCCGGACCCCTTGAGAGGGGTGTTGGACGGTGGGCACGGAGGCCGGACCGTACCCACACCACCAAGACGTCCGACGGAACCCACGCTACGGATTTGGGGCGTGTTGGTAGGCACCTACCCCGGCTTCTTCCCGGGCCCGAGTACTTTGCATCTCGAGGCCCATTCATTGCCTTGGGATAAGAACAGGTGCCCTGAAATCGCTGGAGGCTTGATGAACTTGGTAGAGAATTCGCACGTCCCTATCTTGGCCTGTACTTCAACCCCAGTCTGTGACTCTGACCGCTCTGGATTCCTTCATAACCCCAAAGCTCAACTCAACTTTCTACGTTCATCTCACGCACCTAGCAAACTTACTCGCAAAAATGAGTTGGTTCGGCATCGGAAGACCGGCGAATGCAAAGGCGGAGGCTCCCACAACGTTACGCGCTCTGCCTGCTGTCTGGTATCGGTCGCCTGGAATGTACGAGTTGGAAAGACGCTCCATGTTCTCCAAGCGCTGGATCCTTGTTTCCCATACCAGTCGGTTCATCAAGACTGGAGACTTTGCCCAGATCACGGAAGCTGGCTTCAACTTTTTCCTGGTGAAAGACCGCCAGGGAAAAATCCAAGGCCATCACAACGTGTGCCGGCACCGCGCGTATCCGCTTGTGGAGAAGGAGAGCGGCCACATGAACATACTTTCCTGCAAATATCATGGTAAGTCGGTGGAAGCCCTGCCTGGTTGGTCGATTCTCTTACAAATATGGGCACAGGCTGGTCCTACGGCTTCGACGGAAAGCTGGCCAAGGCACCTAAGTATCAGGAGGTGCCATCGTTTGACAAGACGCAGAACAATCTCTTCAAGGTTCATGTGCACACCGATCATCTGGGGTTCATCTGGGTGAACCTTGACTCGGCCGAAGAACCGGAGATTCCCTGGGCCAAGTTCTTCGGAGCTGTCGACCAGCAGCCGCGTCTCCAGCAGTTTATTATGAGCGAATATCATTTTGATCACGGGTGGGACATGATGGGAGACTACAACTGGAAGACGCTCGCAGACAACTACAACGAGGTCAGTTTATGCTTCTGTTTCCGCTTGAAAAGAGATTATGTTACCTTTCTGACACGAAAAAAAAAGTGCTACCACTGTCCGACGGGGCATCCTGCTGTCAACAGCGTCTCGGATCTGTCCAAGTACTGGGTCGAGACGGACGGGAATTGGATCCAGCATTTCAACGTTGACAAGGAAAACACCGACGGTCTCGGCATCTACAGTACCTTTTACTACCCCAATACGTCCATGACGGTTTCGTAAGTTTTCTCCCGCTACAGCCACTCGAATGCTTCCTGACCCAGTGCCCATTGCAGCAAGGACTTCATGTACATCATGCGCTGCAACCCCGTCTCGGCCACCAAGACCAAGATGGAGTACGAGGTCTACCGCCACAAAGATGCCACAGACGAGGACTTTACCGGTATCAGTGAGTTCTTCAAGCAGGTCCTGAGGGAGGACAAGGATCTGTGCAATGGCGCCCAGAAGAATCTGAATATGGGCATCTTCGTCAATGGGGAGCTGCACCCTCGTGTTGAAAAGGGACCTCTCTTTTTCCAGACCGTCACACGTGAGATTGTCACGAGCCATAAGCAAGCTGAGGAAGAGCTGGGGTCCGAGATTTGGCCTGCAGCGCCCAAGCAGAAGCTCACTGGTGGCACGCAGGAGGACATCATGTTCTGCCAGGGGCTCGACTGCAATGATGGGCAAGGAGACCAAGGTGTTCTTGCTTGGTAGTTTGTGTAGTCAAAGTCATCAATCTGAGTCTCATTTCTTTTCCTGTGACTTTCTTGGAAGGCGTCCTACCTCGATCCGTAGGTTGGGCACATTTCCCGAGTTCTCGCGGCTCAGGGGCTCAGGGGTTCAGGGGCCGCCTGCCTTACAGGGATGATTAATCGCCCCGCAACCACTGGCCGAGGCACAGTGCACCACCCTGCTCCCCTGCTCCCCTGCTCCCCTGCATACAGCCTGCCTTACAGGTAGGCAGTGATCAAAAGACAACTTCCTTCTTTTCATGTCGGCGTCTGGCTGCTTATACTCATGGTTCGGCTATCTCTTGGCGTATCCGTGTCAAGTTGCATACTTAGCAGGCACCTTAACGCCGAATGCCGCGGCACTAGCTGCCTCCCTATCAATCCAGACTCGTCTTAGGCATTGATTGTTGGAGTTAACGCTATCCGCTTTGGTGTATGGGAGGCTTCCCCTCATCTCCAGCGGGCAACTCACTCACTGACCTGCCCCCCCCCCCNCCCCCCCCCCGCTTCCGGTGTTGACGTCCCCGTGATAACACCGAAACATGTCCGCGCCCAACGTCATCTCCCTCCATTTCACATCCACTGCCCCTGCTGCCCTCGATCATCGAGTCGAATGAAGAGATCCAGGCACGCGTGCAAGTCGTGACCATGGACGACGCTCGCTATGCGAAGAGGGCGCGGCACGCATGCGAGCCCTGCCGGTACACATTGATCTCTCTTCCCCTCTTGAACCTTCGCTAATCTAACGATATCTTGTAGAAGAAAGAAGTCGAAATGCCCCGGGGAGCGACCCACGTGCTCCTACTGCGAGAGGCTGGGCCAGGAATGTGTCTACCAGGACCCATCTGACAATGTCGACCCGAAGCAGTCAAAGCACAACCAAGCCATGGTGACCTCCAAATCCCTAAAGCCGACCTGGTGTTTCGACTCTAATAGGTAAACCAGGAAAATAGAATGAGCAATCTTGAGGGAAAGCTGGACCGGTTGCTGCAGCACCTGAGGTAGGCCAAGCCCAAAGCGATACTCACCTATGTTGGCTAACTTGGAACTTCGCAACTATAGCCCCCCGGAGAATCCACAGCCCGAGGGATCGCCTTGCCAGGTCATCAGCCCGATACCAAGTGGTACAGCCGGAGACTTTGGTTGGAACGCAAGACCGGAGGCGAGCAGTCCCAGCAGCAGTGCTCTAGCCACGGGCAGGTACATGACCGATTTCTCTCGCCATTCCGGAGGATTCACCTTCAGACGAGACTGACAACCACCCACAGGAGATCATCAAACGCCGCATCAAATCGTCTCTTGGACATAGGGCGGCTCTACTTGACCTGGTGTCATGACCAGCCCATTACCCTCTTTTCACAAGCTACATTCCTCCAGTCGCTGCCATCCAGAGCTCCTGAGCTGGTCCTATCCCTGGAGTCGCTGAGTCTCAGATTTCCACCTGGCTCCATGACATCTCAGACCGAACGTATCATTGAATTGAAAGCAACAAACGCCAGAAGAATGGTCATGGACCGTGTCACGGAAGGGCGAGTGGAGCTTTCGACACTCCAGTCCATGTGCCTTCTGAGTTTGTTTGACTTTGCTAGTAAGTCTTCCTCCGCTACATTTCACGGCTCCTCGGGACTGACATTGCGACCAACGCCAGCCGGAAACTTTTCACAGTCTCGGCTCAATCTAGCCATGCTGAGCCACCTGGCTCATGACCTCCCGTTTTCGTCATCATCAGCCGAGGCGGCCCGCGAGCGACAAGATTGTATCAAGAGCATCTTCGTCCTGCAGCAGCTCCAAGGCTGCATCGAGCGCCCGACGAGGTTAATGGGCGCTCTGACAGGATCGAGCATCGGTGTTGACGCTTTCAGTATCGTAGCATCATGCGCTGGCCCAGATCCTACACCTTCAGGCGATCTGGAAGACAGATCCATCGCCAGTATATCCACAGGCTTCTGTTCTGCATGGCAAATGGCAAGGGCCTACGCCGCATGCAAGGTCGGCCCAAACGCGCCACCGCCGTGGGATTCACACTCCGACTATTCCAGTGTCATGCAGAGCCATTTGGACATTGACTGCCGGATACCCCTGAAGTACAGGTTCAGCCACAACAAAATCGACAACTTTAGCCCAGAAGTCGTACAGAAAGATCGACACTGGTGGATGCCTTTCCTGTTTATGCAGTTTGTCTATTCAGCCATCCCATGCCTTCTCAACCACCCGTTTCTGCTATCCATGCGCCTCCGCAACTTTCGCCAGACTATTCCGCACACTTTTATTCAGCAATCCTTCGAGAGCATCACACGAAACGCCGGATGGATCATTTACTTCATCGGCGTACTAGAGTCCAAGGGCTTGATGGTGTCAGACCCTTGCCTTGCACACTGCGTCGTCATTGTTGCAACGATTCATCTCCAACACAGCTTCGTATCTGACCCTCAGGCTAGAAGCCGAGCTCAAACTGGGTTCGACAAGTGCATGGGCTTTCTCCGCCAGATGGCGGTAATATGGCCTACCGTAGCGACAATGGTGAGCTCTGTTCCCTCGACCTAACTACCGAGTTTCCTGATCCATATACTCGTCACAGGCCAACAACCTCAAGAGATTGCAGGACAGCATTGTCCTAGTATCAACCCCGCAAGATCCCTCGGACACAACCAATCGGTCCTTCTCCATCGACTCCAAACTTCTATGGGATCTACTTATCTACGACAAGGCTGGACGTTCAGATGCTGGCCGAGACAGGTCTATATTCGGGATTCCAGATAACTCCGGCATCCCAAATAGAACATCGGAGGGCATCGATGACGAATTCACCCTGGTTGGATCATTCGGCATCAGTGGTCACAAGGCAGTTCAAAAGGAAGTCGAGGCGTATGCTCCTTCAGACGGACAACCCGAGCCTGCCACCGATGATCCCAACCCTGTTCTCGCTGATATGAGTATCTCGTTTGAAGACATGTATTTTGATGGCATGGGAACTTTGGGAGACGAAGGAAGCATGTTCTTGCAGGCAACAGATTATGGACGGGCCATTGATAGCTGGCTTGACAACTGAAACACAGATGGGGTTGTGTGCATTAGCTGAAGCTGAGAAAATCAAGCAGCAACTACTATACATACTTGCTCGTGTTCAAGCCTCGCAGACTCACGGTGCACATTTCAGGAGGTATAGTGTTTTCTCTGAGCACCCAAGAGATACCGCACATCTATTCTCCAAGATCACCCCTATGAACACATCTGAATCAAACCGCAAAGACCCTGAAGTTCCTCCAAAAATGATACCAAAGTGCCTATTACAGCTTCCAGAGCTTTTGGCGTCATACGTGGACTTCTGTCGAAACCATCTCAAGTTGCCCGCTTGAATGGAACAGTGTCAACTGGCAACACCAAGCCCACCAGTCCGATGACAATGTAACAAGCACAGGACACCCAAATCGGGGCGCTGGTGGTGACATCTGCGAAAGTGGCGATGAATGGGGCAGTAAGGGACGCAGCACGGCCGGTGGCCACGAGAAGACCGTTGCCCAGTCCTCGGTTCTCCACGCTTAGAGATTGGGGGGTGTATCTGTGACTTACGTTAATGCTCTGTTCCGTCAAGATAGAATATGAGGGAAAATACTGACGCATAAATGATTGCATACAAAGCGTTCAGCCAGAAATTTATCATGCAGGAGAAGCCCAGGTTTTGTCCGGCACTTTTCACCGTGGTGAAAGCAGCAGAGAAGGCAGCGCAGATGACGCCTGTGATAATCAGAGACCTGCGGGACAGCAGCCACTTGTGTGATACCATCCACATGCTCAAAATCGGACCGAAGATTCCGACAACTGAGGACACAGACCAGTCGCGGTAAGTGGTGTAGTTGCTTGTGTCGCCAAAATCGGCACCGTTGGCGCGCAGGTAGTACGGGAGAAAGATGGTGTACAGGGGGTAACTGGATGATCAGTCAATTCTGCTCCACGAGTGAGATAAAAGGGCCGGGAAGACTTACGCAATTCCTATCAACATCCACATGATGATGAGACAGCACATGAGGCGGCGCTGTTTTCCACCAGAGAACAGCATGGCCGCACGCCTGAGATTTTCCCTGGGCGACTTCTCCGATGTTTCTGCGCGAACGGACTGGTCAAACTGGTCGATGGAGATTCGGTACTCGAGTTTGTTCGCGGCGCTCATCTGGTTGAGGACATCGACGGCTTCCTGGTAGCGACCGCAAGACACCAGCCACTTGGGAGACTCGTAGGTGCGCATGATAAAGGCTCTCACGAGAGCCATAATCAGGCAAAGCCCTCCAAGGGTGATGTAGAGGTATCGCCAGCCCATGTTTGCTGACCTTGGGCAGGTTTCCGGAGTCGCCTCAGGGGGGCAGCCGTAGGGGACGAGGAGCGCCCAGGCTGTTGAGTTCATCGTTAGCTCGGCTACAATCAAGTAATTCAGACTCTCAAATGCACAAAAGACTTACCAATCAAGCCTGCGACGGTGTTTCCAAGACCCCAAATGCTGGCAAGGCCACACAGTACCCAGGTCCAGTTGGCTGGGATGCTTTCCGCGAGGATAGTAAGGTCAATCGCAACTGACAAGTATCATGTTAGGTTTGTCTCGAACAATGTCAATGGTAACAGCAACGTACGATTTCCTCCGCCAAAGAAGCCGCACAGGGTTACGAAGCAGTTTAGAGCCGCCCAGTTCGGAGCAGATGCCGAGATCATGGCGACGATGGAGATGCCAAAGATGGACAACTGCCAAACAGTTCGTCGTCCAATGTTGTCTGCGAGTACACCGAGAACAACTGCTCCTGCAAGAAGACCAGCGTAGAGAGGGACAGCAAGCAAGGTCGGGTAGGTTGGGGCGAACTCGGGGATGGTCTGAGGCCCGACCAGAGACACGGAAACGAGCAGCATCTGTGGACATGTTGTCAGCCGAGGGCAGTATGGTTTGGGCGCGCGAGAAATAGGATCATACCTGATCTGCGAGAAAGCCAAATCCACAAGACAAGGCCAACTGCCACTGAACCTTTCCGAACCCAATGGTATCAATGGCCCTCTCCACGGCGAAGAGGTTGGCATCGACCGCGTCGGGGAGACGATGCATAACATCGGCCACCCCCTCTGCGTTGCTGGGAACTGCCACTATCATGTTCTTCTCAGGATCTACCTTGGCATTGAAATGCCCGATGTCGGAAGACTCCGACGCAGCCGTCATGTTTGGGATGGTGAGTTGAAAGAGAGAGAGAATTGATGAAGTAACAAGTCAAGTCCCGTATGGAAAGATGAGAAGAGACTGGATGTTGAATATTACGGACCACTCATGAAGAGGCAATTCCGAACGTCTAGTCTTATACGGCCAGCGGCAGAGCTTGTCGTGAGGTTGGTATCTACCCCAGATTCCACCTCCCTGAGACGGAGCTTGGTAGCGCGGATGGGGGACCAGAAACAAACCGCGAATCGGAGGCGACCAAAGGTCATCCATCCGCTAACGAGTCATTCTAGAGATAGGAACATGGCCCGTGACTGTTTACCCCGGATTTGACAGTTGCTTTCCTCGTGGCTTGGGGAGCTGAACAACCCGCACGCCGCGGCAATCAGGAGAAAGTGGGGACGGACCGTCACGGGACGGACTCCGGGTCCGCCTCGGGCAGGGTCAAGATATCTCGGTATCTTGCACACCCTTGGGGCGATCATCTTCATGATAAGCAGCCTAAAGTTATGGCGGTCCCAATCTGCTTGTGAGAAAAGGCTAGCCATAGTCGGCAAGTCGGAAACCCAGAGGCCAAGATGGCCACCTCAGCTTCCATGCCGGTCGAGTGCTTCATGCTATCTCCCACTCCGGATGCCCCAAACAGCCCCCTGCCCGTTCTTGTCTACCGCAACGTCCTACCAACGCCTAGGGATGAGGAATCAGCCACCGCGTTCCTCACCCGTCATGCCTGGGAGAAACGGGTATGTTCCATTGCGCTCCACGTTACTGGAGTGCGAAGACATGCTAAAGATCGTCAGGGCACCTGGGGACACATTGACATCCGTCACTTTCATCCCAATAGTCATGAATGCTATGGTGAGACAGTGATTTCTTCATGTTGTGGCGGGAGCTGTGCTGACATGAAGCCCAAAGGCATCTTCAGGGGTCATTCGACGCTTCTCATAGGTAAAATTCAAGAGGGCAAAGGTCAAGAAATCCAGGTTGAGCAGGGCGACGTTATCCTTCTTCCTGCGGGAACAGCACACTCCTCGCTGGAAAGCTCTGCGGACTATCGATACATTGGCGTGTACCCGAGAGTGCGTGTTCATTTTCGACATTGCCCAGATGACAACGACTGATGACTCTCCCAGGGATGTCCCAAATGGAGAAATGAAATGGGGAAATCTCCTTCGTCCAATTTTGTGTCGGAAGTCAAGGACGTGGCGATGCCGACTGAGGACCCCGTCTATGGCGCCGAGGGGCCGCTTTTGCGACTCTGGAGTCGAAAGGTTTTGGCTAAACTGTAAACACACAGGATTCACAGGATATAACATTGCTGTTGCTCCTCCGTATTGTAGATGAGTTCGATTCCTAATGCTGCAAATGGAGTATCTATCTAAATCCAAAGACCATGACTAGTTGACGGCTGCAAAGGTAAGGATCGCCGCAGAAAACATGGAGACGACCGTGATGAAGCTGGACGTCGAAAATAGAGACACCCCACTGATTCCGTGACCGCTTGTACAACCTCCTGCGATCCTCGCACCCAGCGAGATTAGCAAGCCACCTGCGATGGCTGCGAGCGGTTGAACAGAGGTTCGAGAGGATCCAGCTGCCAATGAAGGGACAATAGTGGCCAAAACCCAAGCCCCCAGAACCGCACCGGCAGAAAAGATGATGCTCGCATAGGAAGAAGGCTCCTTCTTTGGGCTCGCGCCCCCTGCAACCCACCAGAAGTAGTTGCCAATTTCCTCAAATGACGTGGAGACCCCAAGCATCGACTTGCGCGTGACCAGTGACACAAACTGTGCAAGACCGATGAGGAGACCGCCGAGAATAGGGGAAATGACAGAGGCATTCCGAGGGGCTTGTGCCTGAATGGCGAGAATGGCGAGAACGAAGAAGCTTTCTAGGCCGATGAACACAGTAGCCTTTCTGACCCCTGACTGTTCTTGGATAGTCAACTTGGCCGGTGTTGTGTCAGCTGTGGTCGATTTTGTGTCGGTGGTTGATGTCGACATGAGCCAACGTTTGAGGAAGCCTGACCACAGGACACCCCCGATGAGTGCTCCCTGTAGGGAGTAAAGTCCAGAGGGAAGGCCAACGCCGACTTGAGCAAGAACTGTGCCAGGGCACGATCCGGAGACGGCCATGCCTGCGCCAAGGAGTGCTCCCCCGAGGATATTGCCATCGTAGGAGAAGATGCCTAGTCGAGAGGGAGACCGGGGAGTCGGGTCTGCGTATCCGGTTGCACTCAAGGTGTTCACAACCAAGCTAGAGTCATGGACCGTCAGTCGATGTACCTGTGAGAAGGATCTGGTCTGAACTCGAGTGAAACATACGTGCTACTGGCGGCCGCTGTCAGAAACGTCTGAAGCATCTGAAAGTTGGTAAAGTCGAATTGTCCGATAATCGCCGACGGCTGGTACATGCCCGAAGCCACCAACGCAGCGCCGAAAGCTGCCCCGGAAATGATTGCTCCCATGTCGTAAAAGGGGTGAGGTGTATGTCCGTTTGATCGAGATGTAATCTGGTGCAACCCGAACTGAAAGTGAGCAGCGTCGAGCTTGACTTTAATACCAGACCCCAGGGCTAGTTCCAACACATGAAAAGGTACTCCCAGGTTCCGAGGGCGACAACTCTCCCTGCTTTGAAAGTGAACGCCGACCCATGGCGTAGTTGCACTTGCCACTATTTTTTGGTCCCCGGCGGTGCCAAGCTCGAGTTCAGGTCCCCGAACTAGCACTACGCCGGTCGCCGACTACCCCTGACTCGGGCCCGACATGCGGAAGCGGGAATGGATTGAGAGCGCCACGACCAGCAGCCCGGGAATAAGTATGATATCATTACCCCGGTAGCACCGATTCACCATGTCCCGGCCCTAGCCAGACCAGACTCTCGGGGTGGTTACCGTTGATCTGGTGCGTGGGTTCGAGGACTCGTGGACCATTGTCTCCCTGTCATGTCTGGTCGCAATGCCCTTCGCAACAAGCCCGCCTCGAATGTCTCGGAGTATTACAAACGTTTCTCTTTACCCACTGAATAGTTTCTTTGGTCAACGAATGCGCTTCCACTGGTTTTAGCCGGGTTGCATGGACCACGTGTAGAGGGCAGTGGGCACCCAGGTATCTTGGCCGAGCATTCAGTCGGATCTCTTGTCTCTAGATTGGCCATCTTGAAGATGCTCTTCCAGTATGATTCGAACCGGGTGGGGAACCTGGTTGCTGGATGTCGTTGTATCAGGGGCAGGCCAAGCATTGAGCAAGTGGACCCCGAGCGAGCAACTCTTCGGCGTCTATTGATTAACAATCAAGATGGGGAACCTCAGCAAATCGGCCTTGACCTTGATGGTCCAGGATCAAGAGTATCATGTTCGGCAATCTATCAAGTTCGGCATTTGAAATGATATAGGCACCGGGTGTTGCATGTGCCCGGTCGGTGATACCATATTCACCGACACTTCCGGGACGGCGACCAGCCGCACGTGGAGGCGTCCGGCTGTATCTACAGCTCCGAAACCCAGAATCATCATCGGCGACCATCAATTCCTCACCAGGCATTAAGTATCGAGATCTCTGCCCGCATGACTTTGCGGCACCCTGCATGTCTCTTGTTCACATTCTGTTTCTACACTTGACAAAGTGCGCCATCAATCATGACTCCCAACGAACCCATCATCAGTCATTCCTTCCACCCAGGGACAGGAACCTGGCAATTCGTTGTTGCAGACCCTCTCTCAAAGTCGGCGGTCATCATCGATCCTGTGCTTGACTTTGATCCAGCCACGGCTACCATCTCGACAACATCTGCAGACCACCTTCTGTCTCTGGTAAAGGAGAATGAATACAACATCGAGAGACTGTTAGAGACCCATGCACATGCAGATCACCTCACAGCCTCGGGTTATTTGCAAGCCCGTCTTGCTGAACGGCAGGAGGTTGCGCCAGTGACCTGCATCGGGAAGAGGATCACCGAGGTCCAAGAAACATTTGCCCCTCGGTACGGCATACCTGAAGAAGAGTACCGGGACGTTTTCGATCATCTATTTGAGGATGGGGAAGTCTTCATGATTGGCAGTATCGAGGCCAAGGCTATGCACCTCCCCGGTCACACACCTGACCACATGGGGTATCTGATTGGAGGTTTGACACCATCGCCTCTGAGTCTGTCAATACTCTGCTGACTTCTTTACCTCAGGAAACCTGTTCTGCGGCGATTCACTGTTCAACGCCGACGTCGGCTCTGCCCGTTGCGACTTTCCAGGTGGCAACGCCCACGATCTATTCGTGTCAGTCCGCAAAGTCCTCGACCTCCCAGGACACTACAAGCTCTGGACGGGTCACGACTACCCCCCAGGCGGCGAGGGACGCAAAGACCCTTTGCCATATCAGACTGTTGAGGAGCAAAGGGACAATAATAAGCATCTACGGGAGGGTGTGGTTGAGGAGGAGTTTGTAGCATGGAGGAGTGAGCGTGATGGAGGACTTGGACAGCCGCGGCTGCTCCACTATGCGCTCCAGGTAAATGTGAGAGGCGGGAGGCTCCCAAGGCTGACCGAAGCTGGTGATCGGCTGCTTCAGATGCCGCTCAAGATGGCAGGGTCAGGTTGGTGAGGTCAATGGGGTGAGGGGTGGTTAGGTAGGTATATGTGTCAGGAATATCGAGTCGCATTCGGTGTTTTACTCCAGATGACATGCTCTAGGTGACACAAACTATCAATCTGGTCCAACTTCAATCTTTATAGGCTCTTGCCTGCAGTTGCTCCGGGTGTCTCCTCGATCCTCAGGACGTACTTGAACGCAGACGCCTTGCCGGCTTCCAGGTCTTTCAGAGCCCCCTCGAGTCCAACCAAACCACCTGCAACAACTTGGTACGGGTGTCCCGAGAACCAACCACCAGCCAGGCCCTGGCTGACGAGGTTATAGACGATGGCGCCAAACTCGGCATCGCCGACATTTGCCCCGTCGGGCGTGTCTGCATGTATCGTTCCGCAGTTAGATCCCAGCACTGTGACGCCGCCAATGACCTCGTCCTCCTTGGGAATGACGCTCATGATCTTGCCATTCTTGGCAGACACGATCTCGAGAAGAGTCTTGACGCTGGCCTCGTCCGAGATGGTGTCGTACGCGTAGGTGACGGTAAGATTCTCGGTGGCCTTGCGCAGCTCAGTGTTGATGTGGTCGGGCCCTTTACGGTAGTCGATGACGGTATCTCCCTTGCTCTTGTCCAGCAGGGTCTCTACAAAGGCGATACCCTTGCCGGCGATGGCGATGATGGGGTGGACGTTGGCCAGGGCTGCAAACTTGATGGCAAAGGCCCCCACCGCGGTTGCGGCGCCATTGACCACAAGAGGCGTGGGTTTGGCGACCGGCTGCCATGGGAAGGGCAGCTTGAACTTCTGGTACACCCCGAGGGCAGCGGTCATGGCGGCAAGGGGGATCGTGGCAGCCTCTGGACAGGAGTTAGAAAATGAAGTCTTTCGAGAGGAAGAAAGTGAACTTGGGGTACACGTGCCTTCAAAGGAAACGTTGTCGGGGATATGGAAGGAGGATTTTGCCGCGGCTATCGAGTACTCGGCGTAGCTCCCATGGGGACTAAACATCTGGTGGAAGCCAGCGACCCTGTCGCCGGGGTGGAATCCGGTGACGCCTTGGCCGACAGTCTCGACATAGCCAGCGATATCGTCTCCTTGGTTCGATGGCTCGCCGCCTGTTAGCTTGGGCCACTTCCAGTCCTTGGGATTGGTTCCCGAAACGACGGTCCGGATGAGAAGCTGACCCGGGCCAGGCTCGGGCACCGGGACATCGCGAATCTCGACGTCGAGCTGCTTGTTAATGAAGGCCTCCTTCATTTTTCTGTTGATGTTTCTGGTGATGTTGCCTTCAATGCTTGGATTTCCGGGTAACCTTTCCTTCCCAACAGTCATGCGGCAGATGTGCAGGTGGTCTTATATCACTGTCAATGTTTTCAACTCATACCGGAGAAATTTGGGACACGAAAGCAATGCTTCCTAATCGACTGTGCGCAGCGCGATACGATTGGCTGCCTGGCTGACAAAACCACGATCCTCAGTACGAGACAAATCATGGTCCGGTGTAATCAATGCGATTTGTCTTTATTCTATGATGCGACTCGGGGTCCTTGGTCGGAGAAACTGACGCACCTGTGGCTCCCTGTCTTCATTCCTCAGCACGTACATGGCGGAGGGACCCGCGATTTGTCTTCTTTTTGTTCCAACCCCCCCCCGCCGTCTCATGAGCTACGTACCATCTAAGCTCAGCTCGGATCAAGTAATTGCCCGTGCTAGCGCCTCCGCACTCCAGGCTTCTACCAATTTGTCTTCAATATGTAGGTGCACCCGACAGCCCCCGCTCAGGGTTCCGGTCAGCAGTCAGCAAGCTCCACGATCATTTGTCTTTGCCCTTGCCTCCTCCCACTCATTGGCTCCCTCGTTGACCAGAATGGCCAAAAAAACGGAGGTTGGGCAACCCGCTCGCCTTGGGCGTCCGCTCATTGAGGACGAAGGAGAGGAGGTCTCCAGGAGCTCGCAGGTTAGTCTGAGCCGAGTGAGCCTGAGAGCTGCACCTGCTGGTCGACTCCAACGCTAACGGATCCACGATCCATCCCAGCAGCAGACCCGACAGCAGCGGATGCGACTCGCTCAGCGTACATACCGCGCTCGGAGGCAGGAAGCCCTAGATTCTGCAAAAAGCCGGAACGAAGAGCTCAGTCGCTCCTTGGACAACGCCTTGGCAGTGTACTCGCAGTTACACGAGCAGATCCTCGGCAGCCTGCAGCTGGGGGGCTCTCCTGACGAAATTCAACGACACCTGAACGATGCCGAGGCCAAGATGGCTGCCATAGCGTCTGGCGCAAACAAAGGTCTTGTTCCGCAGCCCGCGGCAGGGAGCTTGAGGCCGCTTGCTCCCCGTCGCCGCAGGTCGGGGACGTTCCCACCTTTCGTGGAGCAAGATGGCTCCACGTCGTCCTGCGGACAGTGTGAGGTGACACCTGGGGGGACAGGGGTAGGGCCTGGACTCTTCCCACATATTTCGACCTCTGCTCGGGGAGACCCCCTTGTTGAGACGAGCGGGTGTCATCCAGCCGCTTCTGAATCTGCCGTCGTGCGGGCCGTGATCAGTCTTCGAACCTCGATACCCGGCTCTGCTCCAGTGCCTACAAGAATTGCTCGAGCTTGCCTCCAGCGCACCGTCTCCATGTTATCCGGTTATACGTACGACCAGCCCTGGGCTCCGACGTTGACGATACCCCTTCAGCTTCTCGGCCAAGAGGGTCTCATGGCCAACACTCTACACCTAATGTCATTCTTCCAGGCCTCCGTAGCCGATTTCCAGTACCCAACGGACGCTGCCTCACGAGCACCACGCATGTATCGTGCCGTTGAAGGTGGCATGGAGACGGTGCCGAGAGGGCCAGCTCCAGTTGTGCAACAGATTGCCCCGGGAAGAACTAGGACAATCCTCGAGACGCACTTCATCCCACTCCAGGGAGAATGGCTCGAGGCCGTGGATGTCGAGGAGTACCTGGAAGAACGTGGCATATCTCTCCGGAACGCCATCTCTCCCAGCGCACCAGTCCCATTACATCCATCACCCCAGGTCTTCGAGAGCGGGACACAGGATCCCATTCCTGTCGTGTCGGAGATTGGAGGAGAAGGGCAGGAACTGTCTATCGACCACGTCACTTCCCGAATTGATACCACAGGACAGCTACCTGCCGTGGCCTTGTCTGCCGACTTTCGAGGTCACGAGCCGGGAGACTATTCAGTCTTTGAGAGGCTGCAGACACATCAGACCCACGCAACCATTTCCATGCGCTCTGCCACGGATCCATGGGTCATCCCATCCAATGCCCAGAGCAATTACTTGTCAGGCGTCGAGCATCAAGCTCCACATACCGATCTAGATGTGTCTGACATTACCATTGATCTTGACAAGCTGATCCAGCTGCTCGCAGATAAAGCCGTATGTCTTGGTCCTGTGCCGGGTATCAGGAAGGACGCCGTGGACGAATCGATCCGGGGCTCCATCGTGGCCGCGCATGAGTTTCAGGCAAAGTAATGCCCTGTCTTAGCCAAGAGCATAAACTTCAGGTTCCGCGGGTCAAATTTCGATGAATCCATTTCGTTTGGTGGCTGGAAGCAATCCTTGTAAGTAGATGGCAGGACAGGTACAGTGTACCCCGTCGGCAGACATTAGAGTCGTTACTGACAAGCGAGTCGAGATGCAAGAGTGTATAGCTAGGAAATCAGAGCTAAAGCAAAGTACCACAAGTAACACCGTCGAGTCTCACATCAGAAATGGATTACATGTGTGTAGAGACAGTGCATAGGTTCGCCCAGAAAAGGGCTAAGAGAGAGTCAAACTTATATGGATAAACTGGTTCTGGGAGAATGTGAATATATGAAGATACATGGCTTTGAAGTTTTTATCTCTATTGGCCACATCGGGGTGTGCGGTCGCAGGTTGATGGGCGGGGAAATGACCTGACACACAGGAGCGGCTCATCACTCGTAGAAGAGATGCACCCAGTCGGGCAGGGTCAGCTCAACCTCGAGCAGATCCATGCTGCCCAAGATCCGGTTCGATGTGGCCTGCACCTGCTGCACGAGAGGATCCTGGGTGACCTTGGTAAAGGTCATGGCCTCGGCGTAGAAGTCCTCAAAGCTCGGCCTGGCCACGCGGTTGATCATCTCCTTGGCCGCCTGAATCGAGACCAGGGGAAACAGGCGGATGCGCGACGTTAGGAGGGTTATATGGGCGTGCAGCTCGGCGCTGGTCCCGAACGCCCTGTTGATCCAGCCGAGCCGCTCGGCCTCGGAGGCGGTGACGTCGCGAGCGGACAGGACGTACTCCATGGCCTGCGCACGGCCAACGAGGCTAGCGAGGAGGACGCCGCCGCCGCCGCCTGGGATCAGGCCAGCAGAGACCTCGGGCGCCCCGATCAGTGTGTCGACCGTTGTTGCGAAACGCATGTCCAGCGAGGAGAGGAACTCGGCCCCAGCGCCCCTAGCCCTGCCCTCGATGGCACCGATAGTGACCTGCGGGAGGGTCGTGATATTGTAGAGCAGGTTCGCAAAGGTGAAGATGAATTCGTCTGCGGGGAGGAGAGGTAAGTTAGTGAAGTTCACGTTTGTGGTTTCAGGGTATGTGTGTGCGTACCGCCGCCAGGGTTGGCGAAGATGGAGGTGTCAAGGTGGGCGATGAAGAAGCGAGGGACATCGCTGCTAAAAACGACAACCTTGGTCTCGTTGTCGACGTGGAGCCTTTCGACGAGGTCGGTCATCTCGTCTTGGGTGCTCTGGCCCCAGAAGTTAACCTGTGGCCATTCGGGGTTGTGAAACGTGACGTCCAGCACGCCACCGGTGAGCGACGTGCGAATGGCCCGATAGTTGGGAAGGTCGAGCGCGAGGACGCGCATGGCGAGTGTCGCCAAGGCCAGAATTTGGGGGGAGGAGGATATCATATTGAGAGCAGCGCAGGCGCGAAGCGTGTGAGAGAAGAAGATGGGTTGATGATGTTGGGCCGATGAGTTGTTCGTTGTTTTGGTCTGCCGAGCGCAGGAAGGTCTATCTTATACCTGCTTTACCACTGGCCGAGATCACGGCAACTCCCGACGTTGGCTAAGTTGAGATTTCGCATTCTTTCCAAAGTCTTCTTCACTCGTCAGTCGCGCAGCCGGGCATGCCGGGCATCGACCCATTTGTCCTTTACGGCTTCACCTGGCGAGGCTTTGTTTCCGTGACGCAGGAGCGCAACATCGCAAGTGACTTAGACTGTGACGGCCTGGGGGTGAACTGCGAATTCAATGGATGCGCTTAGAAATGAACTTTTGATATTATAATGTATGCCAGGTTCAAGGGGGTGAGGTTGCTGACCAACAGCGGCCATGCCAAGTCTGCCCCTCAATTTGTCTTCGAGGGCATAGGGGTAAGCTTTAGCGTACTAGGAACTTGAAGCCTAGCCTCTGTCACGCCGAGTCGAAGACGTTAGTTGATGATGTGATGAACTGTGCCTCGTCGATGCTTCCGACAAATGATGGGTGCTTGGCGCGAGACCGAGGCGGCCACTGGGTAGTGACCCTGTTCTTATAATATCGTGTGAGCCGCATTTCCATGCGACAGATTTCCCCTACACTCCCTTGCACAACCCCCAGTCTTACCCACCTACCTTGTACATCTCCGTTGGTTACTTTGCCTGACCCGAAGCTGCAATGGCCTCATCTGCCTCGGACCACGAGCTCATCCGCAACTGCATCGCTCGCTACTGCGTCGGTGTCGACCTTGGCGACTGGGACCTCTTCTCCAGCGCCTTTCACGAAGACGTCAGCGTCAAGTTCCCCGCGCCCATGGGCTTGATCCATGGCATTGCCGCCGTCTTGCCCGCGGTGCAGGCCACTGTCACAAAATTCAACACCCAGCACACCTTGGGCACGCAGATCATCGAGCTTACAGGCGAAAAGACAGCCAAAGCCACGACATATGTCACGGCCGTGATATTTGGCCAAGGCGAGCAGAATGGCAAGCGTGCGACGAATCGGGGCCTGTATCGAGACCAGCTCGTCAAGGTTAGCGTTGAGGGGCGGGAGGACTGGAGGATCACGGAGCGGGAGGCTGTTGGGCAGTGGCCTCTGACGGGCGATACGTCCATCTTTGCCACGGCTTAATCGAGTTTTGTTCAGTACCTAGGTACCTAGGGAAGCAACCAGAGATCTACATTTGTATGAGCTTTGAGTCTTCGCCGGCGTGAATGCCGACGACGATAGCCCGGGGGGAACCGGTGACGATTGTAGTAACGGCATGCCTATTCCTAGGAGAGGGAAAATGATACGTCAGGGGTATTTGAGATACTTCTCCATTTCTTCGCGATATGTTCCGAGACGTGGATCATCCACGCCCTGCAACCGCTATAATCGGGGCATGTTTGCAAATGGTTAAGTAACAGTTCAGGGGCCGGTTCCACTGCAGTCGATGTTAGTGCCCGAGAAACGGGCCCTTTTCGCGTAATGGCCGCCTGCCAAGGCGATCCAACAGCGCGTCGTCCCACTTGCCGGCGACCAACTCCCGAGCCGCATCCACAACCTGACCTCATCGTCAGCCTCTCAGACACCACACGCGCATCCACGCGCATCCATCGTCGTGTGAAAACCCGTCAAAGAAGATCCTTTCCATCAGACGATTTCTGTATTTGCAAACTTTTACATACAACGCTACCGCCTCACTTGCGACCCCCGTCTGACGCAGCCAAGCTTCCTTGTCCCGGCTTCTCCGGTCTGGGGAAGAAGGGAACATGTTGGGGGAACCAGACATCCCCAGTCAAGGGGCGTCCAAGTCCATGCGGTTCGCGGAGAAGATGCCCTCTACCCCATGGTCGCGGTGGAGAGAGCGAGGTATGGAGAATCCCGTAGGATCCATAGACGTCGGGGTGTACTCACAGAGACAAAAATTTGCACATTCAATTTTCCCGCACGCCGTTATCGCTCATCCGTCGCCTCTGGTTTCAGCCAACAGCCATCGACTTGAAAAGTCCCGGCTCCCGTCTCATTTTCCCAAGGCCGCTGCTTCTCTTTCTTCACCTGGTCCTTCTCTCATATCTGGTCCCCCTCTCACAAACCCTACCAGCCCAGCCCCCTGAGTGAGCATCCTCCAGCCAGCGCAATGGCTGTTGAGAAGTTGGACAACACCACCACACCCGGTGCCCTTGAGGAGCAGCGCGCCGTCGAGCAGCCCCAGGACCGCATTGAGAGCGACGATGCCAACGAACTCCCTGTTGATGAAAAGGCCGCCACCCCCGATGGTCCTGCCGAGAACATCTTCAGCCAGGGCGGCGCCAACTACCGCACCCTGAGCTGCTGGGATACCGTCTTTGTCCTCCTCACCAACCAAATCGGCCTCGGTGTCCTGTCGCTCCCAGGCTGCCTGCAGGTCCTCGGTGTTGTGCCTGGTCTCATTGGTATTATCGGAATCGGTCTCATCTCCTACTACACCGCTTTCCAGCTCTTGCAGTTCTACAAGCGCTACCCCCATGTCGTCAACGTCGTCGATATGTGCCGCATCATCGGCGGCCCCTACTTGGAAGTCGTTGCGGGCATCGGTCTGCTGATCAAGGTCATGTTCACGAGCGCCTCAGCAAGCGTGACACTTTCCGTGGCATTCAACACCCTCAGCGGACACGCTTTCTGCACCGTGGCCTTCCTCACCATCGCCGTCGTCGCCAACTGGATCCTCTGCCTGCCGAGGACCGTCAAGTTTGTGTCCCAGACCGGCATCCCTTCGACCATCAGCATTCTGGCCGCTGCCCTCGTCGTCATGATCTCCCTGGGCGTCTCGGATCCTGCCCGCGCACCTCCTGGCTGGGAGAAGGAGATCAAGATCGTCGGCAACCCGACCTTCAGGCAGGCTCTGAACTCTTGCCTGAAGCTCTGCTACGCCTACGCCGCGAACATCAGGTTTGTCTCCTCTCCAAAGTCCTTGCACTATTGCTAACCAGCCCAGCTTCGTGTCCTACATGGCCGAGATGAAGGACCCCGTCAAGGACTTCCCCAAGGCCCTCGCGTGCCTCGAGGCCTTCTCCATCACTGTGTACTCCATCATTGCCGTGGCTATCTACTGCCTGGCTGGCCAGTACACCACCTCACCCGCTCTGGGATCGGCTCCTGCCATCGCCGCCAAGGCCGCCTATGGCGTCGTGCTGCCCGCCGTCTTTTCCACCGCCATGTCCTTTGGCCACACTGGCGCAAAGTACATGTACGTCGTCGCCATGCGCTCGATGAAGGCTACGCATCAGATTACCGATAAGAGCGTCAAGTCCTGGAGCACCTGGATCGGCTGCGTCACCCTGTACTGGGTCATTGTCTGGGTTGTCTCCAACGCCATTCCCATTTTCGACTCGATCCTTGCCATCAGCTCGGCCACGACCATCGCCTGGTTTGTAAGTTGCGCTACTCACTGATGCCATGTGAATGTTCTCTGACCCTTTCCAGACCTTCGGACTCAGCGCCATCTTCTGGTTCCACCTCAACAAGGACAACTGGTTCAGCAGCTGGTTCATGATTCTCTTATTTGTTGTCAACGTCCTCCTCATCGTCCAGTCCCTCTTCATGAACGCCGCCGGACTGTGGTCCTCCATCACCGAGCTTCTTGCCATCTTCGACAGCGACAGCAGCAAGGTCAAGGGTGCCTTTTCCTGCGGTGACAACTCGGCCATCTAAGAAGCACCGAGATTCTGGGTTCCTCGATCTGGCCAAAGAAACACTGGTCGCGCTACATGTAATCTTCAATGTTGGATACCCATCTATAGATACATTCACACTCGTTCATATGCGTCTGCGGAAACATAAGCGCCAGCTCTAAAACTTGGACCTGGCCACGCCGCCCCTCTGAATCTCGTAGTCTTTCCCCTTGCCCCATCCAAGCCAGCGTTGGAGCACCTCCTCGCCGCCCTCTCCGGGAGCCAAGGGAACGCCAATATACCCCTGCCCACGCACCCCTGTGCCTTGACCCTGGTTGGGCTCGGGGTTTTCCACAACGGCAAGGCACGGCGTATCTTTGAGGGTGACGGCTGGCCGTTGATCACCCTCGCGTCCTGCTTCTGTTTCCAGCTCACCATACTCGAGCACCGGCGCACAGCAAGCATCCGTGCCGTCAAACACGGCCTCCCACTCTGTTCTCGTCTTGGACTTGAACGTCTTGGTAAAGAGGGCCCCCATGGCCGGCCATTCGCCGGGGTCGAATCTCCTGGTCTCCCATTCCTGACCTTCCAGGCCTAAACCCTGGATGAGAACCTTGAAGAACTGTGGCTCCAGCGCTCCAACCGACATGTATTTCCCGTCCTTTGTCTCGTACGTGTCGTAGTACGGGCATCCGCCGTCAAGGATGTTCCGACCTCGGCCTCTATCGCCCAGGGGCGTCTTGAGGGCAAAGCGAGGGAATGTTGCCAGGTAGCTGGAGCCGTCGACCATGTTTGCCTCAACGACCTGGCCTTTCCCGCTAGCCTGTCGAGAAACAAGGGCAAGGAGGATACCTTGGAAGAGCGTGCCACCACCACCGGCGAAATCGGCCAGGATATTCCATGGAGGTCGAGGCTTTTCGCCTTCCCGGCCCAGAAGACCAAGAGCACCAGAAACGGCCAAGTAGTTGATGTCGTGGCCAGCCATGGCAGAGTACTTGCCGTCGCGGCGGAAGCCCGTCATGCGACCATAAATAAGTCGAGGATTGAGGGCGCACAAGACCTCAGGCCCTAGACCGAGCTTCTCCAGAACGCCCGGACGGAAAGGGTCGATCAGGATATCAGCCTTAGCAGCCAGCTCCTTGACGAGAGCTATCCCCTGGGATGACTTGAGGTCAACCGCTACCGAAGACTTGTGACGGGCGAGCATGTCATCGGTAGGAGGCGCAGGCTCTGCTGAGTGGGTGATCCCGTTGATTGCTCGGTCAATGCGCAGGACATCCGCGCCGGCATCAGCGAGAAGCATTCCCGCGAAAGGGCCTATCGAGTTAGCAGATGACCATATGCCGGGCAACAAGAGGCACTCACCAGGCGCCAGTCCAGCAAACTCCAGGACCTTGAGGCCCGTCAGTGGGGGAGACGAGACCATTGTTGCGTGAGATGTCAAAATCTTTGGGAATAATCACACTGGCGCGTGGAAATTGAATGGAAGGCTACATCATTTGAACACCAAGACTCCAAGTTGTCTGGGGCAATAACCGGCTGATGTGAAGTTGGGGAATTGCCGAGGCAGAGTGGGAGTGCTGTAGTGTCGCCAAAGGGTGGCCTGGCGCGGCCAATCAGAGCACCCTAATTTACCCCGGCTCTTGGGAATCCCCTGTGGTTTCGCCGCGGCTGGAGGGTTCGACTCGGCGGACGATCTGGTTGCCCTCCTCGTCCGAGTCGATATCACGACACATCGTCAACAATTTTGTCGTCATGGAAAGAGCCTCAGCTTCTTTTCTGTCAATAACACATCAAATGGATGCTAAGCGTTTGGAAACAGGCTATGTGATGTAACGCCAGCACTGTCAATTAGGCAGGCAGCCGTTGAGAGCTGCGTTGACTTGAACACCGTAATTACCACAAATGCGCCTTGATTAGATACTTTAAACACCATTCAACAACTAAACAGGAACTTGCCGAAAGATTTGTTCAATCCGTGCACTCCGGAGAGGTTGGTGACTTCAGTGTTGGTAGACCTCGACTTCAGCGTGATTCAGACGACGCTCCACTCCAATTCCCCAACCACGCTTGCGGTGCATTACATAAGCAGATATTTTCTGCCGAACCAGGCATTCGCAGGTTCCAATGTCGCGAACTTCCAGGTTGAAGATCCAATTCAACAGCCTCACGCAACAACAGCCGGCCATTCCTACACCATGGCCTCCATCGCCTCGTCGCTCGCCGCGTCTCTCCCGAAACCGAAATACACCGGCGAAGATGAAGACATCCCCACGCACGCGCAACAGCGTGGCGTGCGAATCGTCGGCGCTGGACAGCTTGACGAGACACAGATTGTTCTAAAGGTTGGTCGTTCCTCCATTCCCAGTCGTCGCCTCATCACCTCCCTAACACACTTCAAGAGGTCAGGACCACCGCCATATGGCCAGCGATCAGGATGGCGCCCGCGAGGACAGGAGGACTTTGGTGATGGCGGCGCGTTCCCCGAAGTCCCCGTCGCCCAGTACCCCCTCGAGATGGGCAAGAAGACCGCCACAACAAGCAATGCCCTGGCCGTTCAGGTCGATGCTGACGGAAAGGTCGCCTACGATGCTCTCGCCCGACAAGGACACGGCGCCGGCCGCGTCATTCACACTTCCTTCAAGGACCTGATCCCCCTCCGACAACGCGCCGATGCGGGAGAGATCGACCTCCACCGACCGAGCCAGGAAGAAGTCGCCGCCACGACTGAAAGGACAAAGAATGCTCTCGCTGCTCTAGTCAGCGGAGCTGTCGCCGCCCAGAAGCCCAAGAATGTCAACGTCGGCAGCCGAGCCGACCCGACCTTTGTTCGGTACACGCCGGCGAACCAGATGGGAGATAACTCCAAGAAACAGGATCGCATTATGAAGATTGTTGAGAGGCAGCGCGATCCCATGGAGCCGCCAAAGTTCAAGCACAAGAAGATCCCTCGTGGCCCACCGAGTCCGCCACCGCCCGTCATGCACTCGCCCCCCCGCAAGGTCACGGCCCAAGAACACGAAGAATGGAAGATCCCGCCGCCAATCTCCAACTGGAAGAACCCCAAGGGCTTCGCAATTGAGCTGGACAAGCGCCTCGCCGCCAGCGGCGCCGGTATGCAGGATATCCAGGTCAACGACAAGTTCGCACAGCTCCAGGAGTCGCTCAACGTCGCCCAACGGCACGCCCGCGAAGAGGTCAGGCAGCGCGCCCAAATGCAGCAGAGACTCGCCGAGAAGGAGAAGGCTCAGAAGGAAGACAACCTCAGGATGCTGGCCCAGAAGGCAAGGGAAGACCGCGCAAACACAGGGCGTCGCGACAGATCCAGGTCGGGAAGCTACAGCGGGTCCGACTCGGAAGCCTCGGACAGCGATGGCTCAGATGTCAGGGACCGCGAGCGGGCGCGGCGGGACAAGATGCGAGACGAGGAGAGGAAGCTTCGCCAGTCACGCATGGGCACTGAGAGGCGGATACAAGTCATGGCGCGCGAGCAAAACCGCGACATTTCCGAAAAGATTGCCCTTGGCCTCGCCAAGCCCACACAGTCCAAGGAGACCATGTACGACTCGAGATTGTTCAACCAGACGAGCGGCTTCGACAGCGGTTTCAACGAGGACAACCACTACGACAAGCCCCTTTTCGCGGCCCAGGACGCCATCAACGGCATCTACAGGCCCCGTGCAAATGCAGACGAAGATGAGGACGAGGCAGCGGGCGACAAGGAGATGGCCAAGATTCAAAAGTCGGCCCGGTTTGGCGAGGCACTGGGCAGGGGCACATTTAAGGGCTCCGAGCACGCCGAGGTCAGTACCCCATTCACGATGCACGACCAAGTTGACAATGCTAACTGTTTGCGACAGGCAAGGGAGGGACCCGTACAGTTTGAGAAGGAGGCGGCCGATCCGTTCAACGTGGACAAGTTCCTCAACGAGGTTGAGCAGAACTCGACGTCCAAGAGGGGCTATGGCCTGCAGGACGATGAGAGGCAGAACAAGCGGGCGAGGGTGGAAGAGGATGATGACTGAGGGGGGGAAGCACATGTTGTGTGTACAAGTATATGGCTCGGAGGGTCGGTTCATGGCGTTGGGTACCACACGGGTAGGAAATGTCGACATCAACACAGCATTGCATTGGCGGGTCAGTCTGAGCATGTGGGATGCCGGTACATTGTCATTTGTTCAACAAAAGCTCAGAGCTACTCATCCTTGTACAGCAAAGCCATGATGATGCTCTCCAAGCTGTCCGCCTGGTCTCTCCTCCGTCCAGCAGGTAACCATGCCACATACTCATACAGCCCTTCAGAGTACAGAAATACAGTTGTCAATCATAGCAAGACCATCGTTCCATCCTGTTCCTCCTCACGGCTCCCGAGAACGCCGTACAGTATAGCATGCATCTCTTCGCTGGTAAGGTCTGTGATTTGTGGCGGGGTCTGCGTGGATGATTCGATTCCCACTTGGCGTTGTGCGGGAACGGCAGACTTCTCGGAGACAGCGGCTTGCAGGTCGCACATTGTCTTGTTTTTGTCAGAGACAACAGCCTGTAGTTCGAGAATCGTCTTCTTGGCTTCGGTATTCTCGTGTTCCAATGCCGAAACGACACTCTCCAACGTCTTGTCGCGCTCTTCCATGAGAAGCTCGATCGCGCGAGCGGTTCTGACGCGGTGCTCATAGTTCTCCCTCTTGACTTGTCGAACGGCGGCGGCTATCTGCACCTGCATCTCAGCGCGGAGATGGTCGACCAGCATGTTTGGGTCGCTGAATTCCGGTTCATCAAGCGACATGTTTTTGTCCGAGTCGATTGAAGGCGTCTCTGGGATCAGCAGGTCGTGTATCTGCTTGTTGAGATGGTTTCGTCTTGTTTTGAAGTCGATCGAGGCACCACGAGTGGTGTGTGAAATGCTGCCTGGAGGCTTCTGTGGTGTCTCAACGTGTCGTCCCTGGCTCTCATTCTGGCCAGCGACGTCCACCATCGTCGTGTCGGAACCATCTCGTATGCTTAGGCAAGTGGTTGTCTCGACAGGCGGCGTATGGACTTCGTCGGTCTCTGAAGTGTGCAGGGTGTCCGTCTCGGGCTGGGGTTGTGCGTAGCTTGTGACGTCGTGCTGGTTCTCCTCGAATCTGTCGGGATACAGCCTGCATGGCTCGAGGCCATTCGCCATCGCGACAGCGTCTCTCAGCACCCTGTCTTCAGCATACTGCATGGTCCATGGGATTTTGGTATCGAATGGTACCATGTGAACGATGGCACAGATGAGAGTGCTGGTGGACTTGTTCTTCCTCCAACGAGTGTAGCCTGGGGATTTGCTGTAGTCCTTGTTACCGCCGGGTTTCTTCCAGGCGTGGACTTTGGCAATGTAATCGTCGACCTCGAGTATGTTTGCATCGGGAACATTCAGCCTCTGGAAGAAGTAGCTGGCTTTGGTGCGCTTCCAGGTAGTTTTCATGATGCCGGTGATTTTTGCATCGGTGAAGTCGTCACAATGGATCAGCCATTTGTTGGAGTGCGGCTTCCAGCGGTCGGTGATAACATCCGGAATTGGTGTGCTCTGGTTATACGCCCTTGATATCGTTTCCTGGTAGGTGGCAAGACCATCTTGTGTTGTCGGTTGTTCGACATTGCGCATGTCGGATGATGGTCAGGAGTTGTATGGTCAAGGTGAAAGAAAGGTGGCGAGGGCGTGGTGTTGCTAGGAACTTGATGAGGTCGACGTGTAGGAAGCGGGTGGAAAGGTTGGGTGTAGTAATGTACCGAAAGTGAATTGTTTTTGAAAGCCTGAAAGTTTTAGCAGGCTTCCAGTACATCCGACCTGGGATGCGAGGGGAAAGGCCCAAGGCTGCCTCGGGTCGCACCGCAAAGGCAGGCAGACAGCGGAAAGTAGGGAGCTGGATTTCTATCACCCAATAACGCCTCAGGTAGCCGGCCGCTCTATACAATAAGTATACAAATCTTCCCTCAAACGCCATGCAATGCCACAGGCTCACCGGCCCATCCGGCCGATGGCAAATAGTACAGTCGGTCCCGTATTTTGTACACACGCCGCCACAGATGCTGAGCAGCATCACCACTCTACTCCTCCGCGCCAGGACTCCTCAGGTACGCCTCAATTGCCGCCGAAAAGGCCGCGAAAGCAACACATCCACCCGCCGCAGCCTGCGGGCCCGCGTTCCTCGCCAACAGGCCACCCGTGATGCATCCCGCCGCGACACCGTTGGTAATGTCGTTCTTGGCCCGCAGGCCCTCAACACCGCACTCGATGCCGGCGAACATGGCGCCGACCTTGCCAAAGTTCTTGGCCATGCTGTAGGATCGCGTGCCCATGTCCTTGAAGCCGACCTTGAGCTGTTGCCGCCACGGCAGCGTCTGGATCTGCTGCATCGCCGAGACGCCGACTGCGCTGGACTGGCCGGCCGCGCCTGCTGCGCCGGGGGAGGGTGTGTGGAAAGGGGTATCGTAGGCCATCTGGTTGCGAAGGAGTTAGCGACAGGTGCTCTCTAGAGAAGAAAAGGGGTTGAAGGGTGGAAGCCTACCGAAGCCATGAAGATACCGAAGAGTCCGCCCATGCCGAAGCCCATGACGCCAGACATGGCACTCTTGGCGAAACAGTTCTCCATGAAGCCGGTCATCTGTTGAGCAAGGTCAGTATCGAAGATCTGCTATCGCGCATCAGGCGCGGAGTGTTCGGAGGTGGGTGTATCGTACAGCTTTGGCTTGCGCCTGCTCTCCCTCCGGGATTCCGCCACCAGCTGCTGCTGGGAAGTTCATGATGTCTGTAGGGGTGTCGCTGATGTTCGTTGTAGTCGATGTTCCTGGAAGTAGTCTGCCCTGAATGATCTTGTCGATACCTAGATCTATCGGCTGGTAAATGGTGATCAAGTCGCGGCTGGGGCGACCTTGGAAAAGTTGTGCCGTGTCTTACCGCCCTAAATTTTCACCCGCCATCAGACCGGGAGGCCCGAGCGCCTCGGGAGTCGCCGCTGCGGGGCTAGATAGAGGGACCTCTTGCTCCGTGCACTGCCCTCACATAACATGGGATTTGAACAATGGTACAGTTGGGCATGGCATGTGTCGTGAAACCCAACATACTATTCACCTTCACCGCCATGAACGCTATCCTAGTCTCCAGCTCTGTCGAGCCTCCGACACCAGCCGATGACTAGCCACATTTGCTACGCCTGAATATACAAATGAATCCTACAGCATGGCTGAGCATGTGCAATGTACGAAGGTGTCAAACCCATAGGCGCCTCCGTGCAGGAAAGATGTACCATATTCGACATCTGTACAGCCCGTGTTCCATTGTCGTAAAGAGTGAGTCCACTTAGCGAAGGAACAGGTCGCCCACGCCATTGCGCAGCGCCCTCGTGCGATCGGGGTGGTCAAGACCCAGGGAATCATCGTCTCCAGCTGCAGCGGTCCAAAGCTCGTCATCTAGAAGCGGTCAGTTTGTGGTCTACTCTGCTCGGCTCTTTCGACTCACCATCATTCAGGTATTGTGGCTTTGAGAAGTGCCCAGCCTTGGCAACAGCAAACTTGATCTTCTCGAAGCTCTTTCCCTTGAGACCTGTTCGCTTTTCGAGACGCTTCTTTGTCTCGGAGAACTTCTCGCCCTAGAAGCATGTCAGTAAGTTGCAACCAAGGAAATCAACACGTCCAGGGTTGACCATACCTCCTTGAGCAAGAATCTAAAGGGAACACCATGTGTGCGGTTCAGCTCGCCCTGGAAGTGGAACACCTTGATGAAGTGAGCCTCATCTGCATTCGCCTCCTCCTCGGGCACCCTCTCTGCGTACAGTGTCGTGAAGTCGTTGAGGCTGATAACCGGGTATTCTCGGGGGAGCTCGCGGTAAACCTTGTGCTGGCTGACTTCGTACACACGGACGCGGCCCGCCTCGCCCTCGTCGTCCAGGTTGGCCTTCATAAGGAGAACCTGGATCATGTCGCCAATGTTGCCATTCTTGGCCACGAGAACATCAACCGTTTCCTGGTATCACATCAGTCGTCAGTCTCCATTGCTTGTAATGGCCGGGGTGGGGCGAAAAGTACCTCTTTAGTAATGCCTTCACTGAGCAGGTTGACCTTGATGGCCTTCTTGGTGTCAAGCTCAGACAGAGGAATATCGAGAACCTCGAAATAGAAAGCATCGGACCTCTGAGCGTTCATTTGGCTGAAACCGGTGGGGTTGAGAATGGTCTGGAGGGTCTGGGTGGCGCCGCGCTTGACTGGGACCTTGGGGTTGCCGGTTGCCGCGTTGACGGTGAAGAACCTGATGTGTGTCGGGGGCACCTTGAGCTGCTCGGCTGCCTTTTGCGACAAGGTGTCGTAACTGATCTTGGAGCTGAGCACCAGCTCAAATGCCGGGTACTTCTCCGGGTTGCTCTTGGAGGGATGGGCGTGGAACTTGATGACCTTCTTGTGGTGCAAGAAATCGAAGTATTCCTTGACATCCTCACAGCGGTCCGACACCTTGGCTCTGCAAGGGTTGTGTTAGCAATCTTTCTCAAGGACACATGACACGGAGACTCACGATTCTTCCGTGGTCGACTTGTCGCCCAGACCCAGCCGCTTCTCGATCGTTGCCCTGTCGATCTTGCGCTCGACGCTTCGCTGGAAACAGATGATGTCGCCATCCTGGAGTTCAGCAGCCTTGAGGGATTGCTTCGGCTTGAGACCCTCGATCATAGTGGGCTTGATCTCCTAAAGCGGTTGTAAGTACATAAGACTCAATCAAGCAGAATGGCGGCACTTACCTCCCAGAGGGAAATCTTCTCATCCGAGGGCAGCTTCTCTCCCCAACCCATTTTCTTCATGATCATAGGATTCAGGTCCTCAATCTTCTTCTCCTTGCTGACGTAGACGTGACCGGCTCCGTGGAGCTCCTGCTTCTCAACGTCAAAGTGCTTCAGGTACAGCAGAATGAGGTCGTTCTTGACAATGATGCCGTTTTGTTGGGGCTCGTGCGTCGGCCAAACGGCCTTACCTTCGGGCGTGACCTCGTCCGCGACCTCGGCCCACAGGCGGAGAGACTGATCCCTGTGTGCCTGGGCACGCTGGAAAGTCTCTTCAACCGTGGGGGTAAGATCCATGATCGGTTGGTCGGGTCGAATTGTCTTGTTTTGGCGATTGACCATGACCCAGCAGCGCACCCGCGCGGGCTCAACACCCATGTCTTCCGCAATCTTGGCGACGAGTTCCTCCATCGTCATGTTTCGGAGGACGCGGTAGAAACGGGGCGATGCAGGATCGTCGCTGTCGCCGTCAAAGACGGTCATGTCGGTGCCTCCGTGGTGCTTGAACGTCTCCTCGTTGATGACCTTGACACCAATGTAGAGATGCTGCTCCTCGCGCTCCTTTTTCCGGGCCTCGCGCAACGCCGTCTCCTCTTCGACCTTGGACTTCAGGTGTCTCGGGATATCCTCGGTTGTGACGTCGCAGAGGATCTTGTCCAGCCGCGACTGGCGAATGTAGACGAGCATGTACGCGCTGTTCTGACGCATCAAAGTTCCACCCGACTTCTTCTGCTGCAGGGGTGCCCTGATGGGACCGCCCGCTGGCGTGCGGTACTCTCCTCCAAAGTTCTCCTCCAGCACCTCGCGCATCGTGGCCCTCGTGACCTTGTCGTCGTCATATCGGTAGAACCAGCCATCCTTGGTCGGCTTGAGGAAGGCGTAGTAGTGGCCGGCGTTGAGGTCGCCGCTGTGTACCAGTACACCGTGCAGCTGGTAAGTCCAGGGTTCCGACTTGTCCGCATCGTCTATCAGGTAGGGGGCGGCGTCGAAAACGTCGGGGAATTCGTAACGGTCGTTGATCTTCATCATAGTATCTCGTTGAATGTCGTACTCGAAGCGTTTCAGTTGTAGGTGAAGGACGTCGGGGAAGCCGGTGAAAATGACACCCTTGTCGGCATCCTGGAGCTTGAACTCGTCGCCGGCGTAGTACTGGTTCTCGCCATCCATCTTCTCGACCTGGATGTAGTCCTTGAAACTGTCCAGGAGGCTCTTGTTGCCACTGACGTTGAGCTGGATGTCCCAGAAATCCTCAATACGGCTGGATTCGTAGTCGACGTTGACGCAGGAGATGTACGTCTTGATCTTGCCACTGAACATCTCGGGGAGAACCGTCTCATAGGGGGTTCCCTTCATCTTGTCCTCCATGCGCTCCATGAGCTTCCGCGACAGCTCCTGGACGTCCTGCTGCTCAAAGATGTGCCGCGTGTCCCAGCCGAAGGACTTTGTCAGTTCGTTGGTGCCGACAGCCGACTCGGACGTCTGGAGTTGGTAGAACAGGCGCTGGAGGGTGTACGCGCTGTTGCTGAGGCTGTCGTCTTTCTCGGTGGGGATGCTGTAGACGGCCTTGCGGAATGCGTTGGTGAAGTAGAGCGACTGCAGAAGGGAGTTGAGGTAGCAGGTGGCGCCCTGGTTCTTGAGGCCGACGTGGCCAGTCTCCTTCTTCGAGTCGTAGTTGACAAAGTTGTGCCAGAGCACTCCGGTCTCGTCTTTGACAATGCGCACGTAGGCTGTGATGTTGGCAGCCTCTCCCTCGCACAGGGGGCGAGTGCCGCCTTCAAAGGGGACGTTGAACATCTTGCGAAGCTCGTAGAAGCGCGTGAATCCCCAGTCCGCCTCCTCCTTGGTAAACCTGTGGTGGGCGACATGGTGCGTGTATAGGCTGGGGTCATTCGGGTTCCAGAGAACCAGGGCGAACTGGACACAGCAGCTCCAGTTTTCGGGGATATCCTGGGGGTTTTCGAAGCCATGTTCAAGGTAGATCGAGCACTGGTCGACGTTGTTACCGTAGGGGAAGAGAAGAATTCGCCTGGAAGAGAACCGTCAGTCAAGCCTCGCTCGGTATCACACCACCAGTAGGCGTCGGGGGGTTAAGCGTGACAAACCAAGGGAAACCTCCAGCCTGGAACATGGGCCCATGCTCCCTCTTGGGAAGGCTTCGCCAAGATTCTATTTCCCATGTGTTGACGACATCCTCGAGGATGGGCGGATCCTCTACCAATGGAGGGAAGATGATCTCGGTCATTCCCTCGTCTAATTGCCAAGTCAGCTGCCGGTCGCTGCGCATGGGAGAGGGGTGTCGTGGTTGGCAAGATGACGCGGGTGTACACACAATCGGTCGCCAGAGGCAGGTCTTGCAGCTGGTCGACATCGTTGTCGAGGTTGTCGGGGTTGATAATGGCAACAGGTTCTTTCTCTGTGAGTTCGGGCGCCCCGACGTAGTCGTCCGTGTCCACCACCATCTCGTTGGGTGAATGGACGTCGTGATTGTAGCTCTGGTCGGTCCACTGGGTCAGCCGGGTGGTATCCAGGACTGTGCGAAGGAAATCGAAGGGGTCATGAAATGGGCTTTGGGGTTGTGGGAAGCAGGCCGGGCGGCTTTCTCATGGTGGAGGCGAAAGAGGTTACAGGCAGGGGGGGTTGTCGCGGGTGACGTACCATGACGGCAGGAGCTTTCCAGAGCGGCCCCGGGCAGGCAAGCAGAAAGAAAACGAAACGACGAGTTTGCCAAACAGATGGCAGTAGCCTTCTCGGGGCGTATTGGTCGGCGAGGGCCTACGAGAGAGCTTCAGAGGGCAAACCGGTCTTGCCGACTGGGACGTGGGAGTAGTCTCGATCGAGAAAGTCGGGACGTGGCCGTGGTGGGGGCGAATGGGACTGGAGTGGACGGCTCAGAAATTCAGAGATGCCCCGGAGCTGTATGGGTCCGGGCGTAGGCTGCAAGGTCGGTGACGAGCTTCCGAGTGTGCACCTGGGGTATTGGCGCTGTCTCCAAGATGTCCAAAAGACGGATTGTGTTCGTGGTCACGCCTAAGAGCAAAAGGCTTTGTCGACTCGGGTCTTGCGAAGAACCGGCAGGTGATGTGCGATGACCGAAGAAGAGAGAGGCGCAGCCGCCAGAGAGTGACCAGTCCAGAACAGGGCCGGCGGTGCCAGACTTCCAGTGCAGCTTGGCCGTGTTTCGCGGGGAGAATGAGCTCTGATAATGCAGTACGTCCATTGACGGCTGCCTTGCAGGGGGCCATAGCGCCAACACCCCCTTGTGACACGGGTTTGAAAGCCAGCCTTGTAGGGGACTAGCCCCTCCAAGACAAGTATCTGTCTAACAGTAAAACAGCTTCCACACGTCTTCCCTTAACAACAATGCCATCTTTCGCGTCGACGTTCTGGGTGAGCCCCTCCAATGACGTTCGCCGCACTGGCCCGCGCTCACATGTTGCCCCCCAAGTTCTTACACTGGACGGATGGTCTTCAGCTCCATGTTCCAGTGCTTTGACATTTTCAACATCAGACTTACAAACGCTGGCATTATGGCTCGATAAGTGACCCCACAGGGCTAACTACTTAACCTCGGTCATCCCCGTGTAACCCTGACCGAGGTGAAGCAATGGTCGTGTATGCAGACCCAGAAGAGCCCAGCCTATACCCAGTCCATACTACTCATGAAACCAGCCAGGGAATGCTTCAGTCTTCATCCACCAGGCGTCCAGTGGAGTAAATGAGCATCCACTCCAGGTCCCAGGCCTCACCATGATACTTCTCTCTCAGATGATCCTTGACCAGTGCCTTCACCTCCTCGACCGGATGTGCGGCCCTTGTTTCTTCATCCCACCACATGGACAAGAACCAGGCAAGCGTCTTGCCAAATGTCGCAATGAAGTCATCGGCACTATCCACACGATGTTTCCCGGTGCCTGCTTGTACCCTCACCTCGGAGAAGCCCTGTTCCTTGAGATGAGTCTCAATCCATTTGATGCTCGTCCAGTCACCCTGGCTATGTAGCTGCATCGGCACTTTGGAAGGAAGCGGCGCGGTGAAGGGGAAAGAGGCAAACGCAGAGCGCAGGTCTGGCATCCAAAAGGTGCTGTCTGGATGTGGGGTGCTCGCCCCGAAGATGCCGCCCGGCTTGAGTATCCGCTTGACATCTGGAGAAGCTCCGTGTCAGATCCACATGAGCTTCAAGACGTCTGGGGGTCAATGTGAACTCACCAGCCAACACGGCATCTGGATCGGGGATAATATGCAGCCCCATGCCGATGCCAACATGGGTGAATGATTTCGCCGGGAGGCCAGTAAACTGCCATTATCTGGTCAGCATCCTGAGAGTCCTCGTTGTAGCACGAGTATTACCATGGCGTCCAGCTGCTTCACCTCGGTGTTGGTCCATCCTTCGTCCTTGACCCTCGTGGTGACGAGGCTGACGGCGCTCTCGGCGCTATCAGCACACACGAAGGTGCTCTCATCCAGTATTCCCTTTGGCAAAAGCTTCTGCAGCTCCTGTGTGAGCACACCAGTGCCGCAAGCGCTGTCCAAGACGTGGACTGGGTGTGTCATTTGGCCCGAAAGACCCAGCTGAGAGATCAATGGCCTGGTCATATGGCTCAAAAGGCCCTCCGAAGAGGCAATACGGTCTTTCTCTTCCTGGGTAGGCATCGTGTCGGTATGTCGGTTGAGACTCGATCAAAATCTTTCGTACGGAGACACGGGAGGGGCATCTTGCTCAGGGTTCTGGCGAGCATATATGTACACTTCAAAATATCATGTCGTTTCCTGTTTGTACGAGCCGATTTCTACCTGATACCTGCAATGTCTACGTCTGATAGTTGAATTGTCTCCGAAATGTGACCGGTTGAGAACATGCTCAATAAAACGTGCTCAGAAGTCGAGTGCTTGACAGCGAACCCAGCCGGGTTAACTTGCTTGAAGGATGCACCTCTTCTGTGTGCATTCAGACCCTAACACTGGTACTTATTCGACGCCCAAGTCCAATGCCAGCCTGAAGTACCTCAAAATAGCGCATTACAGGCCCTCGGCCCAGACCCAACCCCATAACCGCCCCGCCCGCGGACGACGGGTGCCGACCAAGCTCCAGTGTCAGCTTGAGGACCCCCACCCGAGATCGGAATGGTGCTTGACGCATGGAGCCGTCTCGAGCTTCAGTGCCGCCCGCTGAGCACCTCTCCAACAACACCTCGAAACTCGAAACCGTCCAATACCCCCCCTCACGACCTCCAAGACCTTTCTCTGCTCATCTCAGCTCTAGTCGCACCCCCAAATCTTGCATCCTGCGCATGGCACAGCCAGCATGCTCTCCGTCGCATTGCCCCGAGCCGGCAGGCGATGCAGATTGACGACCACGCTCTCGGCGCCCGATGCGTCACCGATCCCACCACCCGTAACCCGCAATGTGGCGCCGCCGCCAACGAGGCACCGGTCGTCCCGACACATGGCGAGCTCCAGCTGGCGAGCAGTCTCTGTTCTTGACGAGTTCGTGTCTCCCAGCCCTGGTCACAAACTCTTGGAGGGGGAGTCACGCCATGGTCACATGCTAAGGTGCCGAATGTAGATGGGTAGCTCGAGAAGCCAGGCCCATCAGCCTGCGGCAACTCATGGTGTTTGGACGCTCCTTGACGGAGTCGCGACTCCTCAGTTCGGCAAACTATGTCCGTACAGAGCTGCCGACGCGGTACGTACTTGTCGTCGTCTAGCAGACACTACCCTCCATGTCGCTAACACACGCTCGTCCAGGATCGCCCACCGCATTCGCGACATGCAGCAACTTCCCTACGGCGTCGTAACGAACCCACACATCAAAGATGTCTACAACCTATACCATTCTGCCTTTGACACGTTCCGAAAGCTCAAGGAAGTCAAGTCACTGGAGGATAACGAGAGACTCTGCGAGATCATCTCCAAGATGCTTAAAACACATCTCACCGTGATCCCCAAGCTGGCCATGGGTATACTGGAGAGCAACACCCACCTCTCTCCAGAGGTTCTCGACCAATTCATGAACACCATCTTGCGATCGGTAAGCCACAGACCTGGTCACATGCACGCTTCCTGTCTTCTAACCCTCCTCAGCGCATCTCACGGCGGGTAATTGCCGAACAGCACCTCGCCCTAACCGAGACGTTCAACTCGCCCTGGTTCTCGCCCGGTGCCAAACTCTCCGAGTCAGAGTTCATCGGCGAAATCTTCATCAAATGTGTCGCCAAGGACGTCATCTCTCGGTGCTCCAGCGCCGTCCAGAAGCTCGCCCGCTCCACCTACGGACCAACCGCGCAGATCCCAGAGATCAAGGTCAACGGCCACCTGGAAGCAAGCTTCCCCTTTATACTCAGCCATATCGAGTACATCGTCGGGGAACTCCTGCGAAACTCCGTGCAGGCTGTTGTCGAGCGCCAGCAGCGCATCGAGAAGGAGTCTGGAGGAGGCGCACCCCCTCCACCTCCACCGCCCATCGAAGTCACCATCTGCGAAGCCCAGCAGCACGTCATCATTCGCATCTCCGACCAGGGCGGCGGAATACCGACCGACGAGCTTCCTCACCTCTGGTCGTTCAGCAGCGGCCCACAAAGCCGACGCAGGCTCGAAAACCTCCGCCAGGTTCCCAAGCTCGCGGCCACCATGCAAGAGCTCCACGTCTCGGACGAACTGGGCCGCGCCGATCTCAAGACCCCGAGCTACGGCAGCTCCCTCTCATCTCTGACCAGCAGACCGCCGAACCTGCGTCTCGGCATAGGACTGCCCCTGAGCAAGGTGTACGCTGAGTACTGGGCTGGCGGCTTGGAGCTCCACAGCCTCTGGGGCTACGGCGTCGACGCCTTTCTCCAGATTTCCAAGCTGGGGAACAAGAACGAGCAGGTGACAACCCGGGCCAGCATGGATGCCGTGTAAGCCAGGCGATATATGACGGCGTTGTAGGTGATTGGGTATCTGATTTTGTTCGAGCGCGCGGGCGGGGTCCAGGCAGGACTACACGGAACATAGCTGGATGCCGGGGGCCGGCAATGGTCAGCGAGACCGGGATAGCATCATGTTTCCCTTCCAAGTATTTCAGCTCAATGCTACAACTCATCTGTCACGACACATCATGCACTTCCTTTATCACCACATGCCCCTGCGAGATACAATCGTTCTTGGTATCATAAGACTGAGCTATTACATCGTACCTGAAGCTAAGAAGCAACTGCCCACAGCGCATGAAGGGCAATCGGGGGCGACAAGATGGTGGGCGGCCCGCGGAAAGAGGAAGAATAAGAGAAAAAGAGAAAAGTCAAAACATTGATCAGAGAAGAACTCCCCGCTGACCTTCGCTCGAAAGGGTAGAGGCCGCCCCAAGTGCCGCTTTTTGCCCCCCTCCCCTCGCTGGTACTCGATAGGCCATGTTTGAAGTTGCTGTGGTTTGGCAGACATAGCTGCTCGTGGCACACAGGGGCATATCCATGGCGCGCAATCCCCAGAATGAGCATAGCATTGATTTCGGCCGTTTTCAACTCCCAGTCCTAGTGCCCCGTGGATAGGAAACCGAGTTTGGCACTTCAGCAAGGCTCCCAGACGAGCCACCGAGCCCCGACCAGTCGTGCCGTCCTCTCTAGCCAGCCTCCCGAGTCGTTGTCGATTAGCGGCGGCCATGGCTGCGGACGGCACCGGAGCCCTGCATCGCCTCGAGCTCGGTCTCGAGCTGCTTGATCTGGGCGTGGGTCTGCTCGAGATCCTTGTTGAGGCGGTCGCGCTCCGAAATGAGCTTCTGCTCCCACTGGCGGAACCTCTGCTCCTCGATCTTGACCTGCTCGGTGAAGCGCTTGCGCAGCGCCTCCTCCTCCTCCTTGAACTTGGGGTTGTCGAGCTTGCGCGGACGGGCCTCGCCGAACTTACGCGTCTCCATTTGCTGGGCACGATAAGCCTCGTAGTGCAGCTCTTCAGTAGTGTGGATGAGATCCAGCATGTGGGTGCGGATGAGGATCGAGCGAAGCTTCTTGAAATCGCAGTGGTCCTCGTTCTCAACCTCGGCAACACCCCAAGAGTACTGGCGACCCTTGACGATGCGGCCATCACTGGTCTTGACATCCTTCTCGGAGCCAATGACGGCGAAGGGCATGGCGGCCATGAGACTGCGTGCGTGTTGGGCAGCGGCCTCGTCATCCTCCTCAATCGGAGGCTGGTAGATCTTGATGCTCTGGGCCTCGATGACGGCTTGGATCTGGAGAAGGGGGGGGTTGTCAGTACAGTCCGCGACATAGCTTGCTGGGAGATCTTCTCACCCTCTGCTTGAACTTCTGGAGGTCGGCAGGGCTCAGGGTATCGGCCTTGGCGATGACGGGGATCAGGTTGACTCTGGAGCAGAGCCTCTTCATGACCTCAATGTCCAGGGGCTTCAGGGTGTGGCCGGTAGGGCGGATGAAGTACAGGCAGGCGTGGACGCGCAGGTCAATCTTGTCCTGGCGGCGGGGTTGTTGCTCCTGCAGCATGTAGGACTCGTGCTGGTCGTCGAGGAATTCAATGATGGGCATCCAAGAATCGCGGTTGTTGACATAGTCGCCGAAGCCAGGGGTGTCGATGACGGTCAGGCGGACTGTGTAGAGGACGAGGTCAGCATGCTTCCTTTAGTTATTCGTGCTTCCCAAGGTACACACCCTTGAAGAACTTCTCCTCCAGCTCGGCCTTGGTGATCTCAATCTCGACGGTCTTGTCGACCTGCTTCTGGTGGCGGCGCTTGTGGTCGGCATAGTTCTTGATGGTGGTGGAGAACAGCGTGTTGATGAAGGTGGTCTTTCCGAGGCCAGACTCGCCAGCAACCTGCAATTGACGATGAGCACGCGTCGTTTCAAATGCGCAAGAGACGGAGACGCGTTGCGTTTGCCTACCATGATAGTGAAGGCGGCTCCCCTCTTGGCGACAATCTTGTGTCGCTGGTTGGGGAGGTTGGCAATGCCAATCGGTGAGGCGCTCTCGGCGGTAGCAGGAGCCATCTTGTGCTGTCTTTCGGGGAGAACCACGGGGTATCAAAGTGTCGGTCGTTGGAGGACTGGAGATGGATGGGAGGCGGGCTCGAGACTTGACTGCACGCAAGTGTCGTTGATGGAGCTCGTCAAAGGTGGATGTTGGGATGGGACGACGACGGGTGTGAGCTGTGGCAGCAAGTGCTCGTGCTCTAACTCAGGGGGGGAATCGAGAGAAGCCACCCGCCAATTTTCCTTCCCGGTCCCTACTGGGTGACAAGCGGGCAAGGGGGAATGAGGAGTCCCCTTTTTCCTGCCCAATCCCGGCCGGTTCCTGGGGCCAAGACCAAAATGCGGCTACTGCCTTTTTGGTCTAGCCCAGGAGCACTCGGGATTAACTATCTGCCGACCCCGCCAAAAATTTCGAGGAAGCCGCAATCGATAAGGAATTTCCTGGACTGGTGTCGAGAAATGCGACGGGAGCGTGCTCGACTTTGCGCCTTGGATGGAGCGGCAGACATACGACGATGAAGACCGACTTCAAGGTATGGTGTGCTCCAGCGACGCGGTTTCGACTGTTTCTGACCCGATTGTAGTTCTCGAACTTGCTCGGAACGGTGTACTGCCAGGGAAACCTGCTGTATAACCCCGAAGGCACCCATCTCTTTTCGCCCGTCGGCAACCGAGTGACGGTCTTCGACCTGGTCAAGTATGCATGCAATTGCGGCCGTCGCTAGGAGAATCACTTTCTGACTGTGTTCTGCAGCAACAAGTCGCATACCTTGCCATTTGCCCACCGAAAGAACATCTCGAGAATCGGCCTCACACCGCAGGGAAACCTCCTGCTTACGGTCGACGAAGATGGACACGCCATTCTGACCAACGTCCCTCGCCGGATACCTGTATACCACTTTTCCTTCAAGAGCAAGGTCACTGCGCTCGCATTCTCCCCCTCTGGGCGACACTTTGCCGTCGGCCTGGGGCGCAAGATTGAGGTCTGGCACGTCCCGTCCTCGCCAGACTCAAATGCCGAGGGCGAGCTCGAGTTTGCACCCTTTGTCAAGCACCACAATCACACACAGCACTTTGACGACGTCCAGCACCTGCACTGGTCAAGCGACTCCCGGTTCTTCCTCAGCGCCTCCAGGGACTTGACGGCCAGGATATGGAGTCTCGACAAGGAAGAGGGCTTCATCCCGACGGTCCTCTCCGGCCACAAGCAGGCCGTTGTGGCGGCATGGTTCTCCGAGGACCAGGAGATCATCTATACCATCAGCAAGGACGGTGCGGTGTTTGATTGGAAGTACGTCGGTCGGCCAGACCAGAACGGAGACGAGATGGTCGACGATGGCGACATGCGCTGGAGGATCGTCGACCGCCACTACTTCAACCAGAACAACGCCTACGTCAAGTGCGCCGACTTCCACCCCGAATCGAACCTTCTCGTGGCCGGCTTCTCCAACGGCCTGTTTGGCCTCTATGAGATGCCCGACTTCAACCAGATCCATACCCTGAACATTTCCCAGAACGAGATCGACTTTGTCACCATCAACAAGAGCGGCGAGTGGCTAGCCTTTGGTGCCTCAAAACTCGGCCAGCTCCTGGTGTGGGAGTGGCAGTCCGAGTCGTACATTCTGAAGCAGCAGGGCCACTTTGACTCGATGAACCACCTTGTCTACTCCCCCGACGGACGGAAAATCGTCACCGTTGCGGACGACGGAAAGATCAAGGTGTGGGATGTTGAATCTGGGTTCTGCATCGTCACATTCACAGAGCACACCAGCGGCGTTACGGCATGCGAGTTTGCGAAAAAGGGCAACGTGCTCTTCACGTCGAGTCTGGATGGCTCGATTAGGGCGTGGGATTTGATCAGGTACAGAAACTTCAGGACGTTTACGGCACCGAGCAGGCTGTCGTTCTCCTGCATGGCTGTAGACCCCAGCGGCGAGGTTGTCGCGGCCGGCTCCCTGGATTCTTTCGACGTTCTCATCTGGTCTGTGCAGACTGGACAGCTTCTGGATCAGATGTCGGGACACGAGGGTCCTGTTTCGGCCCTCGCCTTCACGCCTAACGGCGACTCGCTCATCAGCGGCAGCTGGGACCGCACTGCAAGGATCTGGTCCATCTTCAGCAGGACACAGACAAGCGAGCCTCTGCAGCTGCAAGCCGATGTGCTGGACGTCGCGGTGCGACCGGACTCTCTGCAGCTTGCCGTGTCGACCCTTGATGGCCAACTTACGTTCTGGTCCGTCACTGAGGCCGAACAGGTCTCCGGCGTGGACGGTCGCCGTGACGTTTCCGGAGGTCGCAAGGCCACGGACCGGCGGACGGCCGCCAACGTGGCGGGCACCAAGAGCTTCAGCACCATCCGCTACAGCACCGACGGCTCCTGTCTGCTGGCGGGTGGTAACAGCAAGTACATCTGCCTGTACTCCGTGCACACCATGGTCCTCCTCAAGAAGTACACTGTCAGCGTCAACCTCTCTCTGTCGGGCACGCAAGAGTTCCTCAACAGCAAGCTCCTCACGGAAGCTGGCCCCAGCGGCCTCGTCGACGAGCAGGGCGAGGAATCGGACCGCGAGAACAGAAAGGACAAGTCCCTCCCGGGAGCCGCGCGCGGCGGTGACCCCTCGGCCAGGAAGAGGAACCCGGATGTCCGCGTTACCGGCGTCGCGTTCTCGCCTGCAGGCACTGCCTTCTGCGCCGCGTCGACGGAGGGCCTTCTCATCTACAGCATCGACAATGTTGTCCAGTTTGACCCCTTTGACCTCAACATGGAGATCACACCGGCATCAACACTCGCAGTACTCGACGACAAGGACTACCTCAAGGCTCTCGTCATGTCTTTCAGGCTCAACGAGGCCAACCTCATCAAGCGGGTGTTCCTCGCGATCCCCTACACCGACATCCCTCTGGTCGTGCAGGACCTGCCCGTCGTCTACGTCCCGCGGCTGGTGCGCTTCGTTGCCGCGCAGACGGAAGAGACGCCTCACATCGAGTTCTGCCTGCTCTGGATCAAGGCCCTGGTCGACAAGCACGGCGCTTGGCTGACGCAGAACAGGGCCAAGGTGGATGTCGAGCTCCGGGTGGTCTCACGGGCCGTCTCCCGGATGAGGGATGAGATCCGCAAGTTGGCCGATGACAACGTCTACATGGTGGACTACCTTCTCGGCCAGGCCAATACCAAGGGGCCGGAGCCCAGCGGCAAGATGGAGATCGCATGGGGCACAAGCGATGCGGACAAGTCGCTACCCGCGGCGGCCGCCGGGGCTGACGACGAGTCGGATGGCGAGGGCTGGATCGGACTAGAGTAAGCATGCAAATAATATACCCTTTCTGTATATTTTGTTGGCAAAACATGTGATGATGCCAATTTCGTTATCGGTTGGGAGCAGCAGCTGCTTGAAGTTGTCCCGAACGCCGACAGTGGAAGAAGGACCGCGCTTGCTTGCCAGTGTTCTCGAACGATGATGCGCGCGCGGCACTCCAGGGCTGCGCCTCCTGCACGTCGCTCGCGCACGCTGTCAATGGCGGCGTGGCGGTGAGGTGCCAATGGCGACGACTGCATGCGTCTGCGTATCGAGGCAGCCAAGCCTGTGGGACGAGCAGCTCGGGCTTCGAGAAGACCCGACCACTTGGGTGTGGCACCCCCCCATGGAAGCACCTCTGCACACCTCCATCATTGCGTTGCGGGCGACTTGGGATGCGGCCGAGGTTTACTGGATGTGGGTGGGACATTGAGTTTCATCAAACAGTGTGGCTCGGATATGACCGTCGAAAATCCGCCGAGATTCTGCCCAGACATGCATCGCATACGGGGCCCCAGGAGGCTGATGGGAGGAGGGGTGAGCGAGCACCTATGAGGTTGGTGCCGGAGGTGTGATGAGTGACGATGGGGGATTAGCCGACACACCTATTGCATGTGTGACCGGGGTGTTGGGCTGCTGGAACCCTAGTTGGCGCCGCCCTCCTGCAGCAGAGACCCCAGAAGATTACCAGATCCGTGACTTTGGGACACGGCAACTCCGGGGCAGATGAGATTATCGGTTGGGCGGAGGATCGCCGGGAGGTCTTGGTCGCCGAAGTGATGGGCTCCGGACGACTGACCAGGCTCCATGATGGTGCCACGATGATGCGGCCGGCGCCGATGGACCGGCGCGTTGCAAACACGGGAGGTAGGGGTGGGCATCCGGTACGAGTATTGAACGGAGGAGAATTGCACCGTCGGGTTCTGGGCATGGGGGTTCAGTCGGTGAGGCAGGCAAGCAGGGAGAGAGTGAGATATCTGATGAGCAAGCCGAGGTTCAGTGGCCCATCCCATGCCCCTGGCATGCTCACCCGCGCGCGACCAAGTTTTCCAGTCGAGTCGATGGTAGGTGGAATGAACGGACGGTCTGAACTTCCTAGGTAGTTCAAGATCGCCATGGGGAGTAGAGGACAGGGTACTGGCGATGAGGTATTTTCATGGCCGGCCTCGAAAGGGTAGGCAGCGCCTTGGGCACACAGGCACAAAGTCGGAGGGTACGGGAAAACCCACCGCGATGGCCACATCACGGGAGGCCACCGTTGGGTCCTGAAAGATGATACCCGATCCGTTCTGGCGCGATTCGGTAGCATCACGGTGATGGCTGTGCCCACGCCGCAACGCGGGGGGCGGTGGTCGGAGGGTGAAGGACGATTCACACACCACGATGAGGCGGGCCCCTCTCTCTGGTCCTCTTTCTCCCCTCGTAGGGCTGAGGCAGTGCTCGAGAAGCAGGGTCGTGGAGCGTGAGTGGTGAGGGGGTCGATTTGACCATTGGTCCACGACTCCGGCGAAGCATGCAGAAGAAAGCCGGGAGAAGGAGGGCCGATGCCACGAAGGGGAAGTAGAGTGGTCGAGTTCTGGGTGCATGATGTTGCTGTGCGTTCGATTGGCCACGAGATGGGTCAAGTGGCATATCGGCGTTTTGGGAGTGCTCGTTGTAGGGCTGAACCAGGCTGAAAAGGAGGGTAGCGAAAAAAGGGGGGTTGACTCGGGAGGAACTGGCTGGATGCAACTGCAAGCGGCACTGGACGCCCGTGGGGCCGTAACGTAGCGTGAGGACTGGACTGGACTGTCGATGTCAGTCAGGTCAGGTCAGGTCAGGTCAGGTCAGGGTAGGGTAGGTAGGGTAGGTAGGGTCCCGCAGATGCATGTCATCCCCCAAGACCAACCGCAACCGTTGTGGTGGAGCGTGCCGCCATTCCCGCCCGCTGGCCAGCGTCAGTGTTGCGTGTTGATAGGCGCCGGACTGCCTTTTGGAGGACGTGGAGACCATGCCGGAGCGGTGAGTCGTGAAGGCTTGAGGGCTTGAGGTCCTCGGGGCCGGGCTGGGGGTCTGGGGCCATGGGGAGGGGGGNGGGGGGCTGTGGCTATGCAGAAGGGAGGCATCCATCCGCGGCGGGGGCGTCGTTGAAAGGTTGATTCGATGTGCGCGATTGCCGTGGAATGGTTCGAACAGCTCGGCATGGCGTCACGAGAACGGGATTTGCAGTATCAGAGGTCGACCCCCACGGTGGACGATTGGATGTGATGTGAGGTGTTGAAGGTCTGGCCGGACATTGAATTTGTTTTGGCGTCTGAGGGACGGCCCCGGTCCTGGTCCTTCCCTGTGCATCCCGTCCGCATTGAGCCCTCTGTGGTCTCTGCAGACGGACGGGACGGGAGCAAGTGCCAACCTGGAAGTCGCGGAGGAGAGACAAATGGTGAATGGCAGGAACGTGGTTGTATCGACTTGGGGTGGAAGGAGCATCCAGCCCATCGGTTCCCCAGGAACTGACTGACTCGACTCCGGCCGTGGCCGTTCCCGTCATTCCTTCCCAAGGTCTGGCCCTGGATGGAGCCCAGTGGAACGGCAAGCGCAAACTCCACTAACATACTTGAATAGAACGGGAAGTAATGACCGTCATTAGGGCAACTTGGCTGTATTCCTCGGGCAGGCAGGCACTCCCAGTGCCCGGCTCGCAGAACATCCCCTGTTCTGCCCTATCATTGCTGCCCTGTCTCGTCCTGCCCTGTCCTCGCCCGCTAAAAAGTGCCGACCTTCCAGGAGGTCCTCGGTGCACTATCGTTGCTAGCGCCCTATCGTGGCCCGCCAACGTGCATTCCATGCCTCATCTTCCGTCGTGTTTTCCGGCGACTTCAGCCAGCCTCCAATGGGGCTGTTCAACCCGCCGCGACATTCTACATTCCGCCCTCCCGCACCTCACACATGGCGACCCGGCCTGCGTGGCATTGACAGGACTTGCAGTAGACTGTTTCGTCCGCCATCGCGTGCCCACACAATGCTGCGGCGACGCTGACATCCAGCATCACATCGCATCGGCATCCCCAGACCTCTCGGCATGCCATCCATGCTCGCCCACCCCTCTCTTCCCGCGCGCCCCGTGTCGGAAGGCCCAAGCTTCCGAGAACACTACCTAGCAGGCGGGTGACAAAATAAATGAGACGCTAATACCTGGTAGTCGCCCAGTAAGGAGTCTCATCTTTTTTGTCACCCGCTTGCCTAGGTACCTAGCCCTATCAGGGCTCTAGCATACTGGTAGATCGGATCGGCTACTCGCCAGCCAGCCAGCCAGCCCAGGGGAGGGAGCCCAGCGTTGTGACGACTATACTGACCGACGACACAGGCTCAGGACGAGAAGAGGGGAGAGAGGGTCCTTACTGAGACCACACCATTGTCCCCGCGCCGGGGTCTTGGAACATTTGATAAAAGAAGCCCGAGCCTTCTCTCGCCAAGGACTCCTGCCCCGAACAGATGGGAACCAACACGCCGGACCAACCAAGCAAGACAAGGAAGAACTACGAATACATTACCGCTACATGCCCATCGCCGGCTTCGATCTAGTGTCTCTGTCTCTCCATCTCCCCCGACTCTTTCTTCTTCCCCCCCGACTTCTCTCCGTCCCACACTCGCCGGACTGGGAGTTGTGCCGTTCAGGTACTCGTACTGTACCTCCTTGTCTGCACCTACAAAGTACGCGCCCTCGACCTGCCTGGCCAGCCTGTGCTGCTGCTGCTGCTGCTGCTTCTGCCTCCACTGCCTCGCCTCGCCCGCCTCGGGGACCACCACCCACGCGCCCGAACACCACCCCTGTCCTGCGCTTCACCCGATTTGTCCTGAGGTGCCACAACCAAATCACAAGCCAGAGCACCCGAGAGACATTGATATCAGAGATCAGAGACAAGAAACCCACGGTACCTATCTTGGCTGCCAACCTGTGCATTACAAGTACAGGCACCCAGACGCATCCACGCACGCACGCACTCATACTTGCCGTACACACACGTCGCACCGCGTACGACTGCTTGTGGGACGGAACGCCGACTTTTGCCCATTCAACTTGTTTGCCCCATTCAACCGCTTCGTGTGCCTCGCTTGCTCCACGATCCTCCTCTTCTCCAGTCCAGTCCCCTCAGTTCACCTTCCGCTCCCGCCCGCTGCCTGCCGTCCTCGTCGCTCCACGTCCGTCCTTCGCGTGCCGACCACTTATTCCTCGACCCGCCCCCCGTCGTCCTCTCGCCCGCTCATCCCGTTGGACACTTCTTTAGCTTCAAGTACCTGGCTTGGCTGTCCGTCTCGTCTCGCCTCGTCCCGTCCCTCTTGACGGAACCACTGTCCGGTCCACGTACCCCTGTCTCCGGCCCTTCCTATCCGGGACCTCGACCGACCCCTCCTCCCATCGTCGCTCCAGCTAGCTAGCACCTCGCCAGCCGTCGACCTCAACCAATCTGTGGCCCGCTGCTCTCCTCACGGCCCTGCTAGTGGCTTGTGTGACCCTCCAGCACGCCGCAGCAAAGTGAGGCACAACACCCCCCCCTTCGTCCGCTCCTTGTCCTGTCAACCCCCTTGTCGCAGCCCGTCAGGCGGCGAGTCGGTTTGCTCCCCGCCACGTTTCTCAGTTGCTTAACTGCTCCCCGGTCCCATCTCGTCTGCTGCTGCGATCGCCCCCAAACTCCCCTCTTCCCGGCCGCCCTGTCGTCGCTTCCTGCCTCGGTCGTCACCTTGCTCGATCAACACCGACAACGAATATCCCAGGATCTTTTGGGATAGTTTACCATCCTCACACCCCGGCAACGACATCTCACAACCGCACCGTCTCCTCGCGCTGTGCCAACACCAACACCCACCACCCCACAGGCTGTGTCTCCTCTCTGGCCCCCCGTTTTTTGCCGAGGAGATCAATCCAGATCCTCCCCCTGGCTTGGACCCCGAGCCACCGAATTTCGCCGCCCGCGCCAGAGCTGACTGCCCCCCCTGGCCTCTTCGCTCAATATCTTGCGGACGAGCGCCCCTCGGGCCGTCCCCGCGGTCCCTGCGTCTTTTCCCACTTTGGTGGAAAGGCTCCTGGTTCTTTTGTATGCCTGCCATCGCCTGATCAAGCGGGAAATGCCATCGATTGGGGAATCCCGGCACCCTTCAATCCGTCCTCGACACCTCTCCAATGTCTACCTATTTTCAACAGGCCCCGCGGGCCGCAAGCACTAGCTCAGCATCCTCACAGGCAAGTCCAGAGGCCGACAGCCAACAGAAGAGGATGAGGACGAGCCGCCCCAAGGTCAAGACGGGGTGCTCCAACTGCAAGTATGTGTAGACCGCGCCCCCCCCTGCCCCGGTGGCTCTGGCTAGCCGGCCAACCCTAGATCTTGACTGACACCGACGACAAAGACTGCGCAGGATCAAGTGCGACGAGGTGCGACCCGCCTGTACGCCATGCCTTCGTTCCAAGAAGACCTGCCCGGGCTATCCAGCTCCACCCCGAAGTGCAAGGCCGCACGAGGTCATCTCCATCGCCCCGAAACCCATCCTCGTCAGCAACCAGGCCGCCCCAGTAGCGATACGTCAGGCTCCTATTGCCAAGGACAGCGGCCGAAGAGACCATAAGCAACGCCAGAGAGAAACAGCGCTGCAACAGGTCCCTCTGCAGCAACAACAGCGCCAGGACCTGACGCCACCCCAGACCCCCGGCCCCAGTATCGTCAGCTATTTGTCCATGTATCGCCCGGCTGGTGACCTCAACTTTGAGAGACAGGACGGCATGTACTTTCAGCTGTTCCAAGCGCAGACTGCCGGCGAGCTGTCGGGCTATTTCGACTCGGTCTTTTGGACACAGACGGTGCTCCAGGAGTGTCATTCGGAAGGCGCCATTCGTCACGCAGTAGTCGCCCTAGGCGCTCTCTACAAGACACTAGAGCAATCAACAGAATCTCCACCAGGATCTCCCAGCGACACCTACCAGCTCGACAGTGTCTATCAGCACTGGGAGGTCGCGGTGAAGCAGTACTCGGAAGCTCTGTCTGCTCTGGTCGGGCTACATCGAGACCAAAAATCGCATCGGACGCGACTCATGGCGACCGTCCTGCTGGCCTGCTTCGACTCTTTCATCGGCGACCACAAACAAGCCATCATCCAGATTCAAGCGGGGCTGCGACTCCTCGATCAGCTTCGGGCGGAGCGGCGGGCATCATTTAACCTCACGTCAGAGGAGCCCGTGGAGGAAGAGCTTATCACAATGTTCAAGCGACTGGCGATCCAGGCAAAGTCATATGACATGGCTTTCCACTTCCCCCATCCTTATGTGATCGAGCTCACTCCTCAACAACCGGAACAAGCGCAGTCTCCCTCATCAGAGGCTGGTAGCTCACCATCCTCTCTCAGCCCACCTATGATGCCGGATCAGTTCTACAGCCTGAGGGAAGCACGCCTAGCCTGGGACACGTTACTCGAGAAGATGCTGCGCTTTACAGAGACTCTATTTACCTACACCCGAGCAAGTGGCGGGAACAACCCCATGGGCATCTTGCCAAAGTCGATTCAGGCGTACGGGCTGAGTTTCCGCGGCCAGCTCAAGCAGTGGGCCGAAGCTTTCGAGCCCATCCTGCACAGCAGAACCGCTCCCGGCGTCACATACCAGGAAAAGGCGGGCATCGCGGTCCTCAAGATGTTCCAGATCATGAGTCAGATCTTGTATCTGATGACATTTTCCGACAGCGAGCTTCACTTTGACGCTTTCCACAATGACTTCAAGACCATCGTCGACCTCGCCCTCGAGGTGGTCGGTGACGAGGAAAGGAGGGCCGCCGCCAAGCGGTGCCCAGACCCCGAGTACTGCACTCACCGCCACCACCGGACCCCCGACATATTTGGAGGGTTCGACTACAACACGCACCACATCAAGCCCAGCTTCAGCGCGGACCTCGGAATCGTGCCACCGCTGTTCGTGGCTGCCACAAAGTGCAGGAACCCCACCATCCGGCGGCAGGCCATCCAGCTCCTCAAGAGCAGCGCCCGCAGGGAGGGCATGTGGGACAGCGAACTCACAGCACGCATCGGTCAATGGGTGGTGGACATTGAGGAGGACGAGTTTGTGGCCGGTCCACTCAAGCCTTGGTCTCCGCCGGTCAACGGTTCCAGCAATGGCTCGGCCAAGAAGAGCCCCAGCTTTGGAGACAACACACCTCTGGGTCCCGGAGGCAACGCCCGATGGGACGGCCGCGAGAACGGCAGGAAGAGCAGCAGTGCCGGTCCGCCCAAGATGGTCCCAGAGGAGAAGAGGGTGATGGTCAGGGCTGTCGACTTTGACCTACGGACGCGGTTCGCCAGACTGCAGGTTGGTACTAGGAACATTATTCCAGGTGCCCCTGACATGCGATCCCGGGTGACGCAGTTCAGCTGGTGAGGGTTATTGGAGGGAGGCATGGCGTTTGGGCAGATTGAGGCTGGGCCATGGCTTTTCTGGTTACCTTTTTGGATATACCCTTGATTCTGGATCCTGGCGCTGGTCTGACTGGGACCCCGCGGGATGTATTTTAGATGAGTGCACGAGTTGAATGAATCACACGGTTGGGCTGCTTGCTGGAGTAGCCGGCCATGAATGACAATGCACTTTGAGCTCCTGCACGGATGATTGTGGCGCCATTGCTGTTCATACCAAACTTCATACCTACCATACAAAAGCAATTCCATCGAGGCCATATGATGTGTGGTAACATCCCTGACTCGGGGCCTTTGCTTAAGCCAACCTCAGACTCGGCACATCCTGCGGCTTTCTGTTAACAGTGTTTTGCCAAAGGGGGGAGCTTTAATTCTTACCTTCCACGCCTCGTCAAAGCCGGCAGACCGCACCCACGTGGCCGTGTTATCCTCAGCGCCATCTAGGACCATGTAGTGCATCTTGAGCCATGTTTCCGTGGAGTGTATCTTTCTCCAGGATTTGTCGTTGTACTTTTGGACGAGCTCTTCGCAGATGGACAGAGCGCGGACAAGCTTGATGGTATGTCCGTCATCGCCGTGGAGAGCATGGAAACGAGGGAGGAGGTCTGCGGTGTCAGTGTTGGTGATGTGGGAGAAAGATGGACAGGACGGCGACCCACCTTGGTGCTTCCCGACGAGGGACTTGCCGTTCCGCGCGTCTTGGGGCGTGTATTGCTTGACGAGGTCGAAGCGGATGTCGGGGGTTCCGCGGGCAGCGTACTGTACCAGGTCCATCCTGATCTTCCATTCCAGGATGCTGGCCTTGTTCGCGGCCGAAAGCCAGCCCATCTGGTTGAAGGAGAGGAAGATGGGGGCCGAGTTGATATGATGCCTGTCGAACTTGTCAGTACTTGTTCCACGAGAGGGGATGGGTGGACGTACATGAGGAAGAAATCCCACTTTGCCAGCAGCCATCCAGACAGCTAGCTCGAACATTTCGGCCGTCTTCTCATCGACCTCGTCTTCCCGGACATGAACCTGGCTGACAAGCTCAAGCATCTCCTCAGGAGCCCGGACGAGGATCCCATCGTGGATCTTGTTGGCATCCGACATTCTCGGGGCTTTCCTCAATTTGTCGCTCGCCCCAATGCGCTCGTACAATTCAGCAAGGGATGGCGCATTCTTCGGCGGTGACTTTTTCGAGCGCGCCTCGGCGTCCTCGAGGAAGTCTTTGAGGTTGTTCTTGTGCACGGCAGCTTGGGCGAGAGCTTCGGCAACAATGGCAGGCTGGGACCACTCCACGCCGAACATGAGCTGGATAATGGGATGTAAGAAGCCGGCAAACATGCGCTGTAGCATGTCCTCTGCGCGTGGGTCACCACGGAAGAGGAATTCGTCGAGCACGGCTTCGTGGGCAGAGAGCTTTCCGGAACGGACGTCGGGGTGGGAGGCGGCACGTTCAATTTCCTGCTGGAAGAAGAGGAGGAAGTCGGCGTAGCGGGAGCCGTTGCCAAGGTTCTTGGGGGCTGCAGATGCCCAATCTGCCGCGAGGGCGTCAGCGACACCAGCGTGAATCTTCTGGGCTGGGAGTTGGTAGTTGTTGTTTTGGTCGTAGCTGGTTTGGATGGTTGAAGTGGAGGCCCCTGTGCCGAAGAGGGAGAGGATGTGATGGGGGATCTGGGCGAGGGTCAGCACAAGTGTCTTGAGGGAGGTCCAGAGGAACTTGAAGTACGTGGTTGTGGAATCCTTCCTGGTTGAAGAAGACGTGGTGAGTCTGTAGAGGTTAGTGAGTGAACTGTCTCTCATAGTGGGGGTGGACGCACCTCGAGATCCTCCTGCAGCAGACTCGATAGCTTCTTGGCCGTCTCATCTTGCTGATGGATCTTTAGGAGGCCCGTGTCGCTGGCCGGTACATTGATCTGGTAGGGAGTGGCCATTGTGATGGTGTCTAAGCTCTGTCTAGCTGTTGACGTGGAGAATACTCTGCCCTTATTTGATGTGAACACGGGGATGTGTCGAGGTAATCTTGAGGACGAGGCCAAAGAAGCTCTGAAGTGTAGTGGTAAGCGCGATGTGTTTCCGAGGAGGACTCTGGAAGTGCAAAACGACATGAGTTGTCGTCTACTTGGCGTCGATATCATCTCCAAATAATGGGGAGGGGTAGATGGACTTCAGCTCCCCAGCTGCAGCTTATGTACCCGGGGAATGCAGTACTCGATGCAGCAAGGCCGAGCTCCGAATACGCGGGATTGCCAATGCGAGGGAGTGACACAAACCTGGGGCTGACAAATTCGGGGAAGCGAACCGACCACTGGCGCTACACTTGTACGATACTGAAGGGGGTCTGTAAGATCACGATGGTTGATGGAGAATGGTTGGAGAGGGCTGGTGATGATGGGTGGTGACATCATTCTGTCAGCTGAAGTTCCGTCCGTTTGTGGTGGACGGAATTGTCATCAGGCGGATCCCGCACTGCAGTGCACGGTGATGGTTGCTTCGGCCGGCCGAGCATTTGTACATGCGGTCTTGAACGGACCCCGAGACATTCGATCGGTCAGCACGCGTGGTACAGATGAGAAAATACAGATGATCTTCTGCGCAAGTCTGTAAACATCACAGCACAGCTTAGGACCGTCAAATGAGGACAAAATAAAAATTAGAGTCATCAGTGCCCATCTACAGGCAGGTATCATTTTTCATCATCAACGCCACCACTCCCTCTTTTGGACAACCAGCCTAAGCCTTGACCTTCTTCAGGGTGGGGGCCTCGTCCTCATCCTCATCGTCGCTCATGTCGCTGAAGCCGTCCTCGAGCTCCTGGGCGCTGGTGAAGTACTTGAGTGCCTCGGGCCAGAGGTCCATGACGATGGCGTGGGCGAGGTCGTCGCCGGGAGGGAAGATCTCAAAGTCGTCCTCGTCCTCCTCATCCTCATCCTCGTCCTCGTCCATGTCCTCATCCTCGTCCTTCTCGTCGACCTTGCCGGCCTTGCGGGCCTCGACCTCGGCGCGGATACGGGCGACCTCGGCGGCGCTCTCCTCGGGGGAGACGCGGCGGCCGACGTAGCCGAACCAGGCGAAGAAGGAGACGCCGTCCATGCCGACGCTCTCCATCTTCTCCTTGAGCTGCTTCTCGGTGGCGGAGAGGGGCTTGGTGCGCTTGACCTCCTTGCCCTTGTCGTCGAACTTGACGGTGTACGAGTCGGCGTCCTCGTCGTAGAGCTTCTTGGCCAGACCCAGAAGGCCGTCGGTCAGGTCGTGCTTGGCATCCTTCCACTTGATGGCGACGGGCTCGGAGACGAGGCCGGAGAACTCGCGGGCGTAGCGGAAGTAGAACTTCTTCTCGAGGACCTTGTCCTCAAAGTAGTCGTTCTCCTCAAACTCGAAGCGGATGGCGACGGAGCGGGGGTCGCCCTTGCCGCCGTTGTCGATCTCGAAGCGCCTCACGGAGATGGCCTTGAGGGCGGAGAGGAGAAGGTTGGAGTCGAGGGGCTGGATGAACTCGTCGATGTCCGGGGGGCACTGCTCCAGGACCAGGGGCCAGAAGTTGGGGATCTGGGAGATGAGGGCCTGGCGCTTCTCGTACAGAGGCTGGGACTTTTCGTACTGGTAGCGAACTGAGGGGGAGAAAAGCCAAGGTTAGCAGGGGTAAGGGTGCAGACAGGGGTGGCGATTTATCCTTTGGTGGGGTGGCGAGAAGGCCGCGCAGGGAAGGTAGGAAGAAGAAGAACATACTGATGTCGGTCTCGGCCTCCTCGAACTCGCGCTCGAGATCCTCGAGCTGCTCGTAGGTGACGTTGCTCTCAGCAAGGGCGGCCATCTTGAGGGCGGTGAGACTGTTGAACTGCTGCTCGTGGTCGTGGTCGTGATCGTGGGAGCCGCAGGCGGACATAATTGTGTGGGAGGGTAAGGTGGAAGTAGAAGATGTGGAAAGGCAAGAGTGTATCTGGGTATCACGAGAGAGAGAAAAAGACGGGCAGAGTGGGAGTAAAAGATGGTGGGAGAGGGGAGCTTCAAACGGAGGGGGCGGTGACAGTCGAGATTTTTATATTTCCTATGGCCGCCCAACGCGACTGCCCAGCAACCGGGGCCTACAGGATTACCTACGCAATGGACCGTCGCCACGTTCTTCTTGTTGACGCTTCTCTTCTCTCTGGAGCAATCTGGAAGATGATAGGCCGGCCCTGAACCTGCTTTGGTCTCCTTGGTCCAGCAGTGGACGGGATGGATGGAGCTCCCCTCTTTCCGCATGAAGAGCTTCCCGGGGATCGTCGTGCGGTGCCCTCTGAATTTTTTTTCTGCCCCTCTCGGTCTCCCCCCTCCCGCCTCAGTGTTGGCCGCAGAAAAAAAAAAAAGCTGAACCCCGCGGTGACGAACGAGCCAGGTACCACAGGACCCCTCCTTCCCACTGCGGGACCAACATTGCCCCTCGCCTCCGTTCGTTGCCCGGGCTAAAGACCCACTAGAGGTTTTCTTCCAGGCTCTAGCGCGTCCAGAACAGCAAACACCGTGGCGAGCGGGGCGTTGGGTGGCTTGCGTTCCAGGGGGCTGCCTTGGGGCGGTCAGACCTGCAGACCGCTGTAGAACGTTGGAAAATGCCCCGCCCAGGTACCAATGGAGGGGCAGCCCGACAAATCTCTTCATCACATTGGACTGGACCCCTGGATCTGCGATCCCTGGAAATCATCGACTTTTGTTTCTTTCTGCTTCTGATCCCGACGACGAACCCAAGGCAACTTGGCAACCTCATCTCGAGCCCCTCCTTGCCGCCCCTCCTGCTGCCAGGGCAACCAGAGGCCCGCCATGCGACTCTGTGACGACGGACAGATAGCCATCCCCTCACTGTCGAGGCGTCCTTCGATGCCGCCGGGGCACCTTTTTCTTGTGAACTGACCTGAAAAAGAAAAGTGAAGCTAGAGCACCACTGCCAGGGGCATCCACCTCGGCGGGACAGTCCACTCACACTATCTTTCCCCTGCAAAAATATTTCTGCCTTCACGTCTCGAGAGACCAAAGGTTACGATGTGCCTTGCCTGGATCGAACAGGCGACCTTTCGATTGTTTGATTGAAGTGTTACTTCAGTCGAACGCTACTCCCACTGAGCTAAAGGCACACTGCATGTTGATTCGGACTTGGCGATGGTGAGTTGATTCTGGAATGCCAGACCAAAGTCGCCTTGAAGACGCCTGGAACTGTGGAGGGAAGAGATGGAAGGCGGAGACGTTGAGTGGGCGGACGGTAGTTTCCTAATCATGGTTCGGATCTCGAGGGGAAGCTTCGCGAAGTAATGAAGTGTTGGGCATTGTGGCGGCTACCTACGTCAATGCCCAGGGAAAGGCATGATATATGTTGTTGAAGATAACGTCAATCGATCAAGTCGGACTGTGAGTCGGAAGACAGGCACTGTCAAACAATGAGAGCTGCATACCCCTAGGATCTGAAGGAAGTCGCTTATTACTGTGCTGTCTATCCAACGCTGGCAATAGATCAAATGGAAATCCCCAAGCAGAATAAACCCTCCTCGGAGTGATCCATCTGCAAAGACACTACTCGTACAATCGACGGCTACAGTGGCGGCAAGTCGTCCCTGCATATGGGACACTTGAGCCGATACCTCAGCCAGCTCTCGAGACAGGCGCTGTGGAACACATGCCTACACGGCGTGACCATGTAGTTTCGCCTCGTTAACACACCAGCCACACCTCCCGCCGTGGTATCAGTCTCCCCAGCCCGCACGACGGGCACCTCCAAGGCGTCGAAACAGATGGCACACTCGGTCTTTGCAGTCCGCATGCGCTTTCCAGAGCTTTCGGCGGCTCCCTTGTTGCTTTCGACATCAGCCTCGACAGGCGCAGGCTCGTCCTCGCTCGTCCCGGCCCCAGTCTGCACCGGCTCCAGCGAGGACAGAAGGCCGATGGGGAAGCTTCCGTCCTCTAAGTTGTCTTCTCGGAGTATGGGGTGGTAGTCCCAGGCCTCTGGTGTCCAGCTCTTAGGGACTGCGAACCGCGGGCCGAGGATGTCCTGGGAGGCAAGTATCCACAGCTGGATCCATACCCAGGCACAGAAGACGAGGAACGCACGACGGTCTGGTTCTGCGAGAAGGAAATTATCCTCCTTGAGGTAGAAGTAGGCCAGGGGCGTGAGGCGCAGGACGGACTGGCCTATCATGAAGCGCCACGAAAGTGCGCGGCGGCAGTTGCGCATGATGTTGCGGTGAATCTGGGGGAGCCAGAACGAGAGGTAGCCGAGGGCCAGGATGTTGGTGAAAAGAGAGCGAAGGCGGGACGACCAGGATGTCGAAAAGATGAGCACCAGGAGAATGAAGGAGATCATCAGAGCAAACCTGGCCATTATGTAGCTGGGGCTGTTTGACCGATCTACCGCCACCGTGGCCGTGGTACCGTTGTTCGTAAGGGGGGTCGTTTCTGGCAGGTCAAACGGTTCATCCATATCTTGGTCCGACGGCATGATGAATGGAGGTGATGGAGGCCGTGGGTTTGCCTCGGCAGGCGTGGCGGCTGTCGTGGTCTCAGGGGCTGAAGTCTGCGCGGGGGTTCGGGCTGCTGGAGACTCGTCGGTATTCTGAGGGGTCGCCGGTGGCCGAGGCGTGGTGCGGTTTGTGGGCGAGTCCCTCCTCCTGTCAACTGGAACCTGAACCTTATGGATCTCCGAAAGGAAGAGGCCACCGATCGTCATGGACAGAAAGGCGGCGAACAGCAAGGCAAGAGACTCGAGATAGGTAATCCCGGCGTCCAGCACCCAGATCGATGCACCGCCAAAGATGATCCCGTCTAGCATAACCATCATGCTAATCGAGTTGTAGCTGATCCGCCACACAGTCGAGGGCGTTGAAGACTCTCGCATCTGATCCTTTAGCAGGAAAACCTGAGCGAGGAAGACGCCGGCAAAGACAAGGACCCAGAGACGGATCTGGCCGTAGATGACTTCGATTTTGTTGCCGACGAGATGCTGGCCTTCTGTAGGGGTAAAGTCAGGCGGGCCCTTTGTCTCCAGAAAGAAAGAGCAGTCGGGGGACCACAGGATGGCCGACATTTGAAGCTCTGGCACTCCGCGGATGGGAGCGCCGTTGGGGAAGCGGAGCTCCTGTTCAATGTCGCTGATAACCTCGGACATCCGACCGAAATCGTTATCGAATCCCGCCATATTCAGCTGCGTCTTGTCGGGCGGATACACCTGGCCGTAAAGAATGTACTCGCAGTGAGGCGATGGCGCCAAAGCCTCCTGCTGAGGGTTGATGACCTCAGACGACCACGGCACCGTGATGTCGTTGAAAAAGGCAGACGCCTCCCGGCGGACCGTGTCGGCAAGTGATGCGTTCAGCAGCTTCTGGCTGGAGTGGAAAAAGTCGGCGCTGGGCGTCAAATGGGGAAGACCAAAGATTCCGTCAAACTTTTCGCTCGTTGTCGCCATGAGAACGATGCCGGTGCGAGGCCACTTGATGCCGTGCATCCGCATCTCCCACGTCATGCCGGAGCCCTCGACGTCCTCGATCTCGACCGATGCCTTCGCAGTGCGGACCCAGCCACCACCTTTGGCCCCGTCGTCCTTTTCGTCCGCATATTCATGGTCCTTGACGTTGCGGCCAGTGTCCACCATGTCGATCACCATGGTGCCCTGGCTCCCGGTAATGTTGCGCGCCCATGGGAAGGTTGCTCCGCGCCAGATGTGATTCGGTGCAATGTCGGTTAGGTTATAATCGTCATGAAACCGCGGCGAGGTGCCCTCCTTCCGCACCCATCCGCCCTTGACGACACCGGTGGCATTCTGCCACACCGAATGCCGATCTGCTCCGAGCAGGTCCTCGCTCTGGGCCAGTGGCGGGTTCACCCTTCGGCTCCAGTCCTCACACTGGCCCCTAAACTTTGAAAAGTCGTCCCAGGCAAGATTGTCTTCCTCCCGAAAGCCCGTAAGGTTCAGGTAGGACACGTCGATGGCTTGGGGCGCCTTGCTCTGCCGTGGTGCAAAGTCACCCCATGAGGAAGCGTTCAGTAAGTCGAGAGCTGTCTGGTGTCTTTCGAGTCGTTCGGCGAGCAGACTGTTGAAGGAAAGATACTGGCTCGGGCTTTCCGGGCTGAAGATAATCCAGAGAACGATGATGAACAGGAAGACGGATGCTGCCTGTGGAGGCTGTCGCGGCGGCATGGTGCCTGGGGCCTTGCTTGCGAGGGCAGCAGTCACCTAAAGGATGTCATTGGATATTATGGACCTTGAAACGCCGGAAATGATGGGCAGAAGAAGGGATGTGGATGCAGGTCTATGAGTTGGTGCTCTATGTTAGGTGGGAATGAGGCTGCCGTTTGACATGACATGACGTTGAGCCAACGCCTGCGCCGACGCCTCCGTGTTGCGTTGTCACGCGTGGCTGGAGCGCCACACCTAACCTGCTGCCTGCGCCACTGTAGGTCCGACTGGTGCCACAACCATCAGATGCGCCCATTAAAGGACCCAAATATTGAGTATTCGAGCATTTGTCTGTATGATTTGATACAAGTAAATGTTTTAAATACCACTGTCTATAACCTTCGCGCTCCTAAGCTTGGTCGGGTTCCAACTCCCAGCCCTTCCAGCTGTGGCTGACCCGTCAGACCAATAGATGAGAAAGTGTGGGGCCTAGGTTCCAGAAGCTGAATCGTCACTGTTCCAACTGAACTCACTGACACAACTCCTTCATCAAAAACACCCCCTTCCAGGCACATAAAGGACCTCTTCACCAGCCACAAGCCGATTGTCTTCAACATAAGACCGGCTAAGACTATTAGTGCGGTATAAAGATGGCCTCCAACGACAGTGATCAGGGCGAAGCCCCGAAGGTTCGTCATCCTCATTCGCAAAACCCCCGATCCCCTCGCACAGTACAAACACAGCATCCATGGCGCGAAACCCCACCCCCGAGATCAAGGTCCACGCGAAGCCGACTTATACCAGCGCGGACAAGATCGTACTCCCTGCGCAGGAGGGAATCGGCAGAAAACTGCTCACCATCATCCAGGACGTCACCAATGCCGAAGTTCAAGCTGCGGTGGATAAGCTGCTGAACGAGATTACGAACACATTTTCCAAAGTGTCTGCGGAAATTACCACCAAATGTAAGTACGCCCTGTCCGTCTATTGGCCCGTACACTGACAGATCCAGTGGCCGAAATGTCAAACCGCCTCGATCAGCTTGAGGCCAGCGTCATGGCGGACAAGCCCAAGGGTGGCGACCCGCCCAACCCTGCATGAGCAGTCAAGGACGGCATGGTGGTCGACTGTAGACAAGATGGACCGCGTAGACACGGGGGGGGGCGCGCCGGGAGACGATGCGATGATGGCGGATCATTCGGAGTTTAAAGGAGCATTCATTATTCATGTACAGCTATCGTGTGGGCATACGTGGTGCAGAGACGTTGTTCAATCAAGACACACGCCGAAATGACCCCCGTTCCATGTGCGGACGCGCTTTTCCACGTTATTTTCTTGTCCACAAAGGCGAGCCGTTTACAGCTCATCCTTGATGCTCTCGACAGTCTCGCCGACCTTGGCGACGAACTTGCGGAGAATGTTGGTCTTGCTGGTGATCTCGTCACGCTTGGCGGGGGCAAGACCACCCTTGGTCAGAATGCCGTCGAGACGGGCGAGCTCCTTGGAGGCCCAGTCGTTGTTGTCGTTGAGCTTGTTGAAGACCCTGACGTAGTACTCGGCGTACTTGAGCTGGGCCTGCTCGGTCAGGGCGCCGGCCTCCTTCTGGGCCTCGGCAAGAGCCTCGGCGACAGTGACGCCGCCGGTGAACTTGGTGACGACGGCATCGAGGGCGGCAATGGTACCGGCGTAGATGTTCAGGCCACCGCCGGGGGTGCGGTTGGTGCCGACCTTCTCGTTGATGAAGTCGACAAAGGCCTGCTCGGAGCGGCCGCTGCTGTACTCCACGGGCTCCTGGGAGCCGGCAGGGAAGAACTTGATGGTAGGGTACGAGGTGACGCCCTGGTCCTGAGCAGTAGCCTTGCTGTTGTCGGCCTCGGCGTCAACCTTGGCGATCAGGACGCCATCCTCGTTGGCGAAGGTGTGGGCGAGCTCCTCCCAGATGGGGGCGAGAGTCTTGCAGTCTGGGAAGAAAAGGTCAGTGTTGTCTCAACAGTAGAGGGGAACACATGTATACATACGTCCGCACCAGGGAGCAGTGAAGGCGACGAGGGCGGCCTTGTCACCGCCAATCTCGGTCTTGAAGGTGCTATCGCTAAGCATGACGACATCGCTGGCAGGCTTCTGGGCCTTCTTGGGCTTGATGCCAGTCTTCTTGACAATGAAGTCCGTCAGGCTCTCGAGATCACGGCCGCTCTTGTAGTCCTCGGGAGTCTCGCTCTTGCCGTCAAAGTACTTGAGAGTGGGGAAGCCCTGAACACCGAAGCGCTTGCCCAGGGACTTCTCAGCATCAGCATCGACCTTTGCGATCTGGATCTGGTCCTTGTTCTTCTCAAAGTTCAATGCAAGCTCCTCCCAGACGGGAGCGAGGTTCTTGCAGTGGCCGCACCAGGGGGCAAAGAACTCGACAAGGGTGGGCTTTCCAGACTTGAGGACGACGTCGTCAAAGTTGGAGGGGATAAGGTCGATGACGGCAGAGTTCCTGGCGGTGGCGACGGCGGCCATCATGCCGAGCATCAAGGCCTTGAAAGAGACCATTCTGGCGGTTGCAGTGCTGAAACCTGGGAGCTGTGGTGTATTTCTTCCTCCGAAAGACACGAGTTGAGAAGATGTGTGGAATTGGTTGATTCCGTCGGCTGGACTGATGCTTTGAAATCTGGAAGAAGACAGCTTTCGAGGGACGAGTGAGCCCGCACCATCGCCCCAGCTCCACATCACTCGAGCTTGAGCTCGGGCATCTTATCGTTATCGCTCCTCGTTGAATCAACGCTAAGCCTGAGACGTTGGAAGTTGGAGGTTATGTGGCATATTCAACAATCCGAGTCCCCCCACCCAGACACATGCCCCAATCGGGGCTGGCCCCTGGTGCACGGACCAAGTCTCTCGCTTGGGCTGGCAGCCCTCCCGGCCAATGAGCTAGCCCCAGTCAAATCGGGCCTCCCACACAAAATTTACAGATCGCGAAAAGTCACTCCATCCTGCAAAGCCAGTCAGTCCCCCGTCAACCCGTCGCGCCTTCGCCCAGCTATCCGTTTCGACCTCGTCTCGACAACAACAGCCGACAAACCGCCAACATGTCTCACGAATCCGTCTGGAACTCTCGCCCCCGCACCTACGGCAAGGGCTCCCGCTCTTGGTATGGACGACCCTGAACAAAACCCCTCCGAACGCCCTCCCCGATGTCGTCGTCGCCCGCTCGAGGCGCGCACGAAGCCCTGCCATAAGAGCGAAGACGGCGACAGAGGTGGCATGGGAAAATAATGGCTGGAGAACATTGGCAGCTAACAGCGTGGGAATTCAGCCGTGTCTGCAAGCACTCTGCCGGTCTCATCCGCAAGTACGACCTCAACCTGTGCCGTCAGTGCTTCCGTGAGAAGGCCAAGGACATTGGCTTCACCAAGGTACGACTCTACCAATCCCGGCCACAACAATTGCGCGCATTGCGTCGACTGGCCGACCTCTCTTGGAGACATGGAATGCTAACCAAGCCGAACCTACAGTTCCGTTAAATGCCTACTTCCCCTCAACGATGATGGAACGACTCGGAGATGAAAGAGATTAGCCGGTTGGGATCCTCGCCACACGCCGCCACGACGCCGAGGTGCGGCCTGGTATAAAATGGGAAAACTCGTTTTCAGAAGAGGGACGGGTACTGGAGGGAGACGGTTTCCTCCCTGGCGTCTCCCACAACCCACAAGGGTACGGAGTTTCGGTCTCGGCTTTTACTACACCGGAAGTACGGACGAAATGGCATTTGCCGCCGATTATTCTCTCTGAGCATAGGCGAATAAGACGGCAACTAAATCACTCGATGGCCCCAGGATGCGTGTGATGTTGGGCCGTGGTGTAGCCGACGAATGAGACGCGATGTTCAAACATCGTCGGGATGACATCCTCAAGATGACAGGCACCTTACATACGGTCGCGCGAGCGAAACAGAAAGTGGAATGTCATGAGTTGTTGCAGATTTGACCGTTCTGTTGGGCCTCTATCTAAAGTACAATGCTGAAAACAGGGGCGAAGTAGAGCGGAGAGCTTGGAGCTCATGAAACGGTGATATACAGTTGAAGCCCTCCCCAGGGCCCCGGGTGGATGTCGGTCGGTTGTTGTACATGAGGTCATAAAACAAGGCCAACTCCAGCTTTTGTACACCGCACCTGCTCCCAAAGCTCCGGTGGCAGCCGGTATGACAGCGCTCTCCTCCTGACACGGCACGAGTCGTCGCCCAGCCATGTTCGTTTCCTTTGTGAAGGATATCCGCTTACTTCATGATGCGGGTGATCAGACCGGTGGCGACGGTCCTGCCGCCCTCACGGACGTTGAAGCGCTGGCCAACCTCGATAGCGGAGGGCTGGTGCAGGTGGGCGACCATCTCGATGTTGTCACCGGGCATGACAATCTTGTGCTCGGCATCCTCGGTTCCCTCGGGGAAGGTCAGGGCGCAAGACTCGTCGTTGGTGCGGAGGTACATCTGGGGAGCGTAGTTCTGGCGGAAACCAGTGTGGCGGCCACCCTCCTCCTTGGTGAGGACGTAGAGCGAGCACATGAAGGTCTGGTGGGCCTTGGCGGTGCCGGGGACGGTGACGACCATGCCGCGCTTGATGTCCTCACGGCGGATACCACGGACCAGGAGACCCGAGTTGTCACCGGCGCGGGACTCGTCGCAGGACTTCTTGAAGGTCTCAATGTCGGTGACCTTGGTCTTGATGATCTCCTCACCCTTGCCGACAATCTCGACGTCGGAATCCTTCTTGAGGATACCGCGCTCGACACGGCCGGAAACGACGGTACCACGGCCGGCGATGGAGAAGACATCCTCAACGGACATGAGGAAGGGCTTGTCGAGGTCGCGCTGGGGGGTAGGGATCCAGGTGTCGACGGCGGCCATGAGCTCGTCGATCTTCTGGGTGCCAATCTCCTCCTTCTGGTTGTTCAGGGCGCACAGGGCGGAACCCATGATGACGGGGGTGTCGTCGCCCTCGAAGCCGTAGGTGCTCAGAAGCTCACGCATCTCCATCTCGACGAGCTCCAGCATCTCGGGGTCGTCAATGGTGTCGACCTTGTTGACGAAGACGACGATCCTCTGGACGCCGACCTGACGGGCGAGCAGCAGGTGCTCACGGGTCTGGGGCATCTGACCGTCGGAGGCAGCAACGACGATGATGGCGCCGTCCATGTTGGCGGCACCGGTAATCATGTTCTTGATGTAATCGGCGTGACCAGGGCAGTCGACGTGGGAGTAGTGGCGGGCCTCGGTCGAGTACTCGATGTGTGCAGTGGAGATGGTGATACCGCGCTTCCTCTCCTCGGGGGCCTTGTCGATGGAGCCGTAGTCGAGGAAGTTGGCCATGCCCTTCTCAGCCTGGCGCTTGGTGATGGCAGCGGACAGGGTGGTCTGGTTCTCTGTGTCAGCTGTGTTTGGCAAGTTGGGGATGCAGGCAACGCGTCGCTACCTTGCCGTGATCGACGTGACCGATGGTGCCTGTGGGATACATGTTAGCGGTGTTCAGGGCCCAAGATCTTCAGGAAGACGCGGGTTGTACATACCAATGTTGACATGGGGCTTGGTGCGCTCAAAGACGGCGTACGAGCGGTAGGTGTTGAGGATGGGCGAAATGTTCTGCTTCTTGAGAGCAGCCGTCACGGGGTTGACATTGCCGCCGCGGAGGCCGGACCGCGCCGTCCTCAGGAAGGGGGTGATCGCCCTGAAGGCAGACATTTTGTGTGGATGATTAAAGGGTATTGGAAACAAAAGAAGAAGAAAAGGAGAGTTGAGTACAGATGGCAGGCGATTGGGGTGTGTACAGGAGGTCTGTCTCTCTCGTCGCGACACTGGCCTGATGTTGAACGTAGGGGAAATTTTTCGCTCCAAGTCGAGGTGTCAAGGTCCAGGAGCTCTTGGAGCGGAAGTGGAGACATCCAGGGGGGCGCGGTCACGACCGGGTGCCGAGAGCAAAGAGATTACTAAGCGACATATTTGACTGCACGACTCTAGAGAAACCCCCATTGTCCTCTTCCTTTTCTGTTACCACAACTTCATCTTGACCGCATCGTTTGATCAGTCCTCGTCCTCATCTCCTTCTTGATCGCCATGCTCCAACCACTCCCAGTCGCGGTACGGTGCTACACAATATGCCCTATTCTCCCGCAACAGTGAGATGCATCCGGCTGCACTCGCCCCAAGAGACGGATTGACATCCAAGAAGAGCCCAGAATCTATCTCATACTTGACGCAGATATCGACACATCCATCCTTGGCGGCCACAATGTGCCAAGTCCCGCAGTATCGCGTCGTTCCCTCGGCGACAACCGCGCCATCCGGCGGTGACACAATCCGGTCCGAGTAGCCATCCTTGACCGGGGGCCGGGTGGTGTCCTCCCCTGGAATCTCGAGCTCGTGCTCTCCTAGCAGCGGGCCGAGGCAGATGACCGCTCCATACGAGTAGCTCACATTCTGCAACAGGGAGCACTCGAAGCCGACCCACGAGTTGTAGCGAGCGACGTCACCAGGGCCGAGAGACAAGGACTCGTTCCGCTCAATGCTGGCGCACGTGTCGCCGTCATTGAGTAGATACGTCGTGCCGCAGCTCGGCGGGATGCAGAGGCTTTTGCCGGCGTGAATGGTCTCGTCGGATGAGCACGAGATGATGCGGGCGTGGTTTGCCATGAACAGAGACGCCGACGACGTCTTGTGTGCCCAGGCGATTTCTTCGCACGACTCTCCCGCGCGAGATGTCGTGTACCACTCCTCCGTCAGGTAAAAGTCCGACTCGAGAGGATCTTCCCCGATAAGATCGAGGTCCGGTAGCTGGACCTCCGTAGGACCCGAAAGGCCGCACTGGCTGTAGATGTACTCGAGGTCCTGTTTCCAGAATTCGTCGTACGAGGAGTACGGTGTGCGCTGTATCATGGCCAAACGCTCGACGTTGCAGGCGGAGCAGAGCTCGTCTTGGGGCATATCGTTGATGGAGTCGATAATGGTGAACTCTGCGATTATGTCGTTGCAGTACCGCCCTGTGGTCTTGTCCTTGAGACAGGTCTCGTTGAACCCGGCGTGTATACGGGAGCTATAGAGATGAGGCGGACCGGCCAGGGCCTCGACCATAGCATTACCGCAGAAACGGCGGACGTTTCAGACGTAGTCTTCAAGGCTGGTGCCACAGGAAGCCTGACAGACGAGGTCCGTCAGGGTCTGGTTCTCAAGGGATGCGCGGAACCCAAGGCTCTGGAATGTCTGAACCTCATCATGGCACTCGATGCGCTCGGTAAGCGCCATCTTGCAGTTGTCGCTCAGGGGGACAAAAGCGACTTCGTCGCTGGTATAGCCACGGAATCCATCAAAGTCACGCGGCGCCGTGGGCTGGCGGGCGCCGCGGAGCCAGGCCAGGACGGAGGACAACAAACCATTCTTGTTATCGGCAGCCATGGTCGGCACACCGTTATGCGGGGAGATGAGTTCGATGATGGCTTTTGTGCAAAGGTTGAAGAGCCACAAGTCGTAACTCCGCACAACCTCGAAGGCACGCTGCTGGCACGAGTCTGTGTCGACGCAGCCTTGGTCATAAGCATGGAACCAGGAGTAGATGCCGGCACTGAGTATGTAGATGGACTGCGAATCGAGAATGCGGGCACCCCAAGCCATCGGGCACAGGTCGTCATCGCACGAATCGAACCGCGGGTCGCTGGGGAAGATGCCCGGCCTATACGGGACTGGGCTTTTGGGCATGGGCTGGAAGTAGGGTGTTTCCGTCTGGATCATGGACATGAGGATGTTCCTGGCCCCGGCGAGCTGGTATTGATACATGGTGGCGTGCTCGACTGACGTGCCCCAGAGATAGGCGAGGCGGCTCTGGATGAGCATGCCACGGCCTGCATAGACTTCGGTCCGAGGTGTCCAGATCGTGGTCTGCAACCCAGGCCCAGACATTTTCCATGTAGGCCGTCGAGTCATGTGTCAGATGTACCATGAGAGACGCCGCCTTGCAGTTGTCGTTGACATCCCCCTCGCTTTGCTTGGGACAATCAGACGCCTGCAGCTTCGATCCGACAGCACCACCGACGCGAATGTGTGTGTCCCAGATACCGGCGGAGCCCTGCGTCCCCTCTTGGGCGTTCCACTGGAGCACAACGGCGCCGGCAGTCGGTCCTGACACGGTGAACATCATGTCCTGGATCTCAATGATGCCGACGTCTCCTGGTTCAGCCACACGAACAACTGGGCGTGGCATGCCCTCGTCTTCGAACCGTGCGCCTGTGCCCATGATCTGGGACCACGCCTGGCCGATGATTCGAGATCCTATCGGCACTCTGAGCGTATCGGTGACCATGTAGACACCGTGGGGGAAGTGAACGATGGACGAAGTGTTGACGGCGCCGGCCAAGATGGAGTTGAGCACTGCCGTGTCATCCGTCTTACCGTCGCCTCGTGCACCCAGGGCCTTGACATTGAGAATGTTGCTCAGCGGCTCGCTGTAATACTTTGGCTGCCGGCGGGCATACAGGTTGGGACGCATGATTTCGTACGCTTCACCGGTCAGTGCCGCGGTGCGAGGCATGACGGGGACGGAACCGCCATCGCGAAAGACGGAACTGGAATCACTTTCGACGATGCGGCCGTAGCCCCAGCTGTTGATGAGCCGACGGTCGCCACCGTTGAGCATGGCAACGCCAGAGACATCGTCCTGGACGCCCACGTCGACGTTGAAAAAGGCAATGTTCTGGAGAGAGAGGCTGGTTGACTTTTCTGAGCGTAGGGACGTTTTTACGGCGATGGGAGTGCTGGCAAAGATCGCAACTGCCAGGAGCAACGAGCCGACCGTTTGTGCGTTGGGGTCGTATCCGATAATGTTGAGACCAGTGCCGCAGGTCTCGAAGATGAAGTCGTGCATCCTCCACGCCCAGTCCCAGTTGACCTGGACACCGGTCTTGCAGTAAACGAAGACGAGGTGGTCTGTTGTGAATTGCTGGTTGCCAAAATAGGCACTACGAATGGGTTAGTCGTGCGAAGACATTGAGGTGGTGTAACCTGGTGTTCCAGGACCAACTCTCTTACCCAATGTTGCCACCGACAAAGGTAAGGTCAGCCATGAAGCCACCAGAACCATTTTCCATGTAAATGCCCTATGGGTTCACAGGTTAACAGAAATGGTGGCAAGCGTTGAAGAGGGACTTGCCTGTTGAGTGTTGTCCGGCACATCAGAGTTGAAGAGCATGAAGAATTCAATGTTCTCCAGCGAAGTGGCTTGAGAGACCTGCCAGTGAATACCACAGACGTAGGCGTACGGATCCGTCAATCTGATGTCGATCTTGAAGTTGCGAATGCTACGCAGGAAGTTGGCCGTGTTGAGATACCTACAGACAGGTCAGACGACTCATGACAAACCGAAGATCTATCTTACCAGGACTCATTGTCACTCACGTATGGTGAGCTGGTGATGACGCCTAATCCGACAAAGCTGGATGCAGCCAAGATGGTTGGCACGTCGTTTGGCTGGGCATGGGTATTAGTGAGCGTCGAGGGCAGACCGAGAGTGAAGGATTTGACGTACATCACCGAGAAACTGGGTGTTGTAATACTGAATGATAGACGAGCTGACGAGGTACGTTCCCGAGGGAAAGTAAACGACAGCTGGCACGACGGTGCTGGTGCCGCACTCTGGACCACACCGCTGGCCATCGGAAATGGCACGGTTGATGGCGGCAGTGTCGTCTGTTCGACCATCTCCAGTGGCTCCATAGTCCTTGACATTGCGCCAGACCTACATTTCATACATGTCAGCTGAAAGTCTCTCGCTTCGTTCCTCAACCCGGGCAAACAACTCACCTTGTAGTCAGGGTCCGGCGCAAAAGGGGCTGAACCGAGCTGCTCCATCTGTGCCATCCAGTACGTCTCGGAAGAGACTGTGTCGCGGAGAGAGTTTGAGTGCAGCTCTGCAAAGCCCTCGCCGATACCGTAGGCTCCGAGACGGTCCAATGGCCTCTGCTTGGAGGGCGGAATGTTGGTGTCGTTGACCAAGGGGTTATGGTACTTGGCAACGATGGTGGATGCGAGTCCCTCGTGGTCTCCTTCAGGAACCTGAGGGCTGGCCTCGGCCATGAGGGCAGCGGCCTTGGCCAGGTCTTGAGGTATGGAGTACGGAGAGGCTGCGGTGTCGTCGTCGTCATCGACAGCTGCTACACGGCTCAGACTGCTCGAGTTCCCCGTGGAGGGCTTGTCTTCAACTGTTTCATCAAGCTTCAGAGGTGCTGCCAGGGTGGCTTTGGCAGTGAGCTCGTCGGCATCGGCGACCTTGTACTGGTTGATCATCGGGCGTTGGACTCGAGCCTTGTTGCGGCGGCGCATGGCCTGCAGTGCTTTGAGAACGAGGTCATCCTCAGTGCCATTGGTCGGGTGGTTGGTATTGGCGGAAGCAGAACGAGCCTGATGATGAGCGGCAGCATGGGCATGGTGAGAAGATGCGTATGTGAGCGAAATGAAGAGAGCAAGACAAGGGAGTAAAGTGAACGGTAGTTGTCGTCGTGACATGGACGTACTACCACCGCCGACACTGCGGCGAGACATGATTGAATCCACGTAGGAGAGAGAGATGGACCAAATAACTCGTCAAAAAGTGCAAGATGTCGCTGAGCAGAGGAAAACTCGTCAAGAAAGATTGCCAACGAGACTATGAGAAAAGACGAGATATTTCCACGCCGCTGCTGCCGCTTGATCCGACCAAAAGACTCAATCTGAGATGTGAGCACATGCCACTTGATGTCCAATTCCTGGCTGAAGAATTGTCTCCCCTGCATGCTGCATAGCCAAGGCATTGCCCTGGCTGACTTGGACCCTGAATATTGCCTGGTCTTCTAGCCTTTAGTGTCTCGGCGCTGTACGGTAACTGCTCAGGTGGATGTCCCCTTGCTTGACATCTCCGCTTCACCGACCTTGGCTACTTGGCGTTGAGTGTTATTTCACCATCTTGAATGGTTTCCAACTTCGCTTCTGCATACCGCTCTTGAGATTTCTTGGTATCTGCTTGGGGATTACCCATCATCAAACACTGCAGCCAACGTATGCAGGGGAATGTCTCGGCATCAAGTTGAAGAACTTTCTCGGTGATGAGAAAGTTCTCGTTCGGCCAGCCCTCGAGTCCCGAGGTATCTGCAAAGATTGAGGCAATATCATGTCTGCGCGGCCGCTCCTGTTCCTATCTCCTCTTCACCTTGCTCTAGGTTTCTGAGCTCACTTGTCCTGTCATACCGCTTCAGGATCTTCCGCCAAGTCTGGCGAGATGGCCTATCATTCCCTCATGCCTTCAAGGCAGTCCGGCCCCAGGGCCTCATTTTCATGGAGGAATATTATATTCCCTTTGGCCCTCCTTCTCCTTCTCTTTGTCTCCCTCGCTCAGGCCCAACAGTGTAGCCGGACCAACCTCTGCGCAACGGGTTGCTGCTCGCAGCACGGCTTCTGCGGCGAGACATCCGAGCACTGCGGCACAGGCTGCCTCAGTACATGCGACTGGAAGCCCCCACAGACGCAGTGCAGCAGGAATCGTCTCTGCGAGACTGGCTGTTGTTCCCAGCACGGCTTCTGCGGTGAGTCGTCAGGTCACTGCGGCTCAGGTTGCCTGAGCACATGTGACTGGAAGCCTCCAGTCACAGATTGCAGTGCCACCAAGCTCTGCGAGATTGGCTGCTGCAGCTCAAGCGGCTTCTGTGGGACGACATCTGCCCACTGTGGCGCCGGGTGCCAAAGCACTTGTGACTACACGCCTCCGGAGACCGAGTGTAATGCGAACAAGCCTTGTGAGCAGGGATGCTGCTCCAAGCACGGCTTCTGCGGTTATGGCGCGGATTGTGAGTACATCTAGCCATGAGTGCCCCGGCTGAAGATTAACCGCTGACTCCATGACAGTCTGCTCTTCCGAGAACTGTGTCAACAACTGCGACAGTAGGGCCGACTGTGACCCTGGCACCTTTGGAAAGGACTGGGTCAAATGGGAAAAGTGCCCCTTGAACGGTTAGTATCTCCAGGTCGGATGATTTCCTCTCTTCTCTCAACTGACGAAACACATGCAGTCTGTTGCTCCGAGCATGGATTCTGCGGGATGACGCCCGAGTTCTGTGGGAAGAACCAACCCAAAAGACCAACATGCGAGGTCAAGAACCAGCCGCTCAATCGCGTTGTCGGCTATTACGAGGGCTGGGCAACCGGGAGGCCATGCAACGCCTTCTACCCTGAGCAGATCCCTAGGGGCGCTTACACGCATCTCTTCTTTGCCTTTGCCACCATCAACCCTGTCACGCTGGAGATCCAGCCGGCGGCGAGGGAGGATATTGAGATGTACAAACGTCTTAATGCCCTCAAGATGGCCGACCCGAACCTGCGTACGTTTATTACCGTGGGCGGCTGGGCCTTTAGCGATCCAGGCCCGACCCGTATAATATTCAGCGACATAGCTCGTAGTACGGCCAGTATCGATAAGTTTACGCGGTCTGTTATTCGGTTCCTCCAGTAATATAACTTTAACGGCATTAACATTGACTGGGAATACCCCGTCGCCGACGATAGAGGCGGTCGAGGTGAGGATTACAAGAATATTGTCACGTTTGCCAGACGCATGAAGAACGCACTCAAGACGACCAAGCGAAATGGCTTCACCATTGCCATCCCCGCGTCGTACTGGTACCTGCAGCAATTTGAAATCAAGGGTCTTGAGCCTCATGTCGACTGGTTTAACATTATGAGCTACGATCTCCACGGAACCTGGGACATGGAAAACCAGTGGACCGGTCCATGGCTTAACGCCCACACGAATCTCACAGAGCTTAAGGACTCGATGGACCTGTACTGCCGTAACGGCATCTCTTCGGATAAGATCGTCTTTGGGACAGGCTTCTACGGCCGCGCCTTCACTGTGGCAGATACCTCATGCAAGACGCCTGGCTGTCGGTACATCTTAGGAGCACCGCGGTAACCCTGCAGCCGTGAAGTTAGTGTCATGCTTAACAACGAGATCATGGACGTCATTAAAAAAACAGGGGCTAAGCCTGTGCTTTATGAAAAGGAGGCTGTTAAGACCCTGACATGGGGAAACAATTGGGTGGTATGTGACGATGAGGAGACCCTCGCTATGCGTGCGGACTTTGCTCGCAGCCAGTGCCTCGGAGGTATCATGGTCTGGGCTGTCTCCCACGACACTCGCGATGGCCGCTTTTCACGTGCCATCATGAACGCCGCCAAGAGAGTCCCAGCCCTGGGGTCCTCGACCGATGGCTACGATGAGCACACGGTCGTCCATGACCAGTGCCGCTGGACCAACTGCGGCGAGGGCTGTCCCAGCGACTGGCACTACGTCCGGCGTAGCGACTCGGGTGCCAGCCGGGACGAAGTCATGGCCAACCACCAGGGCTGCGAGGGCTACGGCTCCCGATACTCTGCTGCCCTCCTACGGCAACGGGATGGGACGGCCCCAGGTGCGGCTGGTATGGCCACCGCAACGGCAACTGTGACCACACACGTCACACTGATCCCGTCTTTGAGATTGGCTCCAACAACATGCATTGCAAGAGGAGGAACGCCTACCAGATGGCCGGGTGTACATGGTCTTCGGAAGCCGTCCAGGCCCATCAATCGTGCTACTGGAGCTACGAGTTCCCCGGCTGCAACGGTGGGAGCTGCAGTGGCAGCGACGACGAGTTCTTCAGTTCGTCCACCGGCAGCGGAGGGGCGTTCTGCAACGGTGATCAGCGCCTCAAGTACTGCTGCAGAGACAACCGCAAGGAGTACCACTGGGAAAATTGCGAGTGGTCCGAGAACGCTGGCAGGTTGCCCAGCGGACTTCGTTCAGGGACGTGGCTTGGAGGGTGCCCCAGTGGCAAGACACCGCTCGGTCTTGATCACTCGGGCGGCGGCTGCAGTCGTGGCGCGAGGGCGAGGTGCTGCGACACGGGCTACAAGACTGTCAAGAAGCGGTACAACGACGACGACGCCGAGTTTGACTTTTACCTCGACCTGTTCCTTACCGAGGGAGACGGATACTGTGTGGCCGACAGCGACGAGGATGAGAGGCTGTGGTATGCGCAGGTGTACCTGGAGAATGCCCTCGCCAACATCATCTACGGCACCGCTGATGTTTCAACCGTGGACGTTTGGCGAGAGCGAGTCGGCCTGCGATATGCGTACCTCTCCATTGCCAACATTCGCACCTGGTCTGTGACCAACTCGGTGGGCACGCGCCTTGGGAGAACCAAGCTGCCGAGGCGGATTCTCTGTGCACTCAAGACGTTCAACAACCTCATCGGTGGCTCGGAAGGGCCCAAGTGTACTTGCAACGGCGATGATTGCTGCGTTTCCAAGCTGTGTGAGCGGGATGATGGCAGACGAAAGAGGCAAGATGACCATCAGCTTCCCAGGAATGTCTCGGTGGCCATGTTGGACGACGAAGATGATCAAGCCTCTAGGCTGATGGCCAAAAATCGAGACTACGAAATCAGCGTACGCTCGGTGGAACTGGGGCGCATGGTCATTTTTACAATTGTTGCGCTTGTTGTAAGTCGAGGCCCAGCCCTCAGCCCTCAGTCCTGACTTGATGAGCCGACTACTGACCATATAACAGGCTCATAGAATTGGCAACGTACCTCTGCAAAGCGATATGTGGCAGAGGGCCATCGGTTACAGCTCCGAGGGATGCTGGGACTATGATGTCGAGCCCCAGGCTGGCAGGAGTCGAGCCAACCGTGCAGGTCTCATTGTTGAGCACGTCCTCGAGCTCCAGACCCTCGCCATGTTCATCAGGGCGACCATTACAGGAGAGATTCGAAGCGGACAGACATTTGAGGATACGGTGAACCCACAAATCTGGGAAGATCTGCTCTTCACGCCGTACCCGGCCAACATCCCCCCGGTCAACGGCTATACCACCCCCCACGACCGCATGTGGCACGCCTTTGGGCACAAGGGAAATACGGCTCCTCTTGTCCTGGCCGATGAGAATCTGAACCAAGTCAAGAGGCGGATCTGGTCCTACCTTGACGAGACGGCGATCCGGTCGGACGAAGCCATGAACAATGCTATCCGCCCGAGGACCAATGCGGCGTTCACGTCTTTCGTCAACGAGGTTCGTCACCCACTGGCGGCATTGATGTTCATCAACGACCCGATGGTCCGTGAGGGTGCCCGTGGGGCCTATCGTCGTTTGCGGTCGGAGATGCAGATACTCAGCAGGCGAGCCCGTGAGCTCGACCCTGTGAGATACCGCAACCCGGATCTGCACAACATGCTTGACCGCTTCATGCGGGACCACATTGAGACCATTACGAGGGACGTTCGCGAGTTTGTAGCTAGATGGAGGACTATTGGTCGCATTGCCATTATTGGATCTGGCGTGCAGGACGAGCGCGAGTTGCTCGAGGGTCTTGACGCCATCAGGGACGGCGTGGCTGACTTTGAGTACAACTTTGACGACTGGTTTGGCGACTAAAGTAGGTAGATGAATGCAGGTTGGAATAGAAGCAGTGCGGGCTTCCGCGGGGAGCTCCGTGTCAAGGGGTGGGTGGATAGTTAAGGGGGGTCTGCATCCATTTCCCACCTACTCCTCGAACTCGGCTCCTCGTTCTTTCCTAAATTCTTTGTATCCAATCATCTCAAGCAACATATTTCTTGAACAATTGAATATGCCAAGTCGCTGACTAAGTTGATATCACTTGACAGGACCATTTGGAGAGTTGAGCCAAGCTGGCAGCTATTCGGGAAAACTGTCCCTTCTGCAACTCTCCACTGCCATCGCCAACCAAACACAGTACACAAACATGGCTCCCGTAGTCTCATCCGATCCGGACCGACCAGATTCCTTTGGCGACAGATTTTCGTCCCTTTTCAACAACTTACAAGTGGCCGACCGCCCTGGCGATGGACATCGCCTACTCTGGACCCAATGGTTGGGAAAATTCAGCCACTTTGGCAGCAATTGCACTCTTAACTCACACGACACCTGCTGGGGCAACACCATCCTCCGCACCTCGTACGAGAATGACACAAGGTTCGCGAGCGCCATTGCCGCCATCCGCCGACTGGCAATGGTTCCCGTCCTGCTCGACTACGAGCTCAGAGGCACCGGCTCTTTGAGGGAACAGGACCCCCCAGATGACGACGGGCCCGAACTCGACGAAGATATCAACCTCGAAGTCTCGGAGACGAATCCAAGATTCCGGCAGATGCTCCAGGACACCTACAGGAACATGGTGCGACGGGCGATAGACGCCGCTCCTCAGGGGACGCGTTGCACCCACGACTGGGTCATGACGCACGAGCTCGTCCGCCGTTACCACAATATCGTCGTCGAGGACAGGGAAGCTCTCGACGGTGCCGACCCCGCCGCTGCGTGGCAGTACTTTCAACACCGCGGCTGCCAAGAGCGCGAATCAGGCCTGCGAGGCACAATGTTCGTCTTCCTCGACAAGGAAGCCATCGACCACCTGGCCGATATCCCCACCGAAGAGGAATTGGCCTCCATGTCCCATTTTGAAAGGGTCAAAGTCGCCTGGCAGCACTGGATCAAGGTCATCACGCCTAGTTGCGACTGCGATGATGAAGGGGAGGACATTGACGCCATCCCCAAAGATCACATGGCACTCCGGCGCATTCGCCTCTTTGACTACATCGACATATTTCTGTGGCTGCAGCATAACGATATCATGGACATGCCCATCGAGGGGAACCAACGTGAGCATTTTCCGGGCTATCTCGAGCGTGAGTGGGAGTTTTGCGAAAATCCGGACGGGACCACGGAGTCATGGCGCTTGCTCACCGAGCTGTACGGTCACAAGGTTTCCCTCTGGAAAGCCCGTTAGCCCAGGGGTTCAAAGTTTCTGTCGGAGCCCGGGACGATGGAGAGGTTCAGACTGAGGGCATCCATCCTTGAGCCTCTCCGTTTGATACCTAGAGACATGTAATCAGACAAAGTTCCAGCCCGGTATATGCTACGTATACTCACAGCATACCTCGTCTACTCTGAATCGTCATCAGATCCGCTGCCAGCGTCTCCCTCCCCTGCGCCCGTACCATCACCCTTGCCCTCCTGTGCCTTGGCCCTCCTCTTGAGCTTGCGCAACCGATTCAGCCGCTTCTTCTTCTCCTTGAGGTGCTCCTCCTTGGACATTTTGGACTTGTCCTCAGCTTCGGCCTTCTTCTTGGCCGCCCGGTCCTTGGTCCGCATCGCGATACGCCGCTTCTTTCCCATTCGTTTCCTTTTGACCTTGCCGTCCTCGCCCTCGCCTTCGGCACCCAAGATTCGTTCAGCCTGGAGTGCGAGGGTCTCTCTGCTGGTCGCGTCTCTGAGAATCTTGCCCCCGGTGCCAACGTGTGTGACTTTCCACGGCATCTCCATGCCCCACCAGCGTTGTGTCGACCGTCGCAGGACCTCTTCGCCGCTGAGGGCCGCAAAAGCAATCTTTTCCCTCTCCTCTTCCGTCAGCGGTTCGGCTACGTAGTACGACAACGGCCGGACCCGGAGCATCTCCCCTTCGGGTGCTGGGGCATTGTCGATTTCTTCTACCAGCACAATCTTTGCAGGTGGCGCGGCGGACTTGAAGAGCCTAAACTCAAACTCCTCCTCTTCTGGCTCTTGCGGTATCGGGGCAGCAGTTTTTGTCTCGTCCTCGTCCATCTCTGTGTCTTCATCGTCGCTGTCCTGTTTCGGGGCATGCTTCGGGGCAGGTGCGGCCTTCGGGGCCACAGCGGGTTTGGCAACGGGCTGGACATCGAGGTTGTCCGTGGCGAATGTTTTCGCAAAGCTCTCTCGCAGCTTTGCTTCGAGCACAGCGCGTCGCTCATCTTCGTCGGCCGAGTCGGATTCGGGGCTGGAGTCTCGGAGGTCTTCGCGGCGCACCCTTCAAGGCGTTAGTCTGGTGCTAGCCAATGCGCGAGGTAGCACATACCGCTTGGCCTCTGGGAGCTCAAACATGCTCATAGTGGGAGGCATCTCGTGGTTTCGTAGCGACAGAAAGGTTCGGGGTCAGGTGCAGTCGTCGGCGGTCGCTCGATTGAATCACGATCGAAGTTGCCATCCAAAGATCATGAGTGTGGAGACGGACATCGACAAAAGTTTTAGTGGGGCTTTGGCGGCTTGTCCACCAATGTCAGACTGACCACACACCCACGCACTCAACTTCCACACTGTCACACACACGATGCATCGCCATCTGGAACATTTCGAACCGAACTCAAGGTTGTATTCTGCGCGCCAATGTCCATTGCATCCGTCTCCCAGCACGAACCGTATCAGCTTGCTCGGCTGGCCACTGCTAGCCACTACTCTGGCAGGGAAGTGCTGGAGTCGTCCGAGGTCTAGCATTTGCTTGGTCCCCCCTTTCGAATCTTTTCCGTTCTCGCACAAGGCCTCGCGAAGATCCAGGCCTGCCAGCTCTGAGTATACCAATGCCGCTCTGCATCCGGTCCGTAAATTGAAGTGTCTCCGGTGCCTTCTTGCCCTGGATGACCTCCTTGATCGCACACACAGACACACTGCGGTATTTCGTTGGCCACAGACCAGCTCCTGCGTTGAACTGACTCCCTCCTGAGATATGCCGTTAGCTGAGATTCCATACTGCATCCGAGCGAGGAACAACATACAGAGTCGGCATGACAGGCACATACAAAGTCATCTCCAATGTCCTTCGGAGCGCGCCCAGGACACTCAGAGAGCAAGAGTGCGGCTTTCGAGCAGGCCGTGGTCCCTCAGGACGTCGTCGACAGTGATTCCGGAGTCTTCAAACCACTGCAGGATCATGTTGATGGTCACATCGCGCCGGGCCATGTTCTGAGGTTGCGGTTGCGTGGCTTTGTCGCTGGTTTGGTGTGCAGCATTCAGCTTCGAGCCTGCAAGGCTGCTGAACAGTCGAAACTTGTATTCGGAGAGCTCGTCGGGCTGAGGCACCAGCGGAGCGGCCTTGGTAAGATGACAGAGCGCCGCGACAACTCCGAGGATCTGAGGGAAGAGCATCTTGGCGTCTGTTCAGGTTTGGCGATCTGGAGATGCGCTGGATCGTGAATGCGACGACTCGGTGTACTGTGAGAAAGTATTTGGTGTGAGACGACGGTGCTTGAGTGGTTTGACTTGATCGAAAAGCGATGGAATCCCATCCGGCAGCCGCTCGAAGCCATCGCCAAGGCAGATCGGATCGAAACGATTGTTCTTCGTGGCGTTGTGGTGAACAATCTGAAGCCGTGGCAGACAATCCCGAGATCCTTGGCATTGTTCTGACCTGGGTGGTGGGGGCTTCGAGTTCTGACAAGAGACGGCGGCAAAACGAATACCTGTGGCAATTGATTGACCTGCACACCGATCCACACCGAACGACCTGAAGGTGAGCTGTCACACTCGGGGTCTCCGATGTGATGGGCAGCCTCCTCCCCCTTATCCCCCTTTCCCTTCCGGCCGCATGTCTTGCCCCTTATCTGTCAGCCAAACCTCCCCGTCGGCCATCATTTTTGTCCATTCGCTCCCATGAATCATCCCAGCCGACTGACTCGCCGCAACGCCAATTAACCGAAGACTCTCGCTATCCAACCCCATCTTGCACCCGGGGAAATATGTTGAACGGGTACTTCACCACAGCGTCAAGAAACTTCATCATTTTTCGTCCGGCCCAGCCTCTGCCATGGCACAGGAAAAGGCCGAAAACGTTTGCTTGAATATCTCTGCTGTAGTGCTTGATCTTCTGCCGTACTGGACCCTTTGAATTGCTGCATCGGAACCCTCTGGCCTACTAACAGAATGCAGTGAGACCCGCCTAGGAAATACAGAGCATGCTCCGAGTCGTGTCTGGAGCGCTCTGTGTTCTCCGCGGACGCTCAGATTGCCCCTCGGATATGACATCAGTCAGCCCCGGAATCATGGCGGGGTCCCGCAGGGACGGTTGAGAGCCGGTTGGGTGCGGGGCACAGAGCTCCGGACCAGCTCCGATAGCTCACTCACACCGTACGTACCGCCGGAGGGAGCTTACAGCCTCAACATCACCACATGTACACAGAAGAGCTCGAACACCTTGAGAATTTGCCAGTCATTCCTAGCATCTGCCAGTGTTCAAACATACGCAGACGAACCCTCCGCATGGACGATCAAGTAAACCACCTGGTGGCCAAGGCCTGGGAGAGATACCAGCGCACCCCACCAAATGCCCGTCTCTGTATGCAGCCAGCCCCCTTGAAGCATCTCAACCACCCTAACACTCACAGTGATCGCCATCGGCGGCATCCCCGGCTCCGGCAAGACAACTCTCTCCCAGCTCGTCGTTCAGCGTCTCAACGCCCTCGCCCAGTCATCATCCCCGGACACCCCGGCCCCAGCAGCCTTTGTCCCCATGGACGGCTACCATCTCACCCGCGCCCAGCTCTCCGCCCTCCCTGATCCTTCCGAAGCCCACCGCCGTCGGGGCGCTGCCTTCACCTTTGACGGCGAGGCCTTCCGTCGCCTCGTCACCGCCGCCCGAGAGCCCCTGACTCCCTCGACAGGGACAATTCGCGCCCCCAGCTTCGACCATGCCATCAAGGACCCAAAGGAGAACGATATCGCCATAGAACCATCTCATCGCATCCTCGTCTTTGAGGGACTCTACATCACCCTCGACAAGCCGCCGTGGAACCAGGCCGCCGCCCTCATGGACGAGACGTGGTTCGTCGATGTCGACTTTGACGTCGCCCGGAAGCGTCTCATCAGGCGCCATGTCCAGTCCGGCATTGTAGATAACGAAGCTGATGGCGATGAGAGAGCTCGTGGAAATGACCTCGTCAACGGGCAGGAAATCTTGGATAACCGGCTCAAGGTGGATGAGGTCGTTGTCAGCCGCGAAGACAACACATGGGTCCACGAGTGACACTTTCACATTTCATCACTTCCATCACATGAATCAGAGCATCCATCTAGAGTTGTTAGAGTTTGAGACAATTACCAGCGTTGATCTTGGTACAGGTAGCTGTCACTAGTTCCCATCTGTTCTGCGCATCTTCTGCATGAAAAACAACCACAATACGACCTGCTGTTCCAATTTACAGCTCTGACGAGTCATCCGCGTCATCGTAGACATATTCCTCGACCGTGACAATCTTGCGAATCAGCCTGCCTTGACGAAGAGTCTGCATGGTCGTCACCTTCTTTCCGCGTGCAAACGTCTCGAAAGACGCCTCAACGCCTTCTCCAATGTCGACCAGTTCTCCTTCCTCGAGCTCATCCGGAATCGTGGTATCCGGGACCGAGGCCCTGCTGGGGACGGACATGTCCACGCGAGTGAGAGTGTTGGCAGAAACCGAAGCGTTGCTGGCGACCGAAGTGTCCACAGGAGAGGGAGTGTCGACAATGACCGAGACATTCTCGGGGGTGGAAACAACAGACGGGGCCGAGGCCTTGTCGGGGACCGGAGTGTCCACGCGAGAGGGGGTGGCAGGGATCGAGACGTTCTCCGGGGCGGCAACAACAGACGGCGCCGAGATGCTCTCAGGGACTGGGGTGACAGAGAAAGCCCGCTCATGGGGAGCAGGCGTCGTCTCCTCAACGCTGGGAGTAACTTCATTGGCGGTCGGGCTGGTCACGATGTCGATGACATCGCCGGTGTCCTCCTCCTTGATGTTGACTTCGGCAACCGGCTCCTCGAAACGGACAAGATCCGAAGAAGTCTCAGCCACGGTAGAGCAAACATCGTCATCCACCACCTCCTTCTTGATGGTGACCTCAGAAGCGGGCCGCTCGTGAGGGGCTGAATGAGAGGAGGTCTGCTTCATGTCGGTGGCGACGGCGCATTCCGCCTCTTCCTTGATGACACCGTCAATAACCGTCTCCTTATGAACACTCGCGGGGGTCGCACCATTCAGGTTGTTGAGGGAGTCGTTGACCGCCATCTCCTTCTTGATAGCGATATCAGTGACTGCCTCCTCGATGAGGGCGTTCTTCGAGGTCTCTGCCATGCTGACGGCGCCTCCGCCAACGTGCTCGCTTTGCTCGGCCGCACCCTCAGTACCAGGAGAGCCCACCTTGCCCATCTTCTGGAAGTTCTCGGAGACGTGGCGGACGAAGGATGCGCGCATGATTTTGCGCAGCCTGGCCGTGATAGCATTGGTAGGCACACCAAGGTTCTTGGCCATGTCGTCCGCAGCATGAGAGGTGATCACCGAGCCAATCTCCACCTTGCATTCTGACCCAGAGTTGTCGCGGAAGGTCAGCTCGGCCTCCTCGACCGCCTTCATGACTTCATCCTCGCGGCCAGTCATGAAGTTGTTCAGGCACAGAATCTCGTGGATACTATGCAGTACGTCCTTGAGCTTCTGCATCCTGTCCTTGTTGATGACGTTGACGATGTAGGTCTCGTCACCAGCAGATCCGTTCTCGAAAGTGAATGCGATCGCGAGAGAGTTGCCCGGGATATCGAGATTGATAGCCACCATCTTGTTCCACTTGAACTTCATCGAAGTTCCGTTGTTAAGCTTGAAGGCGAAAGAGCCGACAACCGTTTCGTCCTTCTGAGCAAGCTTCATTGTGAAGATACCGGCGGATGGGGTGGTCGGCTCAAGGGACGGCACCGCAATCCGGCAGGGGCAGCTGGACTTCAAGATGGTGAGAGAGAGTCCCGAAGGCACGATAGCAGGTTCAGGGACCTTGTCCAGTCCCATGTCCTCAAGGAGGTCCTGTGCCTGACAATTCTGGGAACCCTGGGCCTGCGGGGGCTGGATCGCGGAGGGAGATTCCGAATCGGTGCGGATGGAAGCTGGGGCTTGAGAGACCACTGGAGCTTGAGGGGCCGGGCGGGCATCGGGCGCATCATGACGAGGGGGCGACCAGACGGGGGTGGCAGTAGGCCTGACAGTAGGCCTGGCAGGAGCAGCACCCGTCTTGAGAGCGTCAAGGGATGGACCATGGTTCTGATGCGGAGCAACTCTGTGACGAGCGTTGGCCTCCGAGGGCTGGTTGGTTGAGAGGGGTTCGGCAGTAGGCCTGGCAGGAACAGTCCTTGGAGTGGCATGCGGCGGGCCACGGTTCTGCTGCGGCGCAGCCTTGTAACCAGGGATGGGCAACGAGGGCTGGATGTTTGGATGATTGCCAAAACGAACAGTCGGGACTCCATCCCTCTCAAGAGCGCCCAGGTTGGTCGTACGGGTGCCGCGGCCGGTTGGACTGTTGGTGTGAGTATGACTTGCAAGTGCCAGGAGGAGGAGGGTTGAAAACATACCGCTGCGTGGGGGCTCGCTCGTAGGCCACGCGTTGAACACTGTTGTAGAGAGCATTCACGGAGTCACGGGCGGCAGCATGAAGTCGTCCTCCGCCAAGGTCACCCAGGGCTCGGGCTCCCTCGGCCTCGGGATCTTTGAGTCCGTTGGTGGCAAGGGCTGCATACCATCAGTGACTGAGATTGTTTCATCGACAGGGAAAGGGACTTACCACCCCAGCCGGCGCTGGCTCCGGGAACACCGGGAGGTGCACGGATTCGGCGGGGAGGGATCCTGTCAGGCCTGGGATCATGTGCCATGGGAAGGCCATTCTGTCGTTCGATTCCCAGGTCATCCTGGCGAGCAAATGTCAACAACAACAACAACAACAACAACAACAACAGACAGTGGAAACAGGGTAGGTCGAAACTTACCATCATGGCACGCAGAGTTGGGTCCTCCATGATGTCGATGATGATCAAGTCTTTTCTGGTAGAAGAAGACTGATGTGAGATGTATTGGTTTGAAATGTGTGTGGTAAAGTGGCGATGTGCCTTGTTGTGGTTTGTGTTGTTGTGATGGTGGGAGGGAGGAATCGGAGATTTCTAGGCAGAGGGAATTCCTTTTTGTGTGGGCTCTGCCGGCTCCGGTGCTGGTTTTTGGCAGGAGCCTTGCGCGTGGAAGGAGCAAGCCTGAGGAAGGAAGGCAAGCCTGAGGAAGGAAGGCAAGCCTGAGGAAGGAAGGCACTCCGAATCAGTAAATCTGTGCCTTCCCGTGTTATTCGAGACACACGGGTAGGCACCCCAGGCACCCCACTGGGAGGCGTGGACCCTTTCACACTCAGTGCCTAGAAGGATGTCGACCTGAAGAGCCTGGATGAGAAGAAAAAACACAGAACCACAGCTGAAAGAATATAGTGGTCTAATTTTGCAGAGGAGGCAGTCTATTTACCTCGTGCCATAGATTGCAGGCCCCCAGAGTGACTGGACATGGGCAGGGCGAGGCAAGGCAGGCAGACCGACCTCAACCTCAGCGAGCCTTCGACAAGAGGCAAACACCTCGCCAGTTAACTACTTCACCTTAGAGAGGGCAGACTCTCTGTCAAGAATGGGAGGTCTTGAGGAGCGAACTCATGGTGGCCGTCCGAATACCTGCAGGTGCCCCCAGTCAGACCCCCCGTGTCCTGCAGCAGCCCGAAATATGTCCCAGAAAGCCGCATGAAAGAAAACTTAGACTGGAAGAGGGTGATGCATACCGACAAGGTGCCACCGTCCCCAACCATGGAGGTCAATACGTTAGGCTGTGGACTGTGGACTGTGTGTGGACTGGCCATTCGGCCACGGAACGTGCTGCACATCGTTTGCGGTCGACAGACAGCCCTAGATGGTTTCTCGGGCTCCGGATCGCAATTCGGTTTCAAGACGCTTTTGAGTAATCAACGCTTTACATATAGCATACAGGTCCGGTTGTACATGAAGACCTCATGGGCTTCCCTCCCGAAGAACCCCATGCCTCCGTGGCAATATGCCCCTTGTTGTAGTAATAGCAAAAGTACAACTGACCTGCCCCCTTGGCCCCTTAACCCCTGCCCCCGCCCCTTAGTCAATCTCAATGTCGATGTCGAGGTCGAGGTCAATGTTGGCAATGATGTCGTCGTCGCAAATGGGCCGGTGGATGGTGGGCATGCCCTTCTTATCAGCCTTACGGGCGCTCTCGAGAGCCTTGGCAATGTGCGGCAGGAGGTCGCCGTCCTTGGGACCCAGCTTCGGAGTGCCGTTGAGAGATGTCGCCGCGGACAGCTTGGTGGCATTTTCACGCTCCAGCGCCTGCTCGCGCCGGCGGGCCTCGGCCTTTTCCTTGAGCTGCGCCTTGCCGACGTTAGCGGCGTTCTGGCGACGACGCTCGCGGTTGATGTCCGCCAGACGGTCCTGCTGTGATGTGACGACTGTTGCAGCTTGAGAGCTCAGGGTGGTTCGGAATGCAAGACGGTTGCTCTGCATGTCGTCGAGTTCGTCCTGGATGTCCTGGGCTTGAGACGTCTTGCCGGCCTGCTTGGCCTCTTCCAGCTCCCGTACAAGACGCTCGCGACGCTCTGGGTCAAACTTGTAGCGCAGCCTCCGCTTGCGCTCGACCTTTTCGCCAATCTCGTCGTTGGTCAGGCTGCGACCGACGAACCTGTTAATGTCGTCGATCTTGTCCAGCAGGTGCTGCGTCTTAGGCAGCGTCAGACCGTCGTTGCTCATGACTGTGACGTAGCGGTTGAATTCGCGCTGGACAAGTTGGTCAGTTGACAAGGCCGGACCCTTGATGTAGGAGAAGCCTCACCTCGGTAAAGGGCTTGTCCGAGCAGAAGATGAAGGCAAACTCCTTGGGACTCTTGCCGTGCTGCACGAGAACGTACTGATCGGTCACGAAGGAACCGCCAGGTCCGGTGATGGCGTAAGGCCTACCCGTGTTGAAAGCTAATCTGGTCAGTGGGATTCAGGGGGGGGCAGAAAGCGGATGACCTACCCTTGATCCTGGCCATGCGGTACTGGTCAACGCCAGAAGGGTCGGGTCCCAGACTGACGCGGACATAGCAGCCAGTCAGAGCCTCTTCGAAACCCGGGTTGAAGCAGTATTGCGCAAAGCGACTCCGGCCGACGCGGATCCTCTCAAAGTCGCGGATGCCAGGAGGAGGCAGCTCCTTGCTGACATGTGGCGACGGCGACCTGCCCTTGTCGTCGTAGGAAACACGCGAGCTGGCGACGCTGGAGCCTCTGCGGCCGCGGTGAGGAGAGTGCTTATCGCTGCGACGGTTTTCCTCACGGGCGCGAGCGCGGTCGTTCTTTTCAGCGCGAGCCCGACGGAGCGTGTCGATACCCGAGCTGGTCTTGGTCTCTGTGCGTTGGCGAGCAGACTTGCGGTCGTCGTCTTCGAGATCGGCAGACGAAGCAGTGCGCTTGCGGATCTTCATCGCCTTCTTCTCCTCATTCTCCTGCTTCGAGACCAGCTGGCGAAGCATGCGGTTTTGGCGCTGACGTTCAATCTCGGTGGTTCGCTCGGCAAGAATAGACTCGCGCTCGACTTCGCGCAAGGCCATGATACGCGACTTCTCGGCTTGACTGGTGAACATGCCGTCGACGGGGTACTTTTCGTCATGGTCGTCTCCAGCACCGCGGCCGGCATTTTCGTTTTCGGAATCGGACTCTTCCATAGCAGCTGAGCCGATGCTGTTTGGGCTGCCTGGCGGCGAAGATCTGGGGGGCAAGCGCGCGTAAGCCATGGTGATGATACTCGGGTGAGGGTTGACTGGATAGAAAAGGTGGTTTGAGGAGGGAGAAAGCAATGAGAAAGTGGGAGGGAAAAGACTGGTGAGTGATAAGAGAGCATCGGGGGAAGCGCGCAAGACGGAGCAGGTGCAGGAGCCAACGCGTGCAGTAAAAGAATGAGAGCGAACGGAAGCAGGCGCTGCAAGTCACTTACGCCTCGCCCTCTTCTTCGTCAGACTCATCGTCCGACCGCTTCCTTCCCCGCTTTGCCGGTGCTTTTCGCGACCCGTCTCTGGCAGAGCCCTTTTTGGCTGGCGGAGGCGAGGCAGACTCGTCCCGGCTCTCTCTGTCCGACATGACCTCCTCTTCCTCATCAGACGACTCATTGCCGCCCGCAAGAGCCAGAAGCTCGTCTTCTATGGCGGACATTTTGAATCTTCGGGTGGGATTTTCGATCTAGGTAGGCTGGTGGTTTCGTGGCAACGCCCGTGGTTTCGGCAGCCTCGGTGGCTGGTTTTCGAGTTTGCGACAGCTGTTGGGAACGCCGGGACTAGTCTACGCGTTGTAACGCGCGGAGATGTGGAAGATATAGATGTAATTGCCTCAAGCTCGTGTTTCCAGAGAGCCTGGCAGCTTTATGGGCCAAGATGGTGCTGAAGAGAAGCGTAAAGGGGAGAATGATGGAGGGTGAAATAATTCCACGACACCTCCTTTCACACTCGAGCTCGCTCCTCCAAAGAACGTGTCGTGGAAATCGAGACGCTGATTGGCCTGCATTATGTCATCCTGGAGCCCCAAGCTCGCCCTTCCAAGAAGCCGGATGTCGGACTTCGTTTTCTCCGATGCAGCTTGCACTGGATGGAGTGAGTCCACCCAGTTCAACGGCAACCAATCACATACCCCTGCATGGAGCTCGGCAGGTGCCGGCTTTGGTCGTTCGATTTGTCTTCGATATCGCGACGACGTCGTTGACTTGTCGATCTCTAGACATACTTCTTTTCGCTGCTCACCCCTTTTGAGCAACTGTTTCCAGCACAATGGCTTCGACACGGTGTCTTTTCCGGCCAACGGCCAACATCTGCAGGTTCTCGCCAGCCAGAACAATTGTTTCAGTCCCTTGCCGGCAGCTCTCGACGAGCCCTCGGTCCAATGCCACACCCCAGGATGCACCAGCATCCTCGACACCCAAGAAGCGCAAGCCCCTGACCCAGGAACAGAAGGACTTTCTCTCCTCGGCTGTATGACAATCCAAACTGTTCATCTTTCTGGGCTCCAACTAACATGAGTAGCTCCGAGTCAACCAAGCCGGCGAACTCGCTGCCACCCTCATTTACACCGCGCAGACCCCGCCAATGGTCACACGTCACCCCCACCTCCGACCGCTCATGAAGCACATGTACGATCAGGAAGCCGGCCACTTGTCGACCTTCAACGAGCTCATTGCCAAGCACCGCGTCCGACCTACGGCTCTATACCCCGTCTGGCAGGTCCTCGCGACCGGCCTCGGCTGGAGCACCGCCGTCATGGGCCGCGAGGCTGCCATGGCATGCACCGAGGCCGTCGAGACGGAGATTGGTGGCCACTACAACAACCAGATCCGCACGCTCCTCGAGATGGTGACGGAGTGGGAGGCTGAAGGCTACGAGGTTGGGCCAGAGTTCACCAACCTGATCAGTACCCTTAGGAGGATACGTGATGAGGAACTGGAGCACCTCGACCACGCTGTCAACAACGATGCGAAAAAGGCAGAGCCGCACTGGTTGCTGACAGGAGTCATCCGTGCAGGGTGCAAGGGCGCCATCTGGGTGAGTGAGAGGGTCTGATTCACTCGCCGAACATGGCTTGGTCAGGATGTATTCAATAATTGTAAAACACCTTGTTGTGAAAGTAAGCGAGATAAACCAAAGACTGGAACCAGCATTGGACAATGTTCCATCATGACACAACTAGCAAAGGTCGGCACATTGGAAGTGAGGGGACAGTGACGATGTTCGATGGATGCCTTTGGTATATGTATAGGCTTGCGCTGCTTTGTTTGTGCATACTCTAAGATAAACTTGTGGAACGGGGAAAAACGAGCACACAGCTCTCGGCCCTCGGCAATGCTCCTCGAACGCCATACTGATGTGATACAGGAAGACAAAAAAAACCGCTTAGTTGCTGTGGGATTGTTAGCGAGGGCTTCCGTGTAATAAAGGACCATGGAAACTTACTAGATCTGCAGGGGCGCGACGCCGTCGACCTGGAATCCCCAATTGCCGTTCTGCTCCTCAGTGAGGAGCCAGTCGTACGGGAACTGGACCAGGTGGCCCTGGACCAACCCCAAGACCTCCTCGGCCTCGCCACGAGAGAGCATTTCCTGCTCCAATGGATCGCGTCGGCTACCTCTAGTAGTGGCCCTCCTACGGCGCTTAACCGAGCCTTGGGCCTGCTGTCCAGAAACGCTTCTGCCCCGTGCAGGCTCTTTCTCGGTGGGCGAGAACGTGGTCCGGCGATCCTTGCCCTTCTCCTGCGTGTTCTCGTGCGACGCGTGTTCGGTAGCCTCGAATGACGGGAAGGGCGTGTCGCCAGGTGGGTATAGTGGTGACACCGCGTCGTTGGCTTGAGCTGCGGCGAGTTTCTCTGTATCCACGGCCACCGTCGGGGCGGTTCCTCTGCTGCTGGATTCACGCTCAAGTCCCGACTTCTCGTCTTGGTCGCCGTTTGATCCATCGGGAAGCATCGTCTTGGGATGGTGGAGGTGCTCGGCAACCTTCTCCGTGTGGGTCTTCTCCTGCAGTCGATCGGCCGCTGCCTTTGCCATGGCACCGGGGCCAGGAACTCCGACTCCAGCACCACCGCCGCCAGCTGAGACTGGGTGCTCTGTTCCCTGGGTTCTAGGGTCAGAGGTGTCCGCACCCTTGCCTTCCATGCTCTCCATGAACTTCTTCTCGAAGTTGGTATACTCTTGATAGTCATTCCATGTCTTGACTTCCGAGTCAGGCATGCACCTGAAAGTTCGCCGGTAGATCTTGGTGTTGTTGTCCGCCGCACGGTTCCAGATGTTGTCGATGAACGACTGGTTGAGAGGGTCTCGCATGCAGTCTTTGTCAATATGAGCTGGCTTGAAGTCTGGGCCGACATGGGGGTAGGGCTCGTCCGTCTTATGTCCGTAACTGTCCAGATGAACGGGGGGACCGCCAATGTCTGTGTCATCGACCACCGGTAGATCTGGCAGCTGGTTTGCGCGGGGCAAGCCCAGCTGGTCGGTGGTACGACGGTTCAGTGCCGGCATGGGAGGGAGCTGGTCACTACCAGGGCCATCTTCAGGGTCCACCGATGGAGGGGCATGGGCATGCGTGCGCTCGTGGGGCTTCTTGGGGGCTTCGAGAGTGCCCTTGCCCTCGGGGATGATGTCGTGAATGAGCACTTCGCGTCCGTTAATGATGACAGAATCACGACCAGCATCAAGTCCCTGCTTGGCGGCGCTCTTCCAACGATCAGGGCCATAACCCTCCACTTCGAGGGCTTGAACGGGGTCGTCCATGTTGCCGGGTTCGTCGTTTTCGCCTTGGGCGTCCTCATACTCATCATCGGCTGCTGGACCGGCATCGTGGTTGAAGCTGCGGGCTTGGTGGAGGTCTGGACGTCCAGGAGTGGCTGCGACGACCGGGGCGCTTGACTCGCCCTTGGGGCCAATTTGCTCCGAGGTCTCTTCGCCGTAGATGCTGTCCATCTCGGCCTCATAATCGGCCATCTTGTCAACCTCGGCCTGTCTCTCTTCTTCCAGGATTTCGTCGACGTCGAGGCCCAGATGCTCTCGCATGAGACGCAGTCGGAGAGTGTGCGCGAACCTGCCCACCTGGTAGGGCTTGCCTCCCATGGTGGACCAGATCATGTCGGTATCGCGGACAAGCGCCGCCAGCTCGGAATCACGGTCACCGCGAAGAGACCTCTCGTTGATGTTGGCAGAGCCGATGAGCGCCACACGGTCGTCCACGACGATACACTTGGCGTGAATGTAGAGCTGCTCCGTCACGAGCGCACCGCTTCCCATTTTGCCCCACTGTCGAAGGCTGTAGAACTGGATGTAGTCTTCTGGCACGATGCCAACGGCCTGCAACCGCTTGAAGATGGAGTTTTCTCCACGACAAATGCTGTAGAACTGGCACTGAAGGATCAGACGGACACTGGTGCCCTCTTGCTCATCCACTCGACTCTGGAAGCCGGGCAGCAGAGGGATCAGAATGACAGCTCTCCAGTCCTCATCGTTCTCGTGAGCGCGAATGATGCGTTCGACAAGGGCGTCGCCGATGCGGTTGGCGATCTTGGTGTTCATGACCTCCGTGCTAGTGATGAAGAACTGGTTCTCAATGTACACAAAGTGTTCAGAGTCTTCGATCATCTTAATATAGGCGTTCTGAATGCTGTGCTCCGGTTCCTCGATTCCGAGCGACCAGTTGCAAGCGGAGCGAAGAATCTGGACCTCACAGGTTCCTGTGAGGCCGAGGCCTTCCATCTCGCCCGGCTTGCAATCAGGCGGCGGCAAGAGGAAAGGCAGGGGCCGGGTTGTCGTTCTGCCTCTGCGGATGTAATTCCAGCGCTGCACAAAGTGTCGCACCAAGTCTCTCGAGGGCTGACCAACGACCTGCATGGCGATGTCGTGCCAAGCCATTCTGGGGGTTTTGCCCCTATCGTACATCTCCTCGTAAGGGTCGTTCAACTTGTAAAAATCGAGGACTCTGGCATTGGAGTAGTCCTTTCCTGGGAAAAGCTGGCAGTGTTGGGCGTCCTTGGGCTGCTCGCTGTGCTCAAAACCGGTGGGCTTGTCGTCGACGCAGGGATGCTGGGGGCAGTCCCAGCGGCCGAAGCAGAGATCAATGCCTCCAACGAAAGCAATGTCCTGGTCGACAACACAGAGCTTCTCGTGGTGGGCAAAGAAGAATTGGTTCTTCTTGAACTGGTTGGGAGACCGTTGCACAAAAATGTTCGGATGCAAGTTAAGCAGCGAATGCTTGGTGTACTCGGAATCGATGGGGATGGCCGCCTCGACGTTGCGGTAGATGATGATGAAGATCTTGACACCCTCTCGCGCTTTTCTCTGCAACAGGCGATCGAGCCGCCACTTTTGGCTGATTGCCGGAGGTCGCCGAAGGTAAAGCTCTGGGCTGAGCCACCAGTCGTGAATGTAGATGACATCTCGGGCCATGCTGATCGCTCGCGAGACGTTCCACATGTAGTCTCTGCCGTCAACGAGCCACTGGGCAAAAACGCCCTGTCTCTGCGGCGCAAAACTGTCGAAGCGGTTGACATGCTGCCACGAGGTCTGCTTGAGCATCTCGCCAATCGAATCTTCAAACTGTTTCAACACAGCCTGGTTCCTGGAGAACAGCTTGACACGTCGTTCCGACGTGTGGAGCGTCAGGGTGTGGTGCTTGTCGGGGGGTGGCTCAATGGTCAGGTCAATCTCTTTGCCCTTGCTGGACCCAATCTGCTTGAGTGTCTTCTTCTTGGAAACGATGCGGAACTTAGGATCCACGAGATAGACGTCGTAGATGTTCATGTTCTCGGGTGAATCAACACAGGCGATGTAGCTCGACCGCACCAGGAACCACTTCCGGCTATGCCTGGCAATGACCTTTTTGGGCGTCAAGACTCGACGGAAGTCCAAGCCCTTGGATGATTGGATGTGGAGATAGCACTCCTTGCCGTGGTAGCTGCCCTCTGCAGCCAGTCGCACACCAAGGGCTGAGAGCTCGAGGAATTTGCACAGTCGGTTGCTGTCGGCGCGGAACATGAGCCAACGGACCATGTCTTGGAGGTACTTCTCCAAAATTCGGCGCTGTCGCTCGACATATCGCCGCCGGGCTTGCATCAAGTCGGTGTGACCCTCCAGAGCAGAGGTCTCGCCGGGATCAGTGAAGCCGGTAGACCTCCTACGCATGCCGAGCATTCCCAATCTGGACTTCTTACGGCGACCAAGAGGACGGTTGTCAGTCTCTTCCGCCGTCTCGTCGACTGTCCTCTCGCCAGGCGTGGCGTCGCCTGGTTCGTCGCCACGAACGCTTGCAAGGTCGTCTTCGTCGCTGTCAGCCTTGTTGCGGGCATTGCGAAGATAGGGGAAGGCAGCCCAAGGAAACTTGGGCTGCTTTGGCCGGGCACCAACATCTGCCCGTCCGTACAGATACTTGTCGTTGCGCATGGCGAACTTGTACCGCACGTGCAGCTGGTAGACCTCCTTGACAGTGCGAATGATGGTCCACTTCATGCGGCTGGGCCCGCTGCCGTACTCCATGTCGATGGTGAAGACAACGTGACGCTCGCGTTCATCGTCGGGCTCGGGAGCACTGTCGCTGATGCGCAGCCTGACCTGCTCAAGGAGCACCGGGATGCGCTTGTTTCCGTGCTCGTCTCTCTGGATCATGCTCGCCAGCATGAGCACGGCCGGAGCACCAGCTCTCAGCTCGGCCATGAGCTCAGCAGATTTGGCAAAGTCGAAGCGATCTTCCTTCTTCTGGCGCAGCAGCTTCAATGTGTTTTTGACCTGCTTCCACTGTTTGACGCCAAAAGTCGACGCCCTCTCGCCGCTGAAGAGAGGGCGCCGCGGAGTTGCTGCACCGCCATCAGACACGCCTCCGGCACCGGCAATGACGGACCACTGGCGAGTGTGTCGAGGGGTCCTACCTGAAGGACTAGGCGACTCTCTGGCCTCGTCACGGAGCGACCTCGCCCAGGACCCGCCCCTCATCCACGAGGGAGCCATCATCTGATCGCGGCCTTCGCCTTCGGAAACGCCGTGATGAGCTTCGTTGGTATCAGGCATGCTGAGGCGCCTTCGCAGGCCTAGTCGCCTCTGAGCCCCTCGCGCATCAGGAGGACTGGCAACAGGTGTGTTGGGTACTGAGAGGTTCGGCTTCCTGTGACGACGCATCATGCGCTTTTTCTTCTGCTGCTTCGACTTGCTCGGCTCAGTAGCGTTTCCCTCGTCGGCAGTTTCCTCGGCATCGGCGTCCGCGTCTGAATCCTCTTCTGTCAAGGTCCCTGGTATTCTCGAGCCGCCGCGACCAACAGCTGGCGAGCTGACTGCCGACTGAGGCGCAGTCTGGACGCCCTCGCCAGTGACAGATGGCGGTGACTTTGGGATCTGCAGGTTGCCGGACCCAGCAAACTGTTTCAGCTTGAACATGAAGGCCGAACTCAACGACCTTCCCGTGTCGTCCCAAGATGTTGTTCTGGAATGGGTGTTTGGGGGGTCGATATTGACATCCTGGCGCGCAAATTGCACGCTCCGGCGGCCCCCAGGGGATGTAGGTTCCGAGTTTCCTCCATTCTCCTGGAAGAAATCGAGCGGTGTCGGGTGTTCAAGATTCTCGGCAGTTTCGTCGGTCGAGGTAGGCCGCAGTAAGGAATTGGGTTTCCGGCCGTCGGTAGGCGCCGGGGCCTGAGCATAGTGCGGCAAGCCCCCGTTGATGTAGTCTCCCGCCTCGGGGTTCGCGATTTGGCTGTCTAGGTTGTTGGGTGGGATGTTGTCGTCGTTGTGTCGGTGAGTCTCGGCGGAAGTAGAGACACCGGGAGTCGGGGCAGACACTTTGAGCTCTGGCTTGGTAGTCTTGGACAGTGGTGAGATGGAGTCATCTCGATCTGGTTCCCCCATCCTGACGGGTGGGAGTGATCAAGCAGGTGTATTGTCGGAAGCCAGGTAGGGCAGGGTGGCAGAAGGTCAAGTCGAACTGGTGGTAGAGCTCAGCTGGTGATCGATCGGTAGGAGGACAGAAGTATCGAATTGTGTCGGGCAGCTGTAGCGCATAGTAGTCGAGGGCTGGCCAAGGCGACTTGAATGATCCGAATCAAGTGAGGCTTCAGTCGGGAGGTCCGGAATGCTGCTGGCCACTTTGGCGAACTTGGTGGGACGAGGTCGGGCTTGGCAGCTTCCAGGGAGTCTGGGGATATGGATCGG
>JACAFV010000012.1:3968-203668 GCA_014635975.1 Plectosphaerella sp. P0831 | reverse complement strand
CTGCTGCACAACTGAATCAGACACCTGTTGCTCGCCCACCTCCACTTTCCCCCCGGTCTCGCCATCGCTTGGGTTCTTCTACTCCACAGCACCCACCGGCTGCGTACCGTCGCCTTCTCCTCCATCAACATCCTCTCCTTTCCCCTCAACAAACAAACTACCCCTCGGTAGACCCTCTCCACTCATCCCTTTTTTGTTGCCATTTTCTTCGTTTCTGTGTACCGATATACTACTGTCGCCGGAAGAGACGAGACGCCCGCCTCCAGAAGACATTGACAGGACACGACCGGCCCTTAGGACAGCCACCAATCGACCGCCGTTGAAGTTTCACCCCCCGCCCTTCCACAGCCAGCATCGTCACGTTACGCAAACCCGACTCGAACACTGGACGCACAATCCCGCCGACTCGATTCTTACACACGCCTGCGCCGATTCGCCTGTGATACCTCAACCGCTCCGTTTTCTCAGCTTTCCTACGACACGACACACTAAAGCAGAGGACACGAAAATACCGCCAAAATGCCGGGTATTCTACCCATGAAAGTCATCAAGGTCGGCAGCTCCTCCCAGAGCCGTATCGCCCAGGCCTGCGACCGCTGCCGGAGCAAGAAGATTCGCTGCGATGGCATCCGCCCGACCTGCTCGCAATGCGCCAATGTCGGATTCGAATGCAAGACCAGCGACAAGCTCAGCCGCCGAGCCTTCCCCAGGGGATACACCGAATCGCTCGAGGAGCGCGTCCGCCAACTCGAATTGGAAGTGAGGGAACTCAAGGACTTGCTGGATGAGAAGGACGAGAAGATCGACATGTTGTCCAAGATGCACGGCAACCAACAGAACCACCACCGCCGCCGGCCCTCGGTAGGCTCCAACTCACATTCCCCTGCAGCGGAGTCCCGGAAAGAGACGACGCCGCCCGTCAAGGAGGACACTTTCAGAGTGCAGGCATCACCGCTGCTGCTCGGCGTCGAGAACTCGGACTCGTTCTTCATGGGATCGTCGAGCGGCCGCGGATTCATCGGTATGTGCTCAACCTGCACCCTCACATTGCCATGTAACCTACTCACACGTTACAGAATCATTCAAGCGCAAGCTCCAGGAATCCGGCAAGTCGTGCTCGCATTTCAACCCAGAGGCGTTCCTCCACATTCAGGGCTGCCCGCCACTCACGCCAGAACCCGTCGCCGATATGGTACGGGTGCCGCCACGGCTTTTCTCGGACCGTTGCGTCAACGTCTACTTCCAGGAGTGGGCGCCCCTCTTCCCCGTGCTGCACAAGCCCACCTTCCTGCGCATCTACGAAGAGTTCGTCTCGGATCCCGACAAAGTCAAGAGCAACCACAAGATCGCCCAGCTGTACCTCGTCTTCGCCATCGCCTCGCTTTCGGGCGAGTCTCCTGATATGGAGCAGGTCGCCTCCTGCGAGCGCCAGTGGCAGCGCGCCGTCGACGCCATGCTCATGGAGAACACCATGGCCACCCTCCAGTGCCTCGTGCTGGCTCTTATGTACTGCACCGTGAGGGCGGATTACAAGCGTCTCCAACACTACAAGGGCATTGCCGTTGGACTGTCTCATCGCCTCGGTCTTCACCAAAGCCAGAAGCGCTTCTCGTTCGGCGCCCTCACCATCGAGACCCGCAAGAAGGTCTTCTGGACCCTGTACACCCTGGACTGTTTCTCGGGCGCCGTTCTCGGCCTCCCCAAGCTCCTCAAGGAGGACGACATCCACGCTGAGTACCCCTCTGACACGGACGACGAATACGTCACCGAGAAAGGCTTCCAGCCTACCCTGCCCGGCGAGTACACCAAGCTGTCCAGCGCTCTCGCCCTGTTCCGGTGCTGCCGGATCCTTGGCAAGGTTTTGGAGAAGAACTACCCCGCGGCAACCTCTCACGAGCTTTCTCTACAGCAGATGGGCAGCCTGGAACGCGAGCTCGACGAGTGGCAGGAGTCGCTGCCAACCCACTTGAAGTTGACCTTTAAGCAAGACAAGCCATCCACCGACGTGACCGGAAGCCGCTCGCCTGTTCTGGCCCTGGCGTACTACTACACCAAGATCCTCATCTGGCGCCCCGCTGTTGGCTCAACTCTGGGACAAAAGGCGGCCCCCGCGCTCCTGTCCCTCGCCGAGTCGAGCAAGTGCATCATTCAGATTGCACAGCTCCTCGACGAGCGCGCCCTGTCCTTCTCCTTCTGCCTGAACAAGTCCGACACTCTGATTCTCTGCGGCATGGCGTTGTTGTACCACTGCGTCGGCCTGAAGAAGGACAGCAAGCTCATCAAGGATGTTGAGCGTCTGGTCAATGGAGTCGACAAGATTGTCTCAAAGTCCAAGGCCTCTGGCTGGTACGACTTCAAGCGCGTTGCCGGCGTGCTTGTCACCATTGAGGAGCCCTCCCTGCCTTCGCCCCCGGCTACTACCCCCGAGTCCATCGCCTCCAGGCCCTCCTCCCAGCGCAACACGTCTCCGTCCCAGAAGCCCAGGAAGAAGTCGTCGCCGACACAGGCATATCCCCTCGGCCAGCTTCACGCCGCCTCCATCAGCGATGTCGACCTCCTGCGGCATCAGGAGCGTATGCGCCGCATGACCATGCCGAACTCACAGCATCGCCCCGATCTTTACCGCACAGTGTCACGAGGCTCGTTTGACGGCGTCGATGAAACTGCCCTCCACCGCGATCACCGCCATTCCATGTCACAGGCATCCCGGATGTCTCCTCAAACCCTGGACTACCTCTCCCTCGGCAGCACTCCCGACGGCTCTTCGCCAACGTCGCCCGGCCAGCACCGCCTCCGCCAGCAACAGTCAATGTCACAACTCCCGCAGAGCACCCACCAGTCGTACCCTGCGCATCCCGCTCAGAAGCAGGCTGGCGTTTCAACAACAGAATGGGAGGCCCTGCTGGGCTCTATGGATGGCGGCCTGAACAATGTCTACGACGCCATCTACGGTGGCCCGGCCATCTCCCTCAACGAGACAACACCGACATCCACAGCGATGGGTGGCTGGTCTCCGGAGTCTTGGGATTTGACAAACTTCAACATTGGCGATTTCGGCACCAATGGAGTTCCGGCACCCAGCGCCCTCAGTGTCAGCGAGGAGAGCCTCAGTTCGGGCGGCGACGAGCTTCCAGTGCCCAGCGAGCTGGCACTTAGCACCACCGGCATCGACTACAGGAACGCCATCCTGGCGACGTGCTCCAACAACGAGACGTTCATCTTGGATCCCTTGGAGGCAAACAACTATGCCATGTAGATGGGCGCATGTTCTGGTGGAGTTACATAATTGAACGCTGCTGCTGGGTCTGGGTTGCTGTTCTGGATGATACCTCGGAGGGAAAAGGGAATTGGCTCTGATTCTTTCTGGATTTTTGCTGTTGCATGCGATTTCTCTGGATATATAACTTCTTTACATGTTTGCTGGGCTGGCTCGGGGCATGGAGTGGAGGAGTGAGGCGTGGGGTGCTCGCGCAGAGCTGCTATTTTCTTCATGACATTTATGGATCTACGAATCGATTTGTTGCTTTGATTTGATCTTGGGATGGATGTGTATTATGATTAGTCAAGTGCGAGCTATGTAGCCGCTCCCTTTGTCCAAATGTTCCCAAACAAAGTGCAGATCTCAAGACTGACTTGTCGCTATGCTATGCTTTTGGCACCTTGACGGCGCTCCCTGGCTCTTTGAATTGCCATCTCACGGAGCGCCGCAGGAGAGGTGAGAAAATGAAAATCAACAACTGAATGAGCATGACCTGGAAGTACAACTTTGACCTATGCGTCCGAGTCGTGGGTTCTGGCACGGCCGAGAAGGCCAAGGCCTGGCGCTCGTTGGCTGTGTCTGTGCCGTCTTCGCCTTGGGAGGGGTTGCGTGCTGCAGCGACCAGCTCCTCTTCGTAGCGGCCGACGACGTCGAGGTACTTGGCCGGGTCATCGGTGATGACGCCGTCGACGCCCTGCTTCACGGCCCAGCGCATCCAAAAGGGCTCGTTGACGGTCCAGACGTAGAGGCGGCGGTTTGCAGCGTCTGGTGTAGCGGCGAGGGACTTTCTGAAGCGGGCGCCACAAGGGCCGACGAGAGTCTGCTGAAGCATGTTGAAGGAGAGGCCTGGGTAAGATGGTGATCGCAGGAAGCGGGTGGAACTTCGTGGAGAGTGAGACTGATGGGCCACGGGGAAGGTGGGCAATAGGGAGAGCGAGGCGTCGAGGAAGGATGACTGAAAAGGTCAGCAGCTGGCTGGTGAAGGGAGTTGAGTGAACTTACATTCCAGCAGCCGATGACGATGCGCTTCTCCCAGGGTACGCCGTCATCTCGCTCAACGCTCTCAAAGGCGCGGGTCACTGCGCCGAGGAGCTCGCTGGGCGTATCATCGGGCTTAACATCAAGAAGGAGCCAGATCTTGTCCCTGCCGCTGTTGGGCTCGGCAAGCCAGGTGAGAAGATCGACAAGCCGCGGCATAGGCTCATGAGGTGCCTTGAGGGTGCGTAGCGTCTGGAGGTAGGACCAGTCGCATTTCGCAACGGGTGTGTCGATTCCATAGCAGCGTTTTAGGGATTGGTCGTGCGAGAGGACGACTTGGCCGTCGGCGGAGAGGTGGAGGTCTGTCTCGAGGGCGTGGGCGCCGACGGCGACGGCGGAGCGGAAGGCGAGCATGGTGTTTTCTGGGTAGAGGGCTTTGTAGCCTCGGTGGGCGATGGCCTGGGGGATGCGGACGGGTGTGTTGCGGGATGATGAGGAGAGGATGGCGGCGGATGGTACGGGAGCTGGCCGCGCGGAGGGGGCGAGGAGCGGCATTGTCTCGGGGAGAGTCATGGTGGTGAGGCGGTGAAGGTTGGCGATGGTGTTGAAGCAGATCTTTGAATTCGAAGAGAGAGCGCGGCGGAGGGGAGTGAGGAAGGATAGGTTCATGAGGTGTTGCGGGGTGATGGGGTTTTCATTGTGGTTGTGACCCTGGCCGGAAGGGGTTGTGGTGAGTGGAAGTGAGCTGGTTGGAAAGTTACGTTGGCGGTTGGCCCGGAGGTTGTGGAGGCCGGGGTTACAGTGCCAGTGTGCATGAGATCAAGATGTCATCCCGTCTTCCGCCTGAAGTCAGTTGGCCAAGGGTCCTGCGTGGGGCTTAACGCCGCCCCACAGTACTTTGGGGTACTTTTGTTAAGGGGAGGAAATGGTGGAGGTTCTTGTTCTGTGGAAGTAGTGGGTTGGGGGTGGAGTTAAGAAGTGCCGCTGGGCTATGTCCGAGCGGTTGTGCCTTGGAGTATTTTTATAGAATTTTCAATTGTCAGTTGCATCACTGCAAAGTTATGACTGGCGACTTACACATAGGGAGATGTCATACTTGTTTTCGAACCATGCGTCGGGGTTGAGGACCCTGCGTCAGGAACGGCAAGTGCAGAGGTCTGTGGAAGCTCTCCGGTCACGACGGGTAGCGCTCCAGTGTTCGGAGCATTCACCGCGGCCCGTTTTGAGTCTTGCTTAGTAAGCCAGACAACTTGAACGACACAGCTTCAGGCTGCCACGGGCAAGATTGGTTGGTCCTCCGCTCACCTTATCACGACACCACTCGACCTCAAACTGTGCGTGTGAGCGTGGGTTCTTGTGGACAATCAGTCTATTTCTTCTAGGTCTATATTTCAAGCACTGTTTACTCCAGGCTCGCTCGGCAATGATCATTACCATACCCACTGACCTCCCTTGCGTCGAGGCACAGCTTCTGCCGAAGAACCGTCATCAAGCAGGATGGCCACCTCTGTCTGCAGGCTGATGGGGACAACCTCTCTACCAGTTGAGTTCTATTGGTGCGCCATGCATCGTGGGAAAACGAGTGGCGGACAAAACTTCTGAGAGCTCCAACGACGACCAGCTAGCGGCGGCACATTCGAGCGGCACAGTCCAGTCGTCTGCCCACCTTCCCATTCCGCGCCTCCTCGTTACAACATGGGAGATGGACTTGGAGGGGTATCGGGATTCAGATGACGATCATGGTCGCCCACGGAAACGCACCATGCATGACATGCATGCCACGCGTACGACATCGGGTTGGCCCGGGCTATTTGAAGGCCTCTGTGTCTAGATAAGCCGTCCCAGTTCGTCTGGTCTCTCAGACACAGGTACTGGCTCACCAACCCGTCTTCACTTTTCCCCATCATGTTACCCAACAGCCTCTTTACGCTTCTAGCCTTGCCCCTCGCTCTCTTGGCGGGCCAGGCCGACTCTCATGCCCTTCGTCCTAGAGTCGCGGCAGATGAGCCACAGACCAGCCTCCAAGCCAGAAACTTCTCCTTTCAACAGGATGGCAACGACGCGACTTTCCAGTACTCGACAACCGAGCCTCATGCCCAGAACTGGATTGGTATCTACACCCAGAGCGGCGGGCCCGTCAACCAGGTCCAGGTGGAGCAGTCCCTGGCGTGGACATACACCCCCGACTCGAGCGGCACCGCCCGTATCGGCATTGGAAGCCTCTCGCCAGGCCGATACAGGGCCTTCTTCCTGGCTCAAGAGGGTTACGTCTGGCTCGCCAGTCCCATCTACATTCACATTGCCAGCAACAACTCGTCATCGTCCTTCTCGCTCAACGCCAATCGCCCCCTGTTTACCTTTGACTACTCGACGTCGCAGCCTCATGCCAAGAATTGGATCGGCATCTACACCTCCACCGGCGGTCCCATGGACCAGGTTCAGGTCGAGGCCGCCCTCAAGTGGGCGTACGCGCCGGCGGCGTCGGGCTCTGTCACCATATCGGCCGATGGCCTCCCCGGCGGAAGCTACAGGGCCTTCTTCCTCGCCCAGGACGTGTACCGCTGGCTCACGAGCCCCATCGTTGTGAAGGTCGCCGGCATCAGCTTCCCCAGGGGCACGGCGACGCTGCGCAACGCAAAGGTCGGCGTGGCCTACTCAGCCAGCGTCGGCGGCCTCACCAGCGCCTCGGCCAGCTTCTCCAAGGTCTCGGGCCCCGACTGGGTATCGGTGAGCTCCAATGGCGCCCTCACCGGCACCCCCACCTCCCCAGGCACCACCACCGTCACAGTAAGGGCCTCTGGCAACGGTGCCACCGCTGACCTGGTGGTGAGCATTCCCGTCCGGTCCTCCGGGGAGTGTCTCGTCCAAAACGTGCGCGTTATGACCTACAACATGTGGGCCGGCGGCTCCAGGATGAACAACTACCACCAGAAGCAGCTCCGGGCCCTCATCGACACCAACGTCGACATTGTTGGCCTCCAGGAGGCGGACCCCAACCGAGCGAGCGAGCTGGCCAAGGCCCTGGGATGGTACTACTGGGCGAGTGCCGGCAATGGCCGCAACGCCGTCCTGAGCCGATACCCATTTTCAGAAACATATGACCATGTCGGGGTCTCCGTCGCCGCTCGCGTCGCCCTCGATGGCTCCCGACAGGAGATTAACGTCTGGACCGCCCATCTCACCGCCTACCCCTACGGACCCTACGAGGCCTGCAACGAGCGCAAGTCTGTCGAACAGATCCTCGCGAGCGAGGCCTCGTCAGGCCGCACCGGGGAGATGACGGCCATTGTCAACGCCATGGGCGCCCACATCGCCGCCAAGGACACCGTCCCCGTCCTGCTTCTCGGCGACTTCAACGCCCCGTCGCACCTGGACTGGACCCCGACGCTGCAGAGCAAAAACTGCGGTTACGCCAACATCCAGTGGCCGACGTCCCGCATTCCCACGGACGCAGGCCTTATCGACTCGTTCCGTGTGGCAAACCCCAACCCTGCCACGGTCCAGGGCACCACTTGGTCCCCCATCTACCCTTTCAGCGACGGCGCCACGGGGCGCCCGGAGCCCCAGGACCGTATCGACTACATGTACCACGCTGGGAATGTCCAGATCTCGGGTTCAAGGACGTATGTCCTGGGGAAACCGAGCCCGGTGCCGGGTCACACGAATAACGAGTGGACCTCGGACCATGCTGCTGTGTTGACGCAGTACAAGCTCAACTCGGGGACGTGCTGATCTGGTAAGCACGTCGACCCAATTCCCAGGCCCGTACCTCGGGTCCGCACACCTGGACCCTGGACTCCGGGATATTTCTCATTGGCTCAAATACGTTGCGAGAGTGTCGTTGGTGCTTGGTTGTTGGTGCCATCCAGCGTCCAGCTTGGCGCTTACTACCCCTCCCTCACTTCTCCTTAAAGCTTGATCCGTCCAAACAAGCCGTCAAGTCGTACCACGACCTTGGCAACCTTCAAAACTCCAGCTCTCCAAGTTCACTTCGCAGACCGCGACGGCCCGGAATCGCCATGTTGCTCATACCGTACTTCTGGTCCATCGCCGTCGCCGCATGGCTCACCATCGGAGGTGTCGCATATGGCAACGAGACAATCGCGAACTCACAGTCTGCTGAGCCCATCGTGGTTTTCTCCACCTTCGTCTTCAGTCTCTCCATACTCCTCATCGTATTCCTCGACGATACCGGAGCCCATGCGGCTCCGTTTGCGACCGGCGTTATCGGCTTCGGAGTCGCCAGCTTCCAGGCACTTTGCACAGCCGATGCCATGGATCAACGGATTCTCTTCAAGGTTTTTGGGGGGTTGTTGGCCGGCTGGGTGGTCGAGTGGACTTTCCACCCTGCCAGGCGCCTGACTGCACGACTTCAGAGGTCGATTCAGGGGAAAGCCTAGTGGGCGGATGCATCAAAGCAACGAACGCAAGCCCATCGTCTAATGCGAACAGGCGGGTGGTGGGGACTTTGACTGCGGGCTTTGCGACTCCGCTTCGGTTCATGCCGTGTGGACAGGTCGACCAGCAGTCACGATGGTCGAATGGCAGTGATCTTGGCCGTTTAATGTATCATTCGTCAAGAAGTATTTTGACCAAGATGTAACATTGGTGACGATTCTATCAAGAGGACCATTTCAGATGCGAATTCCTGCAATGAGTCGATAGATGGGACGTTCGAAGGTGGCACTCCAAGGACACGCGCCCTCCTTGGCTAGCAGACAGATTCACCTTAGAACTCATATCCGTTTCCCAACTTAGCCGTTGGCGGCCCAGTAGCCGGCCGCCGTGTGGGCGCGGCAGCAGCTCGCGAAGCCTGACCAGTTGGCAGTGCAACACTACGAATCTGTTAGTCCGACTAGTACTGCCGCGGAGAGTAGACGCATGACGTACGGCTCCGTTTTCCATGAAGCCCCCTCCAGGGCAGCAAGACTGGGTGTAGCCTGAGTTGCTGTTATCGCTTCTCAAGCATCGCCACATCTGGGAAGGTTGGCCTCGACATTGAGCGGCAACAGACTCGGCGTACAGAGCCTGTGAGGATGTGAGTAAGTCTAGGTAGGTACTGGGGCGTCGAGAGGCAGCTTGACTAACCACGAGAATGGCGCTGATGACGGTGAAGAAGCGCATTGCGGATGTTGTGGCAGAGATGGACTGCCTTGGAGAAAGACAGACTGGTGAGGATTGAGAAAGTGAATAAACGGCAAAAGTTGCTCCAATATATAGGCACCGCCAGGTGACGGCCGGATCACTAATGCTCCCCGTGATGCCGACGTAGCTTGGGTCCGAATAGATTAAAGTAGAGTGGTGTTAGATTAAGGCCACTGACTCCTGACCTACCTTGGTCAACCGGTGGCTGTGTCGTGACATCTGTTCGTGCCTGGGCATGGGCATTGCAGGCATGAATGACTCGTTTCGACAGAGAAATAAGCAAACTTGACCAACATGAGGATGTCAATGACCGAAAGCGAGCCTGAAGACCAGGGAAGGGCGGCATCTGCCGGGCCCACAAAGCCGTGAGGTCGATCTTATTCGTCCCATCATCGGGCATCGTCGAAATAAGCGTGTCTCCGGTGCCTGGAGCAGTGGAGGCGAGACGAAGTCTGTGCGGATAGCGCGGATCAGCCTGATCTTTGCCTGCCTCCAGGTTCGGGGTCCATTTCTCCGAGGAGGCTTTCTCGAGTCATGTTGGTCTGTCGGCAGGTCGAAGCATCTTAGGCGCAGCCTCCTTAGCCACGACACAGAGAGTACCACATTCAAGGTCCAAGGTAAGTCGTTGACATCGTTCTAGATTTCAAGCCAATGGGCTCAGCAGTCTAGGCTAGAGCACTTCAGTTACCCTCTGTGACAAAGCCCTCGTATCCATCCTCAGATTCCTTTGGAAAACCGTCTTCCAGACTCTTCAGGTCCCTCGACTGGCTCCTACGACAGGGCTGCTCGTCAAAGGTGTGCACGTTGCAAAAGTCCCCGCAGCCCTTGATATCCGTCTTGCTATGGTCGAGGCAGCGCAGATTCTGTCCGTGAACTTTGAAGTGACCACGGTCGGCTAGCCAGTCGACGCAGATCTCGTACACGCCGGGAATGTGCTTGGGGTAGCTGCATCCGTTCGAAGCGTTGAGATCGTACTGCTTGCCATCGAGGTGGAACTTGGCAGATTTCCTGTTGCAGAAGAAAATGAAACTGCAGTACTCGTTGGCGACCAGTTTGGCGTCGTTGGCAGCAGCGCAGGTGACGGCCAGGGTTGCGAGGACGGCGGCGAGGTGGAAGCGCATGGTGGCGGTGGAGGGGCCTTGTTGGGTTTTACTGGTACAGGTTAGCACATATCAGATACAAATACAAGCAACTCTGCTGGCTCGTACTGAGGTTGGAAGTTGGAATACAAGTGGGAGATCTGTTTGTGGTGCTGGGATTGATGGGGAGGTGGTGAGATGGGCGCAAATGCACTGGCCTACTTATACAGACTTTAGCATCCATGATTTCAAACATCAAGTTCAGAAGAGCACTATTTAAATTTGAATTGGGTTTCAGCCGTGTGTAGGTGGCGGCCGCAGACTACGCCGCGGACTGCAGTAGGTACAGACCACCACACGCAACTTCAGGTGGAAGGCGCGCCTGGTCAACACCCAACTTTCCCATTTCAAAACACCCACGCCACGCCACCCTGATCCGTCCTCTCCACTGAGGGTACAGGCTGGCCGATCGCATCATCTGTCATCGCCATCAGAAGAAGAAGACTTTCCCGCGGGAGCAAATCATTTGGAGCAGCAACTCGCCCACTCGTTTCATCGAAAAAGGCGCGTCCTGGTCTGCCAGGTCTCGCCGCCACACACGTAGATCCCAAAGAAGGGCCAAGAACACCCACTCATCATCCCGAGGTCACGGAGAGGCGCAAGGAAGCCCAATTGCCCACCACCATGGCCTCGCCACCACCCAACCAGGATCAGGTCCTAGCCCCGGGGCAAACACACCAGCAACACATCGTCAGGGTCAGAAAGTCACTTGCGGACCTCGTCAAGAGGGGGGTTCAAGGAGAGGATTTCTACGTTGATGCGGAGGGCCTGCTGGCTGCGCGCGAGACTGAGGAAGACGAAGATATCATCGAGGAGCTTCATCACGGAACATACAAGCCACCCGGATACATACCAGTTCCATGGGAACGCCGCGAAATCCAGGATCCGGATCTGAAGTACATCACCACAGATGCGCTTACCGACCTGACCGAAATCATCGAAAGCGTGAAGCATTTGGTGCGAAAGCCCATTCTGATCGAGAAGCTGGCAACCATGCTTGCGCAGCCACGAGGAATCATACGGAGGGACCTCAAGAAACTCGTCAGGACGCATCTAATGCTTCCCTCATCCTGCTGGTCCCTCATATATAACTCACCGGCCTTCCACACTGTTCTTGTGGACGGTGTGATGGGGCAATTCATCTGGGAGTACCTCATTGGGCCAGCCAGGATATTACTGGGCGTCACCCACACAGTCCGCTCCCTGCCGCGGATCAAGGCGCATAAATGGAGGGTACCCATTCTCCAAGCATTGACGGAGCTCCTTGGAGCAACCAGGCCTGCAGACCATACCCTGCAGAGCGCTCTCAACATGCTGGACGAAGCCTGCCCGGCATATGCCTTGACAAAGGGGTTGTCCAACCGCCAGGACACCCTCTCGGCAGTTCTCACATTATCTGGCCCGTAGTGCTCGAGAACCTTGCCGTGGAACACCTGGGCATGTCCCAATATGATTTCCGGAATGCCTTTGAGGCCGACCTCGAAGATATTCATGGACTCTCGTCCTCATACGATGTCGAGTCCGATCTTGACGACCTGGGCCATCAACTGGCATCCTGGACTGACGACGACTGATCGATGGATGAAGCCCGCAGGGAGGGACGGGACGGCAGAACAAGGTGCAGGCGAGGATGGGTGAAGATGAGGAGGACAGCTTTTGAGGGCGATGTGGCCCCTGTACTTGATAATGTTACCTAAGCCGGCCGATCACTTCACGTCAGGTCCTTGCCGTCTGCCCCACTAACGCCCTTTGGTGCCCCGCGATGCGAAAGTGCGACGGGAACATTTTCAGACCTCACCCCTCCTCCTCTCTCTCCGACCGGTCTGCTCCCAAGACATGGCAGTGTTCCCCAGCTGCACATACAACCCTCCTTCTTGTCATTTTAGTGAGCCTTTACTTTTTGATCCCATCTAGAGTATAGAATCCCTCCCCCCACACACGACCGACCGACCGACCGACCACCCCCTCCACGATGCCTCGCGACCCCCTCATCGGCCTCGTCGGCAAGCCGTCCGCCGGCAAGAGCTCGACGCTCAACAGCTTGACGGACGCATCCTCCAAAGTTGGTCCGTAGTGCCGAGTTGCACCCGCCCCGAAGACAAGACAGGCGCGCTGACGATCTGGGCAACGCCCGCCGCAGGCAACTTCCCGTATGGCCGACACTCTGCCCTCCCCTGACCGAGCTGCGCCCAACTGACACGACACCCACCCTCCAGCTTCACAACCATTGACGCCCAGCGCGCCATCGGATACCTCCAAATAGACTGCGCCTGCGCAAGACACAATGTCAGCGACCGTTGCAAGCCCAACTACGGCTCCTGCGTTGACGGCCTGCGCTCGGTGCCAATCGAGCTGCTCGACGTTGCCGGCCTGGTTCCCGGCGCCCACGAGGGCAAGGGCCTCGGCAACAAGTTCCTTGACGACCTACGCCACGCCGATGCGCTGATCCACGTTGTCGACGCCTCCGGTACAGTGGATGCGGAGGGCAAGGAGACGCGGGGCTACGACCCATCAGTCGATATTGCCTGGCTGCGCAGCGAAATTGTCGCCTGGGTCATGGGCAACCTCTGGACCAAGTGGGGGTCGATCAAGCGGCGACATCAGGCGGTCAAGGCCACGGCCGTCGAGACGCTGCAGAACCAGTTTTCCGGATATGGATCGACGTCGACAACGGTGGTGCGCGCTCTCGACCGGCTAGGCATCAAGGAACCGCTCGAGGACTGGGACCACGATATGGTCGAGCGGGTTGTCAACGCCTTTGTCGACGAAAAGTTCCCCACCGTCATCGCGCTCAACAAGATCGACCACCCGGACGCCGACAAGAACATTAGCAAAATCGCCAAGATGCAGGACCCCAACACCATTGTGCTGTGCTCGGCCATCTCAGAAATCTTCCTGCGCAAAATGGCCAAGCAGGGCTACGTCAAGTACACCGAGGGCAGCGAATTCGTCGACACGCGCGAGGACCTCATTGAGCAAGGCGACCCGGACGGCGGCGGCCTCAAGGAACTCGACGAGAAGAACAAGAACCGCATCGAGAACCTCAAGGACATGGTGCTGTACCGCTTCGGCTCCACAGGCGTCGTCCAAGTCTTGTCAAAGGCCGCGAACATACTGGGTCTGGTGCCCGTCTTCCCCGTGCGCAACACGGCCACCTTTGCCTCGGGGGCCTCCGAGTCGCGCGTCGTCTTCCGCGACTGTGTCCTCGTCAAGAAGAACTCGACCGTCGGCGACGTCGCGCGCAAGGTCATGGGCGATGCTCCTATTGCCTATGTTGAGGGCATCGGCGGCACGCGCGTGTCGGAAGACGATCTGGTGCTCGTTGGCAAGAACGACGTATATCTCCCATCTCTTCCGTCCAAGACATACACTGACTGTCGCAGATTCTGTCTTTCAAGGTCGGCAGGGGTTAACGAGAGACGATACATAATGAAGACTGACATGCAGGTGACCCTACCGTCGCCGCCCATCGACTGTCGTCAGGGTTGAATTACGCTTCAAACGCTGCGCCATGGTAGAGCCGCTGTATAAACATGCAGGATCCGGCCGATGGGAAAGGAGGGGGCTGGGTCCGCGCCTTTCTGCACACGTTGCTGCGACAGGGATGTTATTTTGGGCTGGTTCTTCGCTGGCCGGCGCTGGCACCATCCACTCAAGCCAGCATCCGTGCTCAGTGCGCTGGTGCTGTGCCACAGCTGACGGCAGCTCACAGTCAGTGCACACGGCATCGCCGGGTGCCCCACTTTGCCGAGGCTGCGTGACGCGTCCCCCATCAGACAGGGAGCTGGGGACAAGGGCAGGACAGGGACTCGAGTCGAACCAGCGATGAACGAACGAACGGGGCAGACAAGCCTTGCCTGAAGGTAACAGGGCTGGCAGTGGGCCTTGGATGGAAAAATAAGTCGCAAATGAATCAGCCCGCCGAGGCCATGACCATCATGGACGGAATGCAGAGAAATGATGGTGTCTGGCGTGTTTCTGGGGGCGTTGTTTCCCCTCATGTTGCCGCGCCCAATGTCTGAGCTGTCACCGCGTTGGTGTGCGATGCGATGCGGATGCGACGCTGAGGTGAGCACCCGGGGTGTCCAGGTGACATCATTTCCAGATTGGGGCGACCACTTCCCGCATGCCGAATCCCGCACCATCCGTTCACCGTCACACAGTCACTTTGGACAAGATCAAAACACAACGATTGAGGTCGACGAGGTATGGGTATCGATTGAGATTAAGTAGTTGTAAAAACACCGGGTACACCGGCGCGTTCCCCCCTTTGCTCATGGGCCCTCATCGAACGTCCTCCGCAGGGAAAGTCGCAGGCGAAACGCATGCAGAAAATCGCATCGAGAGGTAACAGATAAGAAAAATGCGGCCGTTCCCAGGGTCATGATGGGTGGTTGGGTGGTTGGTGAGGTTTGCGGGATTCGCGCATCGGGTGACGGGTTTGGTTTGCGGGTGGACTTTCGGGACAGCGCTGCAGCCCGAGATGTCCGGAGCTTCCCCTGCCTGTCGCCCAACGGGCCCCCCCTTCCCCGCCCGAGGCTTCCGGAGTGAAGGTCTCAAGGAGGGAGAGGGAGAGTTGGCGTCGCTGCAACATCTGTTTACGCCATGTTGCGACATCGGGCCAGGCGACGAGCACGAGGGCTCATCGACGGTACGACTTTAGAACCGGGCGCGTGGGTGAGATGCGGCGACGTGCGAATCGCTTAGTACTTCAAGATGATGTACAGGGCGTGGATGATGCCGGGAATGTAACCTGTGGGAGGGGCGCCATGTTAGTCGTTTGTGTTCCGGTAGTGGTCGCGTCGCCCGCCCGCTTTCGGGGGCCGACGGAAGCGGAACGTGGAAGAACTTACCCAGGATGGTGAGCAGGATGTTGATGAGGAGGTCGGCACCGCATCCACGCTCGAGGAAGACTCCGACGGGAGGGAGGATGATGGCAAGGAGGATCTTGCAGATGTCGCTGGAATAAAGTTAGTTGTCATTCGGGGTTTTGTGCCGGAGCGCTAGATCGGCGGCAGTCGGTGCGTACCTGGCGGTGAAGGGCATGATGGCGGTGTTGTTGGTGTGAGGTTGACGGAGTGTCTTGGGTTGATTAGGCCGGTAGGACGGGTCTGAGGGCGAAGTTGTTTGGTGATTTGGGTATCTTTGGTTTGTGAATAGTGAAAGGGTCAGAAGGTTTGGGGCGGGGAGGGAGGAGCTCTTAAATAAGAGGCTGCCCTTCCCAAGAAGCCCGAGTCGCCAAGAGTTTGCAGGTTCATAGTGATGTGAGATTGCATAACCTGAGTCCGTCCACTCCAACCCCATGTAATCCGCCCTTGCCCAGATGCGTAACGACCCGTACCGGTAGCGAAGAAGCGTCACAGTAGTAGCACCTGCCTCTGACTGACTGCCCTGCCCTGCCCCCCCAGCTACGGTCCCGGCCCCTGCACCTCCCAAGACCCTTCCCTTCGTTGAACCGGCAACCTGCGTCATCGACCGGCCATGTCCAGGATTTCACGTTCCCCTCCGTAGCAGGCCAGGCGGCCCATGCCACTTGCCCACTCCTTCTGCACCCAAAGCACGTCCACATTTCTCGGCAGTCGCGGCCTCGACTAGCCCCAAGGCAAATCGGTGATCATCACACCCTCGAGGACCGGGGAAGGACTTGGGACGCCAGTAGGCTGTAGGACTCTGGAGCGCCTGGTCCGGGACGCCCTGATCTGCTCTTTACCCCCTGGAGAACGGGCAGGACTAGGGAAATGATGTGCTGCGGTCGCAGCTGCGAACTGGTGCTCATCAGCAGCAGCTATTCCCGTCCCTGTCCCGCGCGAGATGAAGCTCGGTCATCTTCCACCATGGCATTTCGTTGGTCGCATCAATAAACAAATCGAGGCCTCCTCCCCCACCACATGCACCTGCAATCCTAGACCCTGCTCTGCCCTGCCTGTTCGGCCAGCACCGCGCCCTGCTCGCCAGCCCATCGCGGCTTTCAGTCGGGTCATGCTCGCTCGCTTGTTGATGCACGACGACCCCATGACATAACGCCTCCCCAAGCCGCCCAGCCTACGTCATCTGCCGAGTCCCATCTGGGCGGGATGCGGCCTGGTGATTCGCCCAAGCCTCCACTAGCCAATTCGCTATTTTCGCAAGTCCCGGACTTGCGCGCCTTGGCGCTTCACTGAGCCACGTTTACGCCACATCAATCATCGATCTAATCTGGCGCTCAGCCACATCGGACGCGAAAAGCCTCCCGCCTCGCTCGCTCTCGAGACCGAGCGTTAGACAAACTGCCCTGGTGGATGACGAAAGGCTGAAGGGAGGCGCGGAGCCGCGTGCCGTGCGCACACCCCTGGCACGTTTTCCCCCCTTGAAATCTGAATCTGAACACGCGGCCTGGCTCCGCTCAAATCCTGGATCCAGGATCGGCCTCGCATCACACGTCAAAAAAACAGGCCGTCTCCACGGTCTGGACCTCCCGCCTACCCGCCAAGTAGGGCTGAGATGAGGTATGCCGCGCTGGACCTGCCGCGGCATCATCATGAGGGTGCCGCCAGTTCCATTCATAGGTGCTTAGTGGGAGATGCAGCATCTTGATTTTGGTGCCTGTATCTACATTGCCAAGGGCCACAGAATATGCTTCTGACGCCGAGCCCATTGACACGCCGGTTTTCAGACTACGGGGAGGGCAGACGGCACCGGTAATGTTACATGTGCCTTTTGAGGCTCTGCCAGCCGCCGGCTACTAGTACAGGAACGGTGGCCCGTGTCAGGTCGGACCTCCGATTCGCAGAGCTCTTGGTAGTCTCTGACTTTTGTAAAGGGGTGCTGCAGTCGTCATCGTCCTGGGTGGTCGGACAAGCGACAACTTCCGCCCTCTTCACTCCTCCTTGGTCATCTTGCCGGCCATCCTCTTGCCGAAGAGGAGAGACCCGCCGAGAAGCTTGCCGACAATGTAGCCTCCGTACAGACCGGCCAGGATCGTGACGGGCCACTTCTGCCACTCACGGTCCCAGTCAAGGGGTATCGGGATGGCGCCCAGCCAGGCACCGAAGAGCGCGCCGGCGCATCCTCCAAATGTCTCGTCGAAGGGCGCCAGAGCACTGCCGATGGCCAACCACGAGCTGGCGTCGACGCCGCGAACGTAGAACAGAGGGAAGAGCGCAAGAAGAGCAAGGATGGCCGAGACGAGCAGCGTGTGCGGGATATGTGTGAGGAAGGGCGCGCCGAAGAGGACAAAGGCCAGGTGGAGGGCGGGCGTCAGGAGCGCCGTGAGGAGGAGGGAGAGGAAGAGGCCCTGGTAACGGTCTGTTAGCCAATGTCCAAGATGCTCGTTTCTAGAGACAATTAAATATGGAGTATATCTCACGATGTACGGGTTCGGCCCGGTCTCCGCCTTCTTCTTCTCGCCTGGCTTGGGCTTCTTGACGCCCTTGGCAGCCTGCGACCCCGCCACGGGCAGGCAGACCAGCACATATGCTATCTGGATGACTGCCACAAGCGGCAGAGTTTTCGTCAGGGTGCGAACCGGGTCCTCGACGAGCGCGGGGAACTGCAAGATGATGAGGCCGGACAGCGCGGCGGGATGCAGGTACTGGCCGATCTGGGCGGCCGGGCTGGTGTGGAGGTGGATGGCGGACATGGCCGCGGCGGCATCCCTCGGCCTGAGCGGCGGCAGAATGACCACGGGCTTGTTCTGAGAGGCGGCCATCGTCACGGGATCTACCAATGGCATATTGGGGGTCGTTGAATGTCCATGAATGATCCGTGCTGGGAGGACGGGATCCGCGAGAGCTTCGCCTGGCGGGCCCTCAAGGTGCTCACGGCAGTCACATGACGATAACGATAAGGTTCTTGGTGCTCCGTGCTAAGGTAAGCCGGACGTGAACTCTACTTTCATCCAGGACTACAATTGCAGCAAAGTCAATCATGACGACAACCTCACTTCCAAAACTCCCATGATGCAAGTCCCTCTCCAAGACGAGCTCATAATCGTCGGCGCCGGCCGTCAAGTCTCGCATGGCGGCGAAGCGACCCGACGCTCGCCAGATACAAATTACCTGGCACGTCATTGGCCATATGGGTCCCGTGGCAAGGCTGTCATTCGCCCAGGATCCAGACTCACGGGTGGCCAATCAGCATCCACGCGGGGGAGGCCGATCAGCCCATATCATCCCATTTCTCAACCACAAACTGGGAAAACGTGCCATCCCACACCCACGATCAGCAGTTGCTCGTCCAGGCCTCACTTTGCCCTCTCTGCGGCGTTCCGGCCTTTGGTGGCATGATCCCATCTCGTTCGATGTGTTTTTTCCCCCCAGCTTGCCCTTGGGCGCACGGGAATCCTTCGGGACGCCTGCCAGGCCATCTGCCCACAATGACTGAGCTTGCCGAGGAGGAACCCGGCCTCCGCGAGGGATCGGGGAATGCAGATTTCAAAGGCAGCCACCTTTCCTTGGTATAAGATCTCCTGCAGTATCCGCGCCGTAGAGTGTTTGTGTCCTCATCACCACCATCAACAGCATCACCAGTCTTCCGACCCTCTCAGCTCATCTCTAGAGTCTTCGTCCTCGTGACATCTCTCCACTTACACGCTTCTCTTCACTGCATCAAGTGTATTACCTACCGGGTTCATCACAGATCCTCCCTACTCTCCAATCACCAAACCACCAAAAATGTCTCCCACCGTCGCCCGCACTGCCTTCCGCGCCGTCCAGCGCCGCCAGTTCTCCATGCTCACCACCATGAGGCACATGGCCCGCTCCTTCGAGCCCCACCCCTTCCAGAGGATGAGCCCTTTGGGATCGGCCAAGCCCGACTACTTCAAGATGATCAAGTTCCGCCTGGGAACCGCAGGACTGTACGTCTTTGACCGCCACAGACACACACACATTGTAGACTCGTCGCTGACCCCGCATCCTACAGCTTCTTCCCCATCATCTTCAGCGTCCTGGGCTGGCCCTACGCCGCCTACGCCCTGCTGGACGGCAGGCTGTAAACCCTCACCACTCAATTCGTGATCTTCTCACGAGGAACACTTAATACCACGCGATACAAACATGCCTGGAGACATAGTCCCAGGTTCATGGATACGAATTTGGCATAGAGATCTGGTTGGACACATTGTACATACAACCTGCATCGGCACCGGCGTTTGGGGAAGCTAGCGGCATAGCAGTGGTCGTCTATAGCCTTGTTTCAATTTATTTTGTCTACACATTTTGCCTCGATGAGTTGTCTTGAGTGTGACTGGACGGCTGTTAGTGATGGTGATTGCCCCTGAACCCCTATAATGGCAATCCCAAGATGGCCAGTGCGCCCTAAAGTGCACTATCGCCTTATTGGGCCTAGCAACCCGCGCCCCTGCAGCTCTCCAGCTTGACCGCGTCGTGATTCGGGAGCTCTCCTAAACTCCCAACTTGTCCAGAACCACAACTCCAGATTGATTTCCAGCGAAAAGCCACCGAGGCAACCAGTTCTGACGTGCTCAGATCCGATTTTTGTCGTCAAAGCGTGCGATATCTGCAGCCACTCATCGACCGCTCGATTCGCAGAACACAGGCGTCTGCCACCGACAAACGGCCTGAATCCACTCTCCGACAACATTGAGTCGGTGACGGACCAGCCCAGACAGCAACCTCACAACACAGCGGCTGGCACCCGAATGCCTCGTACGCTATGACGGACTCCCTTCACAATGCCCCCATTGTGCTCGACAATGGCTCTGGCACCATCAGGGCTGGTTTCGCCGGCGACGACCTCCCGAAATGCTACTTCCCCTCGTTTGTCGGGCGGCCAAAGCACCTGAGGGTGCTGGCAGGCGCGCTAGAGGGTGAAGTCTTCATCGGCCAAAAGGCCGCCAACGAGCTGCGGGGCTTACTCAAGATTCGCTATCCCTTGGAGCACGGCATCGTGACGGACTGGGACGACATGGAGAAGATCTGGGAATACGTATATGGCGAGGGGCTGAAGACACTCAGTGAAGAGGTGCGACAGTCCGCCAAGAAAGCATGACCCGGTTCTGTTCTGACTTCTTGACATAGCATCCTGTACTGTTGACGGAACCGCCCCTGAACCCCCGAAGCAATCGCGACATTGCAGCCCAGATCCTCTTCGAGACCTTCAACGTCCCAGCACTCCACACCTCCATCCAGGCCGTTCTCTCGCTGTACGCCTCCGGCCGGACAACGGGTATTGTGCTGGACTCTGGCGATGGTGTGTCCCACGCAGTGCCCGTGTACGAGGGCTTCGCCATGCCGAGCAGCATTCGCCGGATAGATGTCGCCGGCCGCGACGTTACCGAGTACCTGCAAACGCTGTTGCGCAAGAGCGGCTACGTCTTCCATACGAGCGCCGAGAAGGAGGTCGTTAGGCTCATCAAGGAGTCCGTCTCATACGTGGCCCATGACCCGAGGAAGGAGGAGAAGGAGTGGACGCAGCGCTCTGGGGACCAGCCCAAGACGGCAGAATACGTCTTGCCCGACGGGCACAAGCTCAAGGTGGGTCACAATGCATCTCCCTGTCCGCGCCCCGCGGCAATACTGACAGCACAAACTACAGATCGGGGCGGAACGATTCAGGGCCCCCGAGATCCTCTTCGATCCCGAAATCATCGGCCTCGAATACCCAGGTGTGCACCAGATTGTCGTCGACGCCATCAACAGGACCGACCTCGACCTGAGAAAGTCGCTCTACAGCAACATTGTGCTGTCAGGCGGCAGCACGCTGACCAAGGGTTTCGGCGACCGTCTTCTGACAGAGCTGCAGAGGCTGGCGGTGAAGGACATGAGGATAAAGATCTTTGCCCCGCCGGAGCGCAAGTACTCGACCTGGATTGGAGGCAGCATTCTGGCAGGTCTGAGCACATTCAGAAAGGTGAGTCCCAGCGCCTATGTGGTGTTTCGTCCGCTGACAACCGCAGATGTGGGTGAGCATCGACGACTGGCACGAGAACCCCGACATTATCCACACCAAGTTCACGTAGAGAGGTTGGCAGCAACGGAAGCGCTGGGCCATGTTTCCTGCGGACGACCAGTAGATGGATGTAGAGCGCGAGCGGTGCGTTTACCGAGGGAGAGGCCATGTGAAGCACGGAGTCGACGGGTTGATGTTCATGGGATGGCCGGCCAGGCAGCATGTGCGGGAGACGGCCAGCTCACAGTTGAAATGATACCCAGACGTTTTGTCACCGTTTACTTGCTCCAGTCCTGGACGTTGAGGGAGAAGACGGCTCTCATCGTGTCTTTTGCCATTGCCCAGCCCGATACCAGCATTCACCAGGTAATCCTGAACAGCCTCTACATTGACGCCATCAACCGCATCGCCGCCGGGAACTGGGGTGAGGATTATGTCTTCCACCCGGGCATCACTCTCTCGGTAAGCCACATTCGTGTTCTTCTCAAAGCCATGGATAAAAGCGTCCATTGAAGACGTGGCACAACCGGCCGGCGTGGTACCGACCCTGAGCCGCTTCAGGGGGTGCGACTTTCAGCTGTCACAGTAGCGCTTCCGAGCCTCGGCACATGAATCCTTGGGGTCGGTGGAATCTTGGAAGAATCTACCTAGAAGATGGCAAAGGAGAACCAAATTATCATGTTTGAGGCACCTGGTGTACCTAGGCAGGCACTCAGGCACTGCGCCTAGGAAGCCGGACCTTTCAACTTCGCTTCACATGGCTGTGGGGTTCAAATGCTCGCGCCATGCCGCTCAGTCCCAGCCAGCTTCACGTTAATTCAGGCAAAGCAGCTGCAGCGGTCTCAGCTTGGCGTCGATCCACAGAGTCAATTGAAGCCCGTTCTAGCCTCAGCAGGAGGGCGCAAGCCATCATCATGCATAGGTAGGTACCTAAGGTAAGTATACATCTTGAGAATGCCGTTCGAGGGAGGAAGCGGCAAAGTGCGACCACGTACGTACTTACCTACCTAGGTAGGTGGACAAATAGGAAGGCACTGGTGACCCTCCTCATGCCCTGACCCATGAGCGCACCGTTCAACATGTTTCGAGGGCACGGGGCAGAGCGCTTCCTTCCGAAGATGAGCCAGAGCATTGCATGGTCGTAGTATGTGTTCTGGCTTGCCTGTCCGGATGCAACCTGTGAAGAACCAGAGGAAGGCTTGAGGCATGTAAGCAGGCAACTCTTGCCTCAGCTAACAGCATCGCCACTGCCATCCCTCTTCCTCTCCTGCAGAATTGGGTTGTCCGTACCTGCCATTCTTCATCATCGCACTTTCATTATGTCTCTAGTATGACGTGCATACCACCTGCTGGGAAGGGAACGATGGATGTCCTCGTGAAAAGGTGAAAGGCACACCCATGAGCATGCATCAAACAAGACTCCCATGATGCCCTCAACTCCCGCTCTCTTCGTCTGTTCTCTTCTTCTTCTTCATAGTCTCCGACTGTCACTCATTCGCTTCCCCCAGCGTTAATCAAGCGAAAACATCTTACGATGAATCTTTTATCTCTCCTGGCCATCCTCTGCGGGATGGCCGCCACTCAGCTGATCCAGCGCCTTCTTGGGTACGTACAAGATTGGGTTCTCCAGACACTCCTTCACCTGGGGCTGCTTCGACGTCAACCCGAAACACCTTTCTGGCACTGGATTCTTGTCTACTGCCTCGTCTTTTCGGTTACAGTGCCTGCACTTGTGTACCAGAAGAGGAGGATGCCCCAGTTTTCAACACACTGTCAGTGCTTGCACTCGAGGCCTGGGAGTGGTTGTTCGGTTGAACGGCATTCTCAATTTTTTGACACACGGGTTAAACCAACTTTTGGAACCTTTTTCTTTGCATGTCCTCGGACATTGCTGGGGCTCTGGATTGTCCGGTACCTTTTCTGGCCCTTCGCGCCTGGTCCAACAACACCATCCCATGTGGGTGTCTGGTATTACAATGTCTCCAGACACCCAGTGGCCTCTCGTTGCTTTCCGCTTTCTTCATGATTGTCGTGTTGGCTCCCATCTCAGAAAGTTCCCCTCCCTCTCGCCGGCATGAGCTGACCGCACCAGATTTTTTCTTTGCCTATTAGGCATCCTCGCCTGCTCGACGGCATCGCCTGCTCGACACCCTCGTCTGCTCACCAACATCACCTGCTCGACGACATCACCTGCTCGACGACATCACCTGCTCGACGACATCACCTGCTCGACGACATCACCTGCTCGACGACATCACCTGCTCGACGGCATCACCCACTTAACATCTTCGTCTGCTCAACGGCATCACTCGCTCGACGACAGCCTCGCCTGGTTGACTGCAGGTGGACATTAATCTGGATGGGCGGTGGACGACAGTGGCGTGCGTGTGGCTTTGTGGGTTCGCAGTGGGATATGGGATGTGGGATGTGGCGGAGAGGCAGGCGCTGTGTGGGCGGCACCCTGAAGGCAGTTTTCAATCGAAAGTGGCAAACGCCTCCTCATTCCGCTGATCCAGTGTCTGTACAAATATAAGAAGACCAAGGCTGCCTTTCGTCCTCCCAATGCGTCAACTTCATCTCTATCCTTCTGCACCTCCATTTTCGGTTCATTCTTTCCACCAGCAGCCATGGCTAGCGTCACACGCCTCCTGCTTGCATTCGTGCTTCTCAGGATGCTTGACTACCTGGTTGCCACCACACCTGCATCTCCGCCTGTATGGATGCTTGCACGCCTGCTTCCATTCAGGGCTGCAACCACACCTGAAACTGCTCTCAATAAACTGATGGCCCAGGGGCCGATAGTAATTATTTGGTGGGTACTTTGTCTGATGAATCCCTACTACTTCTACTTCGTCGAGAATCGAATCGTCCCTCATCGGGAAGCAATCATTACCCGGGGGCGAGCCCTCGAGAACTGACTGCATCTACCTCAAAGCCTCCGACCCATCTGCACCATGGAACCTGGCCTCGTCGACCACGACATCCGCTACATAGCCGTTGGCTTCTCTCTCTCCTGCTTCTATGGAATCCCTGCCATGGCCTTCGCCCTGCTTGGCGGTAAGCCTATCGCGCTCGTGTTTGGAGGCTTCTCCATTGGCTGGCTTCTTGCCCTCTAGTAAGTTGCCTCATTCAAACTGATCTATAGGAATTGTTGCTGACTTTTTGGATTCATAGTCACAGACTGCTGTGGGTGAAGAACAAGCGGATGACAGAGGGGTGGACCGAGGAGGAGGTTCGCAAGTCGGACACCGCGTTGGCTATGATCCAACCCGGTATGGAAAGGAGTTTGGATGCCAAGCGGAAGACCTGAAGACGTCAGCCCGTATATTCGAGGCAACCCTACTCCTATGCTTTGGGATTCTTTCAATTATACCTGCTGCCAACATTCATTCTGCCTAGAGATACGTCGAGGGACTTCAAAGGCTCACAACCTATACCTGAATATTCCTGGCCAGGCTGAAGCTAGATCCCCGTTCTGTCCAGTTTGGCACACGTTTGAGAGAAAACAGATGTCCAGGGACAAGTCCAGCGGTCGTTCCCGTGCTGGCTTTGAAACTCCGAGATCCCGTGCTGCCAGTTGCCGTAATGGCATTGCTGATCGTACCGGCCGTACATGTCAAACGCTGGGCCGCAAAGTGTGCCGTCTTTCTTGTGACTGTCGCACGCGCCCATCATGCAGTTTCCCTCGCCGCAAAAGGCTTCACCATCGCCACACTGGCCCTTCATGTTGCAGCATTCGCCCCATTTGCCCGTGCACCTGCGAAGGCCATGATTGACACCGCATAGACCGTCGGTCGTGAAGATGCGATGGCCCCAGCAGTCGCCTTCGTAGCAGACGCCCGGGGCACAAGCCCTGGGGAAGGAAATTAGCACACGAGCGAGGTACGAGTGGCGCGACGACTAAGCGCAGAGCAGAGGCCTTGTAGGGGCCAACTTACATACCGCCGGCGCAGGTCCACGTCTCTGAGTTGCAGCAGTCGCCGTGACCCGAGCTCATGCAGGTGGCATTGGTCTGGGGGCCGCATTTTCCATCGTACGCTCTCAACGGCTCCAGGACTATGCTTGAGGTCAGCTGCTTAGTCCAGCGACTGTAAAAGGTAAAACCTACAGCCTTCGACGTAGTACCTCGTGTACGGGCGAAGGTTGTTACAGTTCTTGTTTACTTCTGGGTTAAGCATGAAAAACTTTTCGATGGTAATGGAGGCTTTGTCGGCTAATTCCTGGCACGAGCGGCGGGTAACCTTTTCGTAAGTTTGGTCCTTAAAACGACAATTGACCTCGCCGGTCTTAGGATCAGACTCCCACGGGACGCTATCCGTAGCCATAGGTCTTAAGGGCGCCGTCCTCGTGCGAGCGACACCATCATCACTCTTCTTCCATGTCACTGGCGAGCATTCGCTAGTAGAGGTAGTAGTAGTAGTGGTGGCGGACGAGGCGAGCGGGAGAAGGAACAAACTAGCGTAGTAGTAGAAGACGTCGAGAGGCCTTATAGTCGCTACTAGTTATAGAAGACAGGGGGAGAAGGTGAGTTGTGGTCTTAATGTTAATGACCCTGCGCTTCGACGTGGGAGGTGGACGGGAGGGAGGCTCTAATAGTTACATACTTCCGGTGGGAATCTGGGCACATGACAGGGATGTGAAGGTTGTGCTCGCGGTTGGTGATGGATGGAGACAAACACAGGTACTCGTATCGTGGAGCCCCTATCCCATGCGTGTGTGCCTGAGCAGGGATGGATGGATGGACCGGAGTCACCTGCATACCCCGGTCAGATATTGGAGCCACCCACACCAGAGGGACCAGCCAGATACATACTTTATTCAAGGTTGTAAGCTTAGCCCACGCATCAAGAGCAGAGCCAAGCCAGGGAGCTAGTCCTCCGGGTCCGAGTCTCGTCACAGTCGGTCGAGTGTCGGGTACATCGGGATCATCACGATGCCCCTTTTCTGCGTCCCGGTGGTGCACTTTGGGGATGGAAAGTGGGGGAATGCGGAGGGACCGGGGGTTTTGGTAGTGGGCTGGCTGCCTTCAGGATGGTGGGGACTAAATTGACATGCCCATACATGTTAGCTTGTTAACATCCCATGCTTCAGCGTGCCATGTTCTTAAGCCTGCCGTATCAATAAACTGACACCCTGATTACTCCTGTATAATTGACCTCATCTGCCAAGGAAGTTTCGTGTTGATCCGTGGAAATGTTGGGCTGGTTGGCGAGCTACTAACAGGGTGCATGCCGTTGGAGTGACATGTGAATCGAAGGGTTCATGGGGTCGGCATCAGCCATGTCCATCATGAACATGGTACGTGAGGCTGTTGACCCGTCTTCTCCTGTGCCCGTTGCAACCGCAGCGGCAGCAGCCTAAAGCGTCTCGCCATCCACCGTTTCTCAAAGCCCTCGGCGCGTCCAAGTACTTCCCACAAGAAGAGCAGCAGAAAAGTTGGCGGCCGTTTATTGGGCCTACATACACCCGCTCTACCCGTTCCTCCACAAGCCCCATTTCCAGGCCATCATCAGGAACATATGGGACGGAGAACCTCTGCCACAGTCCAAGAGCCCCGCGACAAGGACTTCTGAGACCAACAATGCGTGTCTCTCTAACCTGGTCTCGGCCCTGGCTTGTCAATACCACAACGTCACCGAGTACGAGGGCAACAGCCATGACGGCCCAAAAGATGGCGCAGCGCTCTTCGACCGAGCGCGCTCGCTCTTCAGTCACGACATTGCGGGCGGAAACGACCAGAGCCTTCAGGCTATCCAAATTATGCTGCTAATGGCGCAGTATCTCAACAGTACAGGCAGCCCACTCAAATCCTGGGAAGTCACAGGTCTCGTCATTCGAATCTGCCACGGCCTGGGCCTGCATAGAGGCGCCATTGTGCGCGCCAAAGCCCAGGAGCACCCCGTTGAAGGGGAAATGATGAAGAGGATCTGGCATGGATGTCTCATGATGGAAGGGTGGCGTCAAGACGCCTAAACAACCCAGCGAACCGTTCATCCAACTAACCTCGGGACAGGATGCTGTGCACAACACTCGGGCGACCTGTTACCACCACTATCTCCGGGGCTGACCAGACTTCTCTGCCGTCTGAGCTTGACGAGAAACTGTTCCAGTCTGGGGCCTAGTTGCTGCATGACTCTTGTTCAGCCATGTCGTTCTTCATCCAGTCAGCCAGGCTCTTCGAGATTGTGCAGCAGACCCTGCAGGCCTTTCATTCAGAAGACAGCCCAAGCATTGCACCGGGACCGATCGATGATTTTACTGGATACACACTGGTATTCGACATGACGCCCAACTGAGCAAGTAGCTTGCCATGGTTCCGACGCATCTTCAACTCGACCAGGCAAGAGCAGCGTCTACGGATGATACACGGCCTACAGACAGCTCGAATACGCACACGCTCTGGAGACCGTCGCTTCGCCCTTCGCATACGCAAACGCACGACAGGTGGAAAGTTTGGGCCGTCGGACGGCATTCCAGTGTTCGCTGCTGTGCGTCCAAACAGCCATTGAGATGATCCATACCATCAGCAACCACCAGACAACCGCAGCTGCTTGGGGATTGAAACCATCCTGGCTCTACGGAGCTCTACGTAAGCATGCTGCCTCCGTTTCTTTTCGGTCGCACCAGCTGAACGTGCGTTCGTCTTCGTCTCCGAGCAGACGTATACCTCGCCGCCGCAGTGCTGCTGGCTGCGCGGTTAGCTCCCGCCGTTCTGCTGGGAGAGATCTCTCAGGACCAGATCTAGGACGCCTGGCACCGCGCCCTAGACATCCTCGGCCGCTTCCAGGCGGATAATGTCTCGGCAAACCGCTGTGTCACCGCACTTGTGCACCTATATCGAAAGCTCCCGGGTGGCACACCACAGAACGGCGGTCAACGAGCCGCCGATTCCCACCATGCGACGCAAGTCGGCGCAGACGAACATCTTCAGACTGAGGACGTGCCGAGCACACTGGGACCCGGTTCCTGGGGGCTTCCGGCTGACATGAACTTTGACCAAGACCTCAATATGGAGTGGATGCCGGACCTTCAGCTCTCAGATCCTTATGACATGACTTGGTTTCAGGCCACGGCCCCGGACTTTGGCTTGACACATAATTGAACGAATCTCTCTACAGTCCGCCGAGATTTCAAATTGGTTGGCTATTTGATTGTCTTTACGCCCGCGCTGAGGGCCAGCTGACGACATTTGCCTCGTTGACCGGTGGTGCCGAGGGAAGGTCAGCAGCATCCAAGAGGCCCTTGTGGCGCACCAAGACGTCTTGAACTCTGGCCACGTCCGCATGCCCACTCTGGGCGTGCAGCGCAGCCGCAACTCCCGCCGCTTCGCCAGTCGCAAGTGCGGTGCCCATGACACGCGCAGCACTGGCTGCCCATTTGTCGGCATCGACACACCTCCCGGCAACAAACAGGTTCTCCGTGTCCACGCTCCTCAAGGACCTTAACGGTGACTCGAAAGTGCCGTGTGGCGGGTACCGGAAACTACTCTCCCAGCCGTCCATCTCCTCGTCATGGAACTCCATACCCCAGGCGTCAGCGCCACCTTGTCAGCCAAAGAGGTTGTTTACAATATTCTTCTCCCTGAGGGTGTACTATGAGTTGAGGTGACGAGACTCTCGAATACCGAAGTTCGGACCAGAGGAAACGGGATACCTGTTTTCGTGGCCTGGCAGGCATCGGAGAACCTCGAGGTATCTCTGAGCCTGCCGCCGCCTGCTGGCCTCGGCAGCACTGATGCTTGACGAAGAAGTTCCGTCATAGATGGCCAACGCCAGGAATGTGACGACATCTCCAGACCGGGGCAGCTTCAGCAAAACGGAGCCGTTTTTGCGGTACATGGGGTGCAGGGTCGGGTCTTGCTTCTTCGCTTCGACAATGGCAGCCTGCCATACCTTACTCGTGGCGATGGCGTCTTTGGCGATGCCGCCTAATCTAGTGGCCAGGGAGTCTAGGTTGAGGGTCCCGTGGCTCCCGTATCGTGTCGAAGCACCCGCGTGGTGGGCAAGGTCGTAGTCTCCCGAGCAGTCGACAAAGGCCTTGGCAAAGATGGTCCGTCGGCGGCCCTTTTCCTGGACGTCCACGGCTACGGCGGAGCTACTGGCTCTTGTCGCACCGACGACCGATGTGCGGAACAGAACCTCAATCTTGTTGTCTTCCGTGATATCGTCGAGAACGACCTTCAGAGCTTCGGGTTCTACGACCTATTGAGTATCACGAGTCAACCAATATCCGTCGGCGGTCACCTTCCTAGGTAACGAAGGTAAGGAGCTTTACTTACATTGAAGATGCCTCGGTGTCGATCTGGCTTGTCGGCAATGCCATTGATGGCTTGAAGTCGCCGCTCAATGTCGTACCAGACGCCGCCAATAGCTTGCTGAGGGCTCGCACCCAACGTATAGAGGCCGCAAAACGACACGACTCCACGATGCGTTGCCGCCCCGCCGAGGCAGCTCTCCGTCTCGACGAGGAGGATGCGGGCGGAGAGGCTTGCGTTACGAGCACCAATGGCTGCTTCGATGCCGGCTGCTCCGCCTCCTACAACGACGACGTCGTAGGTCTCTGAGTCCTTAGGAGTTCGGGCAATGCTACCCATTGTGGTGGAAATAGACAGGCGCGTGTTCGAGATGAGGAGGGGAAAGGGTGTGAGTTGATCTTGTTGGCACCAACTGGACTTGACTGCAGAGCCGCTAATTTATCAAGGGCGACGACTACACCAGGGTGCTGTCAACGGGATCTTACAAGGCCAACCCGCCCTGTGCACAATTACTCACCCCGACAGACCAGGGAGAGGCGAGGAGAGGTAGAGAGGTCTGTGGCAACGACAGACTCGGGATCAACCCGAGGCGGTCGATCGGGATACCCTTCCGCGTCTCCCGTCGGGATCTCCGAGTCCATCCCGAGTCGCCGGTCAGGGGGGCCAAGGAGGGGCTCTCAGCCTAGTGCCCTCAGACTTGCCCATGCGATTCCATGTTCGATCACTACTGTAGCCCGCCACAACGCCCAGACAAACAGGACTTTTAGTGGACTTCTAATGGAGGTGGAGAGAGGAAATCCGGGGTCCCCAGATCCTCCGTTGACATCCTTCTTCAACCAGGGATTCCCAGCGACATGGAACCTGGAGTGGTTAGATACCGCTTCCTATGCACTCTCAGCCGTTCGAGGGCCGCTCAACTTCTCTCCATCACCGATGCGCAGCGCGAGATTGAAAAGTCCATCCGCCACAAGTTTGATCGGCGCGTCCTGCCCTTGGGTATCATCATCTTCCTCGCAGCCCATATCGACCGCAGCAACATGAGCAACGCCCTTGTTCTGGGGCTGAGGGAGGACACCAACCTCTCCGGGGACCGTTTTAACGTTGCCCTGACCATGTAAGTCCTCTCTAATATGGTCGTTATGACAATTGCTGACCCTGTATCTTGCAAACAACAGGTTCTTTATGACTTATATCCTGTTCGAACTCCCGGCCAACTTCATGTGCAAAAAGCTTGGGCCCCGCGTCTGGCTCAGCTTGATCACCGCCGGCTTCGGCCTTGTCACCATGTCCACGGCCTTTGTCACGAGCTATGCCGGTGTCATGACTTGTCGCCTCCTCCTCGGCGCGCTTGAAGCAGGTACGCTCTTCCCTCGCTCTGCCTCAAGTCTCCTCTTGCCGTATTTCGCCTTACTGACTTGGCCTGACAACAGGAGTCCAGCCCGGCCTCATGTACACGTACTCGCAATTTTACCGTCGTCACGAAATGGCTTCGCGCTGGGGCATCAAGGCGGCAGGCGGTTCCATTGCCGGTGCTTTTGGCGATCTACTTGGCAGCGGCTTCGGTAACATACCCCAGGTCGGCATGCTCGTCCGCTGGCGGTAGATCTTCCTTATAGAAGGCATCATCACGTTCTTTGTTGGCGTTGGCACCTGGGTCTTCATGCCAGCATCTGCCGAACAGGCGAGCTTCCTAACCGAGGAGGAGAGAAAGGTAGCCGCCCAGCGGATTCATGAGGAAAACAAGACGGGTCATGAGGAAGACGATCTTTCGCCATGGCGGTTCTCGGTTCTAAAGAAGGCGCTGTGGAACGCCAACACCCAGCTCGTGTCTCTCGGCATCATGGTGTCGCTCTTGTCGCTGACGGCGCTGTTTCTCTTCATGGTAGGTTCCGTCCCGACGCATGTCTCTTCTTCCTGCGATCACCACGGTCGATCTCAGGCGGGAGAACAAGAAGAGGGCGTTGGGTGAGAGGGATTACAGGCTGACTGACGGCAAAGAGCCGGAATGGGCGCTGGGCGCTGAGCCACAGCCATCCAGCCTACCGCTACACCCCTTGAGTTGGGAGCCGTGCACTTCTCAGCTCGGTGTGGTATGCAGGCCCTCCATCCAGTACAGTCACCTCAGAACCTATCTACTCTCGCAGTTCCTTTTGCCTTTGGTCTCAAGATGTGTTCCTGCCACGGCCTTGACTTTGATGACCACCGGAGGCGGGGTCCGCCAACGCAATATCCCGGTCAGAGAGAGCCCACATGAATCCACTACGGACCCTCTTCCAGTACATACGACCATACCCATTGGAAAATTCGGGATCCCGTCCGCTCTCCCATAGACAAGCCATTGAGGGCTGGATTAGTAGTTGGGTCGGTGACGACCAGCGAATACCCGGTGTTGTATGTTCTTTGGCGTTTTGTCTGCTACAGGTCCTATTTGTAGCTCATGACAGGCCTGGGGATTCAGGGGCATCTCATCCACGACGTCCCATGTTGCAGATGGCACCACCTGGCCTCCCTTCTCAAATGTCATCCCTCAATTCTGACATTGCTCAATGACATGCCAGCTGCAAGTTCTGTGCAAGTGACCGAGACACGCCGTCACATGGCCATCAAAACACATGGAGCGGAATCCAGGGCGAGTCTAGCGCCGTCTCATTGTAGAGTTTCTCTTACCCTACAATTACCCCATAGTTTGCTCCTTGTACGTGAGGGGGAAGACTAAGAGAATCCATCAATACCGCACTATCTGCACACAGCCTTCTGGAAGCATGTCACAGATAGTGCCTTGACAGCGCAAACATGGGGTAAAGCTGGGGCAACGCGACCCCAAGCTTTTTCTTTCCGCCCCTCGCGAGGTCGAGAAGCACCTTGTCTCAACGGCCCCTCGGTGGTGTGCTTTGTCGTCATGCTTCTATTTGGGGGCCTTGAAAAATGCAATTGATCAGGAGGGAGGCAAAGACGATTAGGCTCGAGGGAGTGATTGGGCGCGGGTTCAGCTTTGATGCGTGTCAGAGCGGTTTTGGGCATGGTGCTGACTTTGGGAAAGGAGTGTCGCCGGGCAGGCAAGGCCGAGCCTCCTCGAGGAGACTCGACTCGACTACCACGCCAGGGAGAAGTACTTAAAGCACCCGGGCCCCTCCTTTTGTTCCACCTGGGCCCCTCTTCGTACTAGACTTCAACTCTCGTGTCTTTTGTCTGGTCCAGTTCTACATCTGCTTCCCAGCTGTCTCTCCAGCAATCCAGCTCTGCTTCCAGCAACAAGTCAACTCTCACGACACTCCCCCTCACATCGACCATGGCTTCATCCAACCTCCTCATCTCTACGCCTCGGCCATCCCTCGCACCAAACGCCTACACCCACAGCGGCCGCGGCGGCGCCGGCAACACCTACCGTGTCTCCGCCTCCGCCTCCTCCACGACTCCCGTGTCCTCACCAGTCTCCTCCTCCTCCTCAGCCCGCCGCTTCTTCCACTCTGGCATCGGCGGCGCAGGCAACGTCCACGCGGCTGCCGACAGGCCCCCAGCTGGCCTCAACCTCGACGAGGAGATTGCCCGCGCCCGCGCCCGTGAGCGCTCCGGCGTCGGTCGTTCTGGCATTGGCGGCGCTGGCAACATCTTCCGCCGCAAGAAGGACGTCGTGGAGACACCGGCGGCTGATGAGGAGAAGGAGAGGCGGGGGAGTCAATGGAGTCTCAGCAGTCTCGAGAGCGTGCTCAAGCCCGTCAAGGGGTGAAGCTTGGGCTGGAGTCAGGGAGGGGAGGCCTCAGGATGAAGAGATAATGGGAGGGAACATGGTCGAGGGCTAGGAGTCATGGCGAAAATCGGTGCGAAAGGGACGTATATACCCGGGACTCAAGGTCCCTGTTTATCAATTAGGAGCAATCAAATCTAGCGTGTGTATTCATCTGTCTGTCTTGCTGGATGCGATATCTGATGGTGGCTCTGACGCAATGTTCATATCTCATAAGTCCGATCCTGTAACCCTTATGCCCAACGCCTGGTGAAAACAATCCCCCATGCCCATCCCTCAAATCGGAGCCGTCTCATGTTCCCTCCCCACGCCTGTCAGTCGCCGCCCCGTCAGCGTCAGCTCCGAGTAGCCGTACCGCACGCGAAGGTCCCTCATCTCGCGCGAAATCTCCACGCCCGACATGGTGCCCACGTCGGCCGGCATATCCATGAGCTTGGAGTCACGCACGATTGACGATGCGTAGCCCAGCACCTCAGGCCCATGCGCTAAGTGCGCAAAGACGACGCTCAGCACGCCGCCGGCCAGGAGCACGACGCAGCAGATGAAGGCCAGGGCGATCCACGGCCGAGCCACGCGGTACACTGGCACCAGTGTGCTAACAGCAACCTCGGCCGTTGCGTTGGGGTACATTAAAACGCCAGGATCAGTGTCCGAGCCGAGGTTGCTGAGGAAGATGTAGCTGTTGAGGACCTGGGAGAGTCGGCGACCGAAGCTGGCCTCGTCCACATCGGTGAACATTTCTCCGCTGCTGAGGATGCGACTGGTGAGGTTCAGGGCATCAAGCCAGCGTACAACCGTGTCGCCTGCTCCCATGTCCATGTTCGTGGCCATAGGCATGCGCGTGGCCAGTTGCATAAAGACCTCAGGGAATGACAGGAATGAGATATCCTCAGACGGCCGTGTCTTTTGAGATGGCCGATGCGCCACAGCGGTGCAGTTCTTTCGTGCTGATGCTTCGCTAAGGCGGCAATGGACGCGGGTCTCAACGTAGCGCTGCTTGACGCCACAGTAGGCGTCGAGCTTGTAGCCGGCTGCCAGAGAGTTGTCGTCGACGTAGGCCTGGAAGAAGAGTTGCGTCGGGCCAGCCTCGATACCCGTTTCATTGGTAAGCAGGGAGGGGCTATTGAGGGTCTCTTTCAGCAAATTGAGGTCGGGGTCGCTCTTGTCAAAGGCGTCTTTGATGCCCCAATGGGCGTATTGGGTAGTCTGGTTGATCCAATAGGTGTCGACGAAGCGGTCCAGGGCAATGCCCCAGGACGTACGGTCGGCGGCGCTGAGGTCCATGCCGGCCGAAGCATGCTGTGACTTGTTGTTGCCGATGCCCTGCCACGAACCGTTGCCGCGCTCGGGAACCAGCGGGCGTGATGAAGAAGCCCAGAAGCTGGGCCAGTCCCACTCCATGTTGACGTTGTTGGGCGAGGATTGGTTCTTCTTGACACTGGTGCAGTCGAGGTCGATGTAGGCGGTCTCGACCTCTAGGGTGTTGTTGCCGACGGGGACGTTGCCGACGGGGACACCGGCTAGCGAGGCGAAGCGCTCGACGTTGTCGGACCAGGTAATGTCGTGCCACTCTCCGGAGTCGGGGGCATCGGTCAGGCGAGGGATCCGGACGTTACCCCAAAGGTCCATGGTGTCCATTTGGACATCGGTGGGCACCTGGAGCAGGGTGCTGAACATTGTGCCAAGATACTTGAACTTTGCCCTAGCAGCCTTTGCAGAGCCCTGGGAAACGAGATCGGTGCGGCCCAGCTCGGTGGATTTCGTGAGGTCCTGGTACTGGACGCTGGCCGAGGTGAATTGACCCTCGAGGGGTGACTCGAGTACGCGCAGCACCGACTGGGCACCGAGGGGAGAAAAGGCCCAGACGAGGATGAGGCCAAGGCCGAGAAGGTTGTAGGCGGGCAGGTGCAGCTGGGTGATGAGGGTGCCGCCAAAGGTCCTGCTGCCCAACAGCTGCTCGAGAGCGCCGAGCGAGGCGCCCTTCTCGAGCTTCCAGCGGGCGATCTCGTAAACCATGCGTCCGACGACCGAGGCGAAGAACATGGGGAAGAGTGTAGCCAGCTAGGGACAGAGCGTCAACTGTTGGGTTCTTGGCATCAGGCAGGTGGATGGAGACGAGAACTCACGATTGAAATGGCATTTTGCCAGCGGCTCAGGGCGCGGGGCTCGGCCTCGGTGCCATCTAGGCTCGCAACGACAATCAGGACGCTCAGAAGACCTAGGGGTAGGGCGACGCAGATGAAGTCGGCGGCCAGGTCGTAGGCATTGAGGCCAGAGTATCTCGCGTCGCGAGTATCACGCTCGTAGTGCTTCGAGTTGGCGTCCGGCACCCGCGGCAGCGCCCTCAGCTCCCAACCCCCGGTGAGCGGGCCGGACTTTGGGCCGCTGCCGCCTTGTTCGACGCCAAGCGAGGTGTATTCCATGGATGAAGATGCAGGCGCAGAGCGGGCTCGTCGTTCCCACCAGCTCTTCGGCAAGGTGGTTTGGTGAGGAAGAGGTTCGGTCGCCCGTCAGCACCGGCGCACTGGCACATTTGAGATCGACTTTTTCTGACAGGCAGCACGCTCAGGAGGGGGCGCGGCGGCCTCAAACAGCCAAACCCCGGCCTCGTCTTACCGCCAAGCGCTGTGCGGCGACCCTGGTCCGAGGCGAGGCAGAGTGGCACTGGGGTATGCATGCTGCCGCCGGGGGCTATAGTTGGCCGTGTCCCACCGTGTCGGCACAGCCAACCGTCGATCGACCCTCAGTCGGTGCCGCTGTGGCGATGGGAGGGTCGCAGGGAGGGCCGCAGGGCTGCTGGTTCCAGTGGCCGCCGTGGGCATCCCTGTATGCAGATCGGGATGGCTGGGCAACTTGACAACGCAGTGGTAGGGTGACGGAAGAGGGCTGGGAGGTAGAATTTCGTCCTGAATTCCTCGAGCCAGGAGAAATCTGTAAGCTTGACCCCTGATGATCCAAAGGGCACAGACCTGACAGATTCAATGCCGGGCCGTGCCACGCCAACGATGCCGCAGTGCCATTGTCGATTCCGCTAGTTCGGGGATGAAATGGGGCAGTCTCCAGAAAGCTGACGGTGGAGGTCTGCATGGCGATCTACCACATCTTGGGAAGTGGGAAGCAAAAGTAAGCAGAACAGGAAACCAGGTGCATGTTGGCCAGTGGTGATGCGAAGATTGGCGGTTGAGGAAGGAAGGCGGCGGGCAACTCCTACCGCCGGCTTAGTCATCTAATGGTTGGAGGCATCGCCCGCCTGTATACCTTACGGGCAATAATCTTCAGTATCGACATTCAGTGTACCGCAGCCACTTGCGATGAGTTTCGTATTAGCTGGCAGGGGTTCTTCGTAATGGGTCGAAATAATCAAAGGCCCTCGTGTGTCTTGACGCCGGGCCATGAGGTATGGGCGAATAACGGTCAGGTACTCGTGGACCGTAAGATGCGGCTTGTCTTGGGCCGTGACCACCATGGGCTTGTCGTAATTTGGGGGACGATGCTCGCCCGCGTTGTATATAAGACTTAGGCCAGTCTCGTTGTCGTCGGGCTCTTCTCCCTCTCGCGGCGGCGCCTATATCGTATGGACACCGTCGCCCGGGGGTCGGAGGCTACACTCATCAAAGACCATAAGCCAGGCCTCTTCCCAGTCACTGAGGCACCCGACCTCGGTCTTGATGGAGGAGATTCGGGGGTCGAAGAGGGACTCTTGGGAGATGGAGTGGAAAACCAGGCCGTAGTCGCTTTCCTCGCAGTAGGGCTTCTACGGAGCGTCGGGGTCTCGTTCCTCATTCATAACGAAAACGGCTGTACACAAAGAGCCCTCCAGACCAATGACCAGACGAGTGAAAGGACTAGGGTCGGGTCCTAGTCCAGGACGTTGGAGTGCCTCTTCGTAAGAGAGGTAGGTAATGGGTACGTCCATGACGCCGATCAAATAGGAGGTGTTTGGGAATGAATTAAAGGAGAGGGACTCGAATTGAGGCTTGAAGGGGAGGGAATAGGCATTTGAGTAGGACGAGCTGGACTTGGGCGGGGCAGGGGTCCCGGCCCTTATGTATCCGTACCCCTGTACGTGCGCTGGGGTTGGCGCTATTGATGCCCCTGAGCCATGGCACCAAGGTAAATGTTCAGGGTCTCCAAAGCAAATCGCTCCCTAGCCTGAAGCGATCATTCTGCACCCCCCAAGAGGGCTGGATGCCCTTCAACGATGCCTCCTCATGGCTGCCCTGTCTAGGCGTTCACGTACTCGTAAATGTGCATGCGCGCGCCGCTGCCGCAGATCTGCTCTGCATTTCCAGTACAAGCGGTCCGGCACTCGGTCTGGATGGTGGGAATATTAACAGCAGGGTCGCGCAGGGCGTTACCACACCAGCACTGCGAACCATTCTCGAGACCCGAGTACCTGTACGCCGATGTCTGGCAGAGGGCGTGGCAACTGTCAATGGTGATGCCGGCGCCGCTTTTAAGCAGAAGGTCGAGGATACGGGCCGCGTTGGGGTATAGATCTTTGTGGCAGCCGATGGACTTCCAGACCTTCCTCTCAGGAACAGCGTGCTGGTAGATGTACATGCGGGCGGCAGCGCCGCAGGTCTGACTTCTGTTGCCTGTGCAGGCCTTGTTACACTCGGCTGGGCTCACCCAGACATTGACATCTGAGTTCTGAATCTCGTTGCCGCAGAAGCACTGGTTGCCGTTCTCGAGGCCGGCCAAAGCATAGCTGCTGCCGCGGCAGAGGGTCTGGCAGCCCTCGATGGTGACGCTGGAGTCGCTTTGGAGGAGCCGGTTCGGAAGGGGACGGGGTGTCGTCGGAGCCAGGTCCTTATGGCACCCAAGCGCCTGCCAAGACCCCTGCTGGGGCACACCGTAGCGGTAGAGGAAGATACGGGCTGCATTACCACACGTCTGGGCGCTGTTACCGACGCACGGCTTGGAGCAGTCGGTCTCAAGAGCGAGGATGTCCTTGGAGGGTTCTTGGATGTCGTGGCCGCAGAAGCACTGGTTACTATTCTCGACGCCGGCTATTATGTAACCGCCGCCGAGACAGGCGGCCTGGCAGCTCTGGATGGTGAGAGTGCTGCCGCCGTTGATGAGGCGGTCCGGGAGTGGGCGTACTGTGTCCGGGGCGAGGTCTTTGTAGCATCCTTGGGGAACCCATGTGGCCACCGGTGCGGTGGAAGTGGTCGTCGTTGTCACAGTTGCTGAGGTGGTCCGAGTCGTCGTGCTGGTCGTGATGGCCGTGCTTGTTGTGATTCGTGAGGTGGTTTGGGTGGCAGTCGGAATCGTGGTGGTGCTGGCAGTGCTGGTAGACACGCCTTGCCCAGCAGTCACCGTCACGGTCGTGGTAGTAACGGTGTCGCACAGTCCGTAATCCGATTGACTGTAAGTTTGCTCGTCAGTTTCGGTATTCGTCTTCTTTGCCAGGTCATGGGGAAAACTTGCCAGTGGTAATCTGGGCTGCACTCAAATTCGGAGTAGCCACAGTATCCTGCCTCACCACAGCAATAGCCCCAGTTCCACTGAGTCCCGCGACATGAGTACCCTGCAAGCTTTCCGCAGGTACCGTTGGGGCTTGGGGTACCCGGGGTGGGCACTGGACGCTGCGAGACACTGTGAATTGAGGGAGTTAGACGTTTCAAGCTTTGATGTGTATCTTCCACTTCAAGCCTCACTCACCTCGAGCTCGCTGCGGAAGAGGACACAGTCCCTTCGCAGTCGCCGTAGAGACAGTTCCCGGCGCCGCATTCGGCACGTGTGCCGCCACATCTGGAAGTTTCTGTCAGACAAGATGACCAGTACAGGTTGCGATGATGCACTCACACTCCTTTGTTGGAACAGCAGTTGCCGTATTGGCCTCCGCAAATGAGGTTCGAGTGGTCCGGGCCGCAGAGTCCATCGTAGGTATATCCCAGGCCTGGGCAGTTTCCGTCCTGGCAGTTTCCAAATATTGCAATATTCGCTGAACAACAAGACAGGGCACGTCAGCTTCGTGAACTCTTGCCGGCTGCTCCTCTCCGTTTCTCACCTCGTGGAGCCGCATCTAGATAGAGAGATTGTCAGTAAAGGGTGGTACATCCGGTTCCGGTCCACATACCTGCCGTTCTTGCCACAGCAGTCACCAAATTGGGAGCCAATGCAACTCGTGCTGCCTCCCCGTATACATGTCCCATCGAGCGAGACAGGTTTCGTCGTCACTAGTGTTGGCGCAGGGATTAGTCCTGGCGAGCCACGCCACATACAGAGAAGGGATGGATGCATCTTAGACGTACGTGCAACGATGCAATATGGGTTTCCGTGTACGAATGCTGTGCAGTCCTTTGAGACGGCAGGATTCATCCGGACGAACTGGGCGATGGTGATGTTGTAATGCTTGGCAAAAGTGCCGCAGCTCTGCCACACGTAGCTGTCGGCAAAGAGCCTGCATTCGTTTGAAGAAGTAGCCTGTCGCCCTGTCAAGTAGCCGGAATCGAATCGAACAGAGAGGCCTTGCGGCAGCTCCCCTGGCGTGCTTGCATATCCCCTCACTCCGAGCGAGAACGAGGGCGCGACGAGGAGCGCGAGGACGAAAACGAAGGATGATCCGCGCGCAATCATGCTGGATGGTCAGGAGCGCGTGGCGCCTGTGACTGTCGAGCCCTTGGATAACGACGACGATGATGATGACGACGACGACGGCGAGGTGAGCGTATGCCCCTGGAGCCCCGGTGATTCCGCAGACGAATACGAGTGGGACGGCACAGGAAGTTGGGACCCTACCTTTGGGGAGTTCCCGGAAGGCCACCCGGATGCTCCTGGTACCACCTCGAGACCCGGTGCTGGCACAGGTTCGCCTACCACCAGGACTTCGACACGGACAGAGACGGTTGTGAGGACATCTTTCCTGCCGGACGTCACAATAACCTCCATAGTCTGGGTTACGGTGCAGCCGCCGCCAGAACCAACCCAAACAAACCCTCGTCCAGCGTCGCCGGACCCATCGCAAAACAAGCTACACTGCTTCACCAGCGGAGAAGTTACATGGAAGTCCAACCTCCGGAGCGCCATCCCCTACTACTGTTCCAGGTGGGCGGGCGAAACCCTCAACAAGAATCAGATGCTCCGTCGCACGTACAGTATCGACGAAATGCAGCACATCCTGATGAGTTTTGTCAGCAAGAACAACTGCGAGTTTCAGGTGGAGGAGAAGGAGTGCGAACGCATCTTTAGGGATATTGAGCGAGGGTGTGGTCGTACGCAGTTGACGCGGGGCGGCAGGATTGAGGGCAACTGTTACGATATTTTTCTTGATCCCAACCAGGGGTTGGGCCAGTTCCCCTAGGTACCTTGGCTGGGTAGATGCGTAGCACTTACCTTGGTAACAAATCAACACCTCCCTCGTTCCTCGAGGATCTTGATATATTATCGTATTTGTTTTTCATCGTTGTACATTTCCCATTATTTTATCCTGTTCTTCATTTTTGATCATCGCTCCCACTGTCGCCACTGCTCCCACTGCCGCTCCCGCCACCAATATCACTACTTCCTGACGTCGACCTCTCCCCCTCGGCTACCGGGACTGTCCGTGGTGGTCTTGACACCTGGAACCCCTTCTCGGCTGGCTGTTCATCGCGCCTCTTGAGCTTGGAGAGAATATATGAAGATACCTTGCGTATCGTCATGCCTGGCGCCGGTGTACCCTGGACAGGGCTTGGAGAGTCCCTGCCCCTCCGTCCCCATTCCCTCGCCGGCTGCCCTTGCGGTGGCGGCGCGCTGTAGATCAAGTCCGACTCTCGGAAGCTATAGTCGCTCCAGCGCGGGCCCAGTGGGTGTACCAGGTCGCGGCTCTCATCGCTGTCTGACTGCGAGACGCGGATCATGCCGTTGCCGTCGGGCCTGGGTGATGATGTAGAGAACGACAAAGACGGGCGGGAGCTCGAATCTGATGACGAGTGTCGCGGTTGCGAGTAGTGATGCGCCGTGCTGTCGTGGCTGTGGCCATGCATGGGTGAGAATTGCGGCGAGGTGGCATTGGACAAGGGAGATGCCGTCCGTGTGGTCGGCCGGGGCGATGCAATGGTCAGTGTGGCGGAATCCGAGAGCACCTGGCCCTCCTTGAGTGAGGAAAGATCTACTGATAGACTTGTTCGCAGTGATCTGGCCCTCGGTGGGCGGTAGTATCGGTCCGTGTCATTTCTCGACACGCCGTATAGGCTTGCCCTGCTCTCGGCAGGATGCACCGAGTGCAGGTGCAGTGACCGTGGCGACCCAGGCCTCGACTCTTCGTATATCGACGGCGCTGCAAGATGATCCGTCGACGGGCTCGGTCCCGTGGAATCGTGCCGCCTGAGGTGATGGAGGTGCAACGTGTCTGGGTCGGGAGTCTGGGGCCACGTACGGCAGCCCCTCCAGATGTCCCAGCAAGCTGTGGCGAAGAAGCCGAAGATAAGCACTGCTCCATGCATGCAAAGTACGGCATAGCCTACGGCGCTCTTGGTTTTCTGCGCTAGCACATCCGGTAAGAAGAATACCATGAGGAGCAGGCTAAACAGGCGAATGAAGCTTGACATGGCGTTGACGGAGAGCGTCGGGTAGGCACGGAAGCCGTAAATGAAGGCCAGAAGGACGAGCTCGCAGGCACCGAGGATGGCCAGCTGGGCAGCACCCAAGACCTGGATGCCACCTATGGCAACTCCCCGGATGAAGGCGACGATGAAGAGGACAATGACAAATTGCGTATGGCGCTGCTCGCCGGTCGGGCTGTCTGGGTGGACGAGGTGGTAGCGCTTGGAGCTGTCAAAGACAAGGACGCCCAGGCTGCGTGTCGGCACCTGACAGAGAAGCCAGGTGAAGCTGCCTGCGATGATGGCGATCAGCAAGGCGGCTAGGGCGAGGTGGTACTTTGGTAGCCAGGCGGCGTTGGCGAACTGGTACGTCGAGATGGCCACGATGGGCGTGGTGAAGTATGAAAAAACAACTCGCAGCACACGGCCGAGGCGATACCGAAGACCATCAGCCGAAGCCTCTGCGGGCCGGAAGATATGGGTGACGGCCCTGCGCTGCCACCAGCGAAGGACCTCGAGTAACACGGCAGCGCCCACGACAATGGACAGGAGGGTGAGGACCATGTTGAGCCAGGTATCCATGGTGGTGGGCGCGCCGACAATCTGGTGCATCAGCTCGAGCCCATACGTGCCGCCGTAAGTCCCGTTGATCTCATAAATGCCATCCGACACACCGCTATACACGACGCCGCGTGCGATTGGCGCTCGCGCAAAGAGCGAGAACCACTCGAGCTTGCTTACAGCTGGCTGGTAGAAGCCCGGGTACCGAAGTGTCAGGCTGCCCGTCAAAAAGACAAATTGGAGGTACTGCAAGCAGTCGCCGACGCCAGGTAGCAGGGCCCGGACAGCTGGTGCCTCTGCGTCCTCTTCCCCTCGGGCCTGCTCGACTAGAGCCTGTCGTTGGCCGTGGACAGTCATGAAGATGCCAGCGGCCAGGACGAACATGAGGATTCCAAAGGGTCCCCAGCGCAGTGCGGCGGATGCCACAGGGCCAAGCTCGGGGGTGATGTTTCCCGCGATGCACCCGACTCGGCCTAGATCATTGTGGAAGAAGCGTGCCTCGGCGTAGAACGTCGACAACGGGTAGAGGCCGTCAATGTGCTCCTCGACTTCAGCCTCGATGTAGGTCGTCTTGTACCGGTGGTTGCATTTGAAGGTTGCTGGGATGGCTCTCCTGGCCGCTGACCAGGCGAGAGCATCGAGGGAGACGTTGGAAGTGAGGCCTTTGCTGAGGGTGTCGCATTGGTTCCGGACGTCGGCCAATTGCACCCGTAGCCGGAGGTTCTGCCCGCCTCCTTCGACCTGCTGCACAGCTGCGCTGAGTGACGCCGGCGCCAGGTCGGAGCTCCCCGTTGCGTCGTCGCAGAGCTGCCATTGCACGTATGCCGCTGTCGCAGTGTTGGCGGCCAGCAGCAGCCGGGGGACGGCGTTGCGGACGAGCATCCTGCGCACGCCCTGCCCGCGGGGCTGTCTTGGATGGAGGGAGGGTGTAGGTCTGTGTCGGTCGGTCGTACTCGTGGAATGTCGTCTTGTCGTGGGTACACCAAACTGACCTGCCACTCCTGAAGAGACACCTGGGAAAGAAAAAAAACGAATGACTACCCGGACGGATCTCGCGAGCGTTGAAAGGAAGGAAGTCGAATGGAGGAAGGACCCCTACGATCGAACTTGCCTCCCCTCACACACCCGGGTCGGACTTTTCTGCCGCCCCGGCGCTGGAAAGCACGATTCAGGCACCCGTTGCCCCTGGCCGGGTTTGTTGATGCGTCCCTGATCCACCACAGTGGAGTTAGCGCCTCGCAGTTCTGCTTACAGCAGCCGGAGGCCCCACGACAGCGGCGATGCCACCCACTTGGCACGTCTGAACTGACCCGACCCCTTTAAATTTCAAATCGCATGCCCGCAGGTGTTCAACGCCTTGGCACACACACTTCCTCGTCTCAATAAAGTTGGCCAATGGCATGCGATACTTACACTGGCATGCGACTTGAAACATGACCCCCTGACGACGTGGACTCCAGGAACCCTCAGCTTCTTTGATGCCCTGCAGCGACGATCATCCCGGAGAAACCTGCGAATACGGGTCTCGGCATCTAGAAATATCACAAGGGCCACTATCCGCATCGGCGCTTCCGCTGCTCCTCTGGCCTCATCCTCCGGATCCTCCCCACACATCACTGTTCGCTCGTGTTCAGATTCCCACCCATTTATTAAAAGCTCGCAGGGGATTGCTCACCCCGCCTACAACTTCTGCATCGTCCGCCCAAATCATGCAGATTCATCTGCCTCTGACCCCTAATCCCCCTCAAAAGTCCATCACATGCTCAACTCCTGGCCTTCGAGGCCATCCTTCCCTTCCCTGCCCCCCTTCCTGAATCTGAAATCGAAAACCGTCGCTGCAAAGTCGCAAAGTCGTGAATTGCGTTTTTGTCATGACGTCGTAATGATGGTGGTGCAGCAGCGTCTATCCTCCGCTCTTCTGCTGCTTTCCTTTGTGGTGAGACGAGACTCTCTCGTCTGCCTGCGCGAAGCTGTCCCTTGGGATGCTCCTCCGGCAGGCTCGGGGTGTAATTACAAGGTGGTCGGTCGTGCCATCCAGTGACACGAACCGGGTAAAGATGCGCAATTGCGCTAGTCGGTGCGCCGTATCGACCGGTTCCAGAAGCTCACTTGACGTGATCCCTTTCTCTAAAAGGTATCCGTCTCGTTGCTTGCAACGGTTCCAAAGGTATCTGCATAATGTCTTAGTTGAGTGATCTCATGTCTGCCGCATCCAACTGAACATACCTCTCTTGCGCCTGCGTTCCTCGCGAGCCGCCTCCTCCTCGGCGCTCCTCGGCGTCATGGCACGCGGTCCGCTAGGCCTGCGCACGGGCACGCCGAGCGCGCCGCTGAGGTTCCTGTTCTCCAGCTTGGGGCTGCCCGTGTAGTTGCTGGCAGCCTGAGTGCCGGGGCCGGTGGCGTAGCCGGACTCGACCGACTGGTAGGGAAGCGGGCTGTTCTTCTGCAGCTTGGAAACGCGGTTCGACCTCACTGGGCTTCCCGCCTCATTGTCGATGGGCTCCTTGGGAGGGCGGGGTGGGCCCGCGGCGGGGGACGAGCCCCAGTAATCGCCGCCAGTCGCGGCAGAGGCTCCGCTGTAGCGGTTGTTGGTGCTCTGAGCAGGGAACCGTTGCAGGCTCGTGGCCGAGCCGGCCCAGTCGGCCGACTTGGGTGACATGGGCGTGTCAAACTCGTGTGCCTGCGACTCGAGGGCCACCTTGAAGAACTCAGCCTGGCCCGGGCGGGGCTGCGGGTGCTGAAGGTTCAGCGAGTTGCGGTGCGCCTTGTACTTGGGGTCCTCGGGCGTCATGTACGTTGCCGGAGGAGGCGGGCCGCTCTCGACAGGGCGGCCGGGGGCAGCGAGGTTGGTCTGCGAGAACCCGGTGTGCAAGTGGTCCTCGCCGTACAGGTCATTGTCGTACTGCTGCTGCTGCTGTTGCTGCTGCTCGAACCGGCCCAGGTCAGACCCAGAGCGGGACAGAGGCCTCTGGGTAAAGTCATCTTCGGGGCCGCCACGCTTGCTCGACATGCCGCTGCCGCGGAAAGCCTTGCCAACGCTCGTGGCGGTCGACTCTGACCAGCGAGAGATCTTGGGGAACCAGCTCGAGGAGCCCCTGGACTTGTGCTTCTTTCCCTTGTCAGTCCTAGGGGTGTTTTCGCTGCTGAACGACATGTTCTGGGCAGGGGCCGATTGTGGCGGGGTGTCGAGCGGCACCGACGAGCCCCTGTGGATGTCGCGTGTGCCAGGGGTGAGCATGCCCGGCTGAGGGGGGTAATCGTCCATGTCGTAGTCCTCCTCGTTGTCCTCATGCACGGTGCTGATGCGGTTGGGCTCATACCCGAGCTTGGTCGACGGGCCCCGCGACTGCGGCAGCGAGAGCTGCCCGGATTGGCTTGCGTGGCTGGCCGTGGAGGTACCAGCATGGCCTTCGGGCTCATAGCCCCGGTCGTGCTCGTACTGGCCCTCGGGCTGGAGGTTGTCAAAGGACTGGCCAGTAGCGCTGTGACCCCTCGACAGGGGAGGCCTCGAAGACTGGGCCTTGAGGACATCGACCTCGGTGAGGAGCTGGTTGAGCATGTCCTCGATGCGGCTGAGGTCGTTGGTGTCCTTGGCGCCGAAGCTCTTGAAGAGTGCCCTCTTGAACAGGCTGTTCTTCTTGGCCTTCTCTTCCGTGCCGTCCTGAGACTGAGAGGCGGCACTGAGGCCCTTGACGGATCTCGAGGCACTGCCGGGGTAGGGGCGCGGGCCACCAATGTAGTTCTTGACCGTGTCCTCGGTGTTCTCCTGGACTTCCTTGATGATGACGTCCTCGGTATTGGCGAGGATCTGCTTCATCTCCTCGAATGAGTTGCGCATCTCGGCCGCGGACCGCACCAGGGTGACTAGGATCTCCGTGTCCCTCGCGCTGCGCTGAGCGTCGCGGACCATGAGCTGGAAATATGTCAGTCGAGCCAAAGGGCTACGCAGCGGTGAGGGTTGCTTACATGCTGCATCAGAGCGATAATATCCTTCGACTCGATGCGGTCGATGCCTGCGCCACTGGCGGCATCGTAGATGGGGGAGCCCATGCCCTGCGACATCCCACTAAGGTGTCGGGAGTGGCCCTTGGGCACGTAGAAGGGGTCCTCCTCAATGGCCTCCGTGAAAGGCATGATGGCGCTGCCCTTGGGCTGCATGTTGGGAGACTGCTGGGCACCCTGCGAGATGTAGCCCTCGTCCAGGTTCTTCTGGCCCGCCGGGCTGGTGGTGTGGTAGTTCGCACCGTAGTTGACAGGCTCGATATTGCGCGTGCCGAGGAGCTCGGGGTTGGCCACGGGGCTGGCGCCATCGTAGGGGTTGGTAATGAGGGTATCGCGCTTCCTGTCCGTCGACGTCCTCTGCCACTCGTCCTCGGGCTCGTGGCTCGGCTGGCGGCTGTGGGCCATGGCCGCCGCAGTGGCTGCAGCTGCGGCACCGGCAGTGGCGAGAGCAATGCCGGGGGCAATGCCCTTCGACTGGTCCCCTTGCTGAGGGTAGGACCTGTCCTCGACGTTCTCGGTGGTGGTCCAGTTTTCATCGCCACGAGGGGTGCGGTTCATGTCCTCCCGGTCGATCTCCTCCTGGTGAATGTCTGTCCGGGCGAAGGAGGGGTTCGTCTCGAGGTCCGAGTCGACGTAGCCAATCTCGGGCATGGGATCGTTCCAGGCTGGCATGGCACTAACACCCATCTTGGGCCGATCCTCGAGGTCGAAGCGGTCGATGCTGTGTGCGGGAGTATTGGCGGGCTCGCGTCCCTCCATGGTCCTCTGCTTGAAGGACTTGTTGCGGGAGACGCCCTCGGGCACAAAGTCTTGCGCCAGCTCCTCCTCTTCCACCTCTTCCTCGACCGTGGGCTGCTGGGAGCGGTCCTTGGCAGCCTTGAGCGCTGCGGCGGCGGCTCCGACAGCGCCCAGGGCAATGGCCTTTTCAGAAGCCGTAGGCGAGTGTCGCGAGGTGGACGGCGAGTTTCGGTATCGGGTGGGAACCACCTTGCGGCCGTATTCGTCGAGATCATATTCTCCAGCGAAAGAGCGGCTGTGGCGGCTCGAAGTGGGTGTCCTGCTTCCGTCGCGCTCGTCCATGTAGTCTTGTTGGCTGCGGACGGAGAGCTTGTCGGGGCTGACATCCCCGGAGGCGTGCAGGTTTCTGGGGCGCTCGTCGTAAGAGAGCGTGGAATCGCGGACATCATAGTCGGTGCCGGACACGCCCGACAGCGCAGACCCGCCACCGGTAAGGACCGACTGGTCGATCATGGAGCCGTCGACCAGCGACGCAACATTGGACTCGACGCCGGTGGGAACGTGGACGATGCGAGGACTGGCTCCGATCCCGTGAACGGCCTGCTCGGAGTCGACGCGCTCCAGGTCGCTGCCATCGATGTAACCAGAGGTGCGGTAATCCTGGCCGGAGCTTCGAATGCTGCGGCCGTCGAAAGACTGCTCATCGAATCCTCGGCTCATGATGTTGCTGGGGGCCGAGCCTGGGGTGAGCCTGCCACCCTGGAGCCTATCGAGGGAGGGGCTGCCGTTGATGGTCCTCGAGTCGCGAGGGCCGGCAGCCTCGCTTCCTCCCTCGGTGTAACCAGAAACGCTGTAAATGGGGCTCAGGCCGCGGCGCTCGGGCTGGTACGGCACATACTTGAGCGGCGGCGGCACATCCTGGGTGTTGTAGTAGTCGGGGGCGACGCCATCTCCGGCCTCGTAGTCGTCCCGCTCAGAAATGCGGCGGGTATCGTACTCATCGTCGTCGTAATCGTCCTGGTACTGCTGCTGGCTATTCAGCGACTCGACACGGCTGTCGGACGAAAGCTCCGAGTCGCGCTCCCGGCGGAGCTCTCTCAGGTCACCATGTGATATGTTGGCGTGCCTGGTGCCGAGAGACTGTTGCAACGTAGCAGGCACCGCTGCCACGGCGGGGGATGGTGATGCGAGGTTACCCCTGGAGACCTCGTGAACCGGAGTGCGGTCGTCCATGGTCGAGTGTGTGCGGTCTGTGTCAGCTGACAAGATGGATGTGCGGGTGAGTTCCGAGGCGTTGAGCTCGCTCGCCATGAGAGGCATTGGTGGCGCTGGCACTTCCTCCTCGTCTTCGAACACCTCGTCATATCTCTCACGTCCCAGGCTGCGGCTGCGCACTGAGCCGTCGGCTCGTTTCCGTCTCCGTTGCTTCCTGTCATCGGAGACTGGGGACTTTGAGTTGAGAGCAGCTGCCGCGAGACCAGCTGCGGCGGCGCCGGCAGCAGCGGCTTTGATGCCGCCGTGCGAGTTTCGGGGTGTCTCCTCGACGTTCTCGTGGAACGACAAGTCATCGACAGAGTCGAGACCATCGTCGCCATATGGGCTGTGGACATAGTCATGGCGGGCTTCTCTGTCGCGCCTCTCGCGATGTCTGCCAGAAGACCTGCGACGCTCGGTGGCGGACAGGTCATCCCTGGACACCGATGTGGCTGTGGAGGTGAAGGAGGAGCGGCGACTCTCGCGCCGGCTCTTCTCCCTCTTGAGAGCGCTCAGCTCTGGCAGGATCAGTCTCCTGATGGCGTCCTCGACAGTCTCGAGGAGCTTGGGGTTGTTGATGGACGACTTGGAGGCGCCGGAGCGAACGGAGCCCTGGTCGAGCGACCTGTGGCTTGTGTGGCTCGGGGAGATGCTCGAGGAGAGGACGCTGGAGTCTGCGCCGGATAGCATGGACTCGGCATGGCCACGGCTGGAACGTCGGCGTGGGGACCGTGTGCCCTCGACATGTTTCTCGCTTAAAGCGCTACCAGTACGTGTCTTGCTGGTTCGCGGCTTGCGCTCTCTCTCCTTGAGTTTGTCGGCAGACTTGGGTAGCACGGCGCGCTCCTTGGGCTTGCTGTTGCGCATCTTGTCAGCAAGGACGGCGCCGGCGGAGAGACCGGCGGCACCGGCGGCCAATTGACCGCCGCGGGATGGGCTCCGGCTGCGTTTTGATTCCAGGTCGCGCGAGGTAAGGTTGGTCGGGCCCGAGCCGTCGAGGAAGCTATCTGTAGGAATGGCCGAGATCTCGGACATGTTGGGCGGCTGGTAGACGGAGCCCTGTGCGTCGGCGGCTGGGATGAGAGGGCTTGCTGGGCGTCTCCGGCGTCTTGTTGGATCAATCTCAATGTCGATGGGATTTCTCGAGACGTTTGACTCCTCGGTGGCGGAGGCGTAGGACATGATGCTGTCTGCGTCCTCGGCCTCGAGGGTGTTGCTCGGTGGGAGCGAAGAGGCGCGGCCGGAGGCGGGTAGGGGGATGCGTCGAGTCAGAGAAGCCTTTCTGGAGGAGCCCTTGGTCTCTGTGATTTGGATGTGGTCTTTGTTCCTGCTGGAGGGGGTCAGACGGACGCGGACGCTGGGCTTGCGGTCGACGCCCGAGGTCGAACCAGGCTTTCCACCCTCAAAGTACTCGATGAGGAGGGAGGTCTGGGAGCGGTTTGGGTCGTGGCCGCGGGTCCTGATGGTGACTGGGGTACCGTCGTCGGGAAGCGAGTAGTGGGAAGCTTCGTCGGCGAGGCGCGACTGGTCGTCAAAGGTGAGTTCAGTGGGAGTGATGGAGGAGTCTTCGGTAGGAGCAGGAAGTGGAGGAGCTTTTCGAGACTCAATACCCATGGTGCCCTTGCCGGTTGCCGCGCGGTCGCCAAGGGGATAGATGGATGGGACGGCCTGTGGGGATTGATGGAGCGCTCGTCCTCGCCAATTCCCGGGAAGGGGGGAGGAGGGGAGGGGAGTGCCGAGCAGGTTTTTGGTGTGATGGCGACAGGAATCAAGCCATCAGCAGAGGGTTGGCGATGCGGGTACTGGGGGGGTAAAGGCCTGGGCGACGCTCAAGTGCGCGGCCAAGTTGGAGCTGGGCTGAAGACAGCGACAAGCAAAAACGGGACGAAAGATGGTGGGATCGATCGGGTGCCCGCCTGAGGTGCCAGTGTACCGTACCGTAGTAGTGTGGTGTAGTGTGGTGTGGTCCGGCAGAGGCACACAAGCCGTCGCAAGGCCCAGGAAATGCTGGTGTGTCGATGGTCAAAGTTACCAACGGAATGGAATGCAGGGGGAAGGAAAAGAGAGTCGCAAGAAGAAAGAGGCGGGTGGGTGGGAGGAGTAGACCCTTGAGGCCTTGAGGGGGGTGGTGTGGCCGAGCCGGGATGAGAAAGTACTCGTAAAGTGGGTGGTTGGTGGTGGTGAGGTGAGGTTGCGCGAGGTTGGGCGGTGCGTGGGGAGCTGCCGTTGGCCGGCGGTTGCTTGGGCAAGGCCAGACCAGGGTCGTCGACAGGTGCAAAAAGAGGCCGGGATTATCGCAGCACGGGTCTCCTGGTGCTACCCTTCTCCGCTGAGGCTCCTCTTATTCCGGTGGTCGCTTTGGGTGGTGGACGCTGTCCAGAATGAGAATCGGGGGGGACGGGAGGATCTTGGCTTCGTGGGGCTGGTGGCAGGCAGGCAAGGCAAGGATCGAGGGGGGAGGACGACAACTGAGAGGCGAGGTTGTGGCGAATCAAACGCTGAAGCTGCTAAGTATTACCGTACGCTGTTGCTGTGCTGCGGATGCGGAAATTCAGGTGGAAAATTGGAAATGGCCGAGGTTGGAGGAAGGAGGGAAGGAGGGAACCAGAGAAAGAAAGAAAGAGCAGCTGAGGGCCAAGATTTCAGGTTTGGCTGGAGGGCTGGCTCCCTCGCTGGGAAGTGAGTGAATGTGATCGATCGACCGCGAGTAAGGCAAGGCAAGGCTTCTTTGGCACATTGTTTTTGGGGGGGCATCGTCCATTGACGTCCATGGTCCAAACTTGCTTGGCTTGGCTCGGAGCCAGAGGGTGCGGTCACGGTGCGCCTGCAGCGGTGATGAGTTGTCGCTGCCGATAATCAGGGCCAATGACAGCCGCTAGCCGGGGTTGTAGCACCAGCCTAGCACGGGTCGGGTGTGCCACGGGCGGGGGGCAAATGGCGGTGCACCCGGGGTGTTCTAAAGCGGCAGCTGACGCCACCACGTTGGGCAGTGGGGGGAGCTACCCGCTGAGTGGGAGGTCTGAATGGAAATAATCGCCAATGAATGCTCGTCGCAGGGAGCCGGCCTTTGTGAATTCAACCCTCTGAATAGGTAGTAAAATGGACCGCATTTCTGATTATCTTGGCTTCACATTCAATTCACCAGCACAGATAGTTAATGCATCGATTGCTACTAATCAACGGCCACCCTGGGATGGACAGGCTTTGCCAGCAATGTCCACAGACAAACATCCTTTCTCCGGCCAATCTGATCGCCGTTTGACGATGGATCGACTGTCTGATAGCGACAGAGGCTTCTCACCACATGGCCTGGACTCTTCACTTCTTCCACCCGAGTTTGCCTGGCCGAGTCCTGTTCTCTCATAGGACAAAAAGAAGCAGCCTCTTCGCTTCAATGCTCAATCACCTTCCTATCAGTGCTTGGGTTCATGCAATGGCTTGCAGATGACAAGCCCTCGGTGACCCAACCGGGAGGTCTCATTGCCACTCGACAGACCTAGGCCCTAGCGCATCAAAAAACATCGGCACGGGCACACAAATGCAGGAAGTACTCGAAATGTTGATGAAGGAGACATTGAAGCAAAACCATGAATCTTCCGACAACAGCCATGGAAGTAATGACGCATCAGAGAGAGAGGCAAAAAGTGACTTCCCCTCAACCGGAATCGAGCCGGTGACCTTCAGATGAAAGAGATAAACAATTACAGTCCAACGTGATAGCCAACTACACCATGAGGGGTTNCCGGAATCGAGCCGGTGACCTTCAGATGAAAGAGATAAACAATTACAGTCCAACGTGATAGCCAACTACACCATGAGGGGTTTTGATGGAGTAATTGAGAAAATGTTGTGGCTGAGTAGCGTGAGAAAAGTGGTTGGGAGCAGGGCATCCTTGTCGCCACTATCGGAGAACTCCGCTTCGCCATCTCCCCATGTCTTTATATTTGACACCTCTTCACCCAGAGACTGGAATGGTCAGACTACATCTTCAAGACACTATGTCTGTTTCAAATTCAAAGGCTCCCAGAGACAATATCGCATCAAGTCGGCTCCGGACACGGCTACGGAAACTTTGTGGCTGAGCCTTGTCCACCTCACTTCTCCAATCCGAGTCGTCCAGCTAAGAAGATAAACCTCCGGCCGCTTTAAGCATTCCCCCCTCTACCTCGACAAACCACCGTCCCCAGCGTTCACCCGGCCAACGATCTCCCGCCGGCGCAAGCTTGGGCGTCAATCGTCCCACTTCCTCCCGGAGCCAAGCGTCACAGAGGCCTTGACGGCCAGAGCTCCCTCCGCCCTCAGCCCCTGGAGCTTCCCCCCCCAGCGCCCGAAGCGGGTCGCCTCGACTTCCCGAGTCGTGTCAGGTTCTTCCATCGCAGGGCGGTCGTCGCAACGGCCCAGCAACAGCCTCGGGGTCTTGTCGAGGGGCCATTTTATTGCGACGTGACCAAACTGAAGCCTCTTTTGACACCTGGCCAAGCCGAACCTGAGAGTCATCGTCTATCCCAATCTCGACCGAAGAACAGCTCACGCCGAGGTTGGGACCAAGACAGGTGACATGTCCTTGACTTGACAACAGCCAACTGTCCTCGACCAACACCTCGAACTGCCCCGCCCAAGGTGCTGCAGACTCCAATGAACCACGAACACCTCGCCGCTCCTCCGACCCCCTTTGCCCCTCTCCTCCCCTGCCACCGAGAAGAGCGTCGTCGAAGCAGACCCAAGACAGTCTCAGTCTCACCCAGCGACCTGTCCATCTTGGTCATCGACTGCCGGCCCGTCCGGAGTGCATTCCAACCCCTCCCGCATGGCACTGTTCCAGAAAACCCCATTTCACATTCCTCCCATCTGTCAAGCTTCTCCTCGAGTCCCGCATTCTTCGCCTCGCGGATCCCGCCGATCTACCTAGGTATTTGCCTCGTTCTTGGGCCTGTGGACTCACTCTTCCAGTCGTAGTGAACTCACCTGCACGAGTCCTGCGGGTGCCCCCTTTCTCCTGCATGCGCTGTGCAGCGCGCGGTGAGACATGCCTGCTGTGCGAGGGGCTTGGGGATCAGCTCACCAGACAATGTCACACGTTGCGAGACATAGTTGCGTCAGGCGCTGGACGTTCAAATTTGACGAGAGCAGGTCTGTCACACTGATTCGGAGAGTACAGTCCCAAGGTGGTTCTGCACACCAGAATCCACACCCGCGATGGTATGCTGGACGACTCCTGGCACATGCATGGAACGACTTCTTTCGAAAGGACCAACTCGATGAAATAACATTGCGTGGTATCTCTGCCAAACTTCTAACCAAAAGCATCCCTCGCATCGACCATTTTGCTTGCGTTTACGTTTCCATCGCCACCGCTACCTTCGAATCTTCTTACTCCGCTTCGGCTCTGATGACACGCCATAACTCGGCAGATCCTCTGTATCAGGATCATTCAGCAGCTCCGACACGGTCGGGTTGTCGTTGAAGTGGACTGGGAAACCACTGCCCATGACGCTCCTCACAACGTCGATCCGGGCCATGAGGGACCACGAGTCAATGACGACGACGTGGTCGCCGACCCGCAGCTTCTCGCGGTAGCCAAACTCGTCCAGGTCCTTGTCGTGTTCAACCTTTGAGCCTCCCGTGTGCGGATTCGACGCGGGGCGGCCTGAGGTCGAGTAGCCCGGGCCCTTGCCGTGCTCTAGCGAAGTGACGATGCTGGCAAAGTGCTTCCGCAGATGCCTGCGGTCCTTGCGCGATGTGTGTTTTGCGGCCGGCTTGGACGCCTCGGCCATGCGGCTGATGAGCTTCTTGGGGTCGTACTGCAAGTTGAACACCTCGCCTGTCTCCTCCTCGTGGTCGCGCGCCGCCTCGAAGATGAAGGCAATGTTGAAGCCGGCGCCCGTCTGCACGTCGACGTCGCTGCTGTCAAGCTGCTCCACAAAGGCGTCCATGGCGTCATGAACCTGGTCGCTGAGGTCGTCGATTTGACTTGCGACAAAGGCCCAGGCCTGGAGCGCGGCGGTGACGACGTCGCCGTTGTCGCCGGCGCCGATGGACTCTCCGTCCGACTCGATAACGCCGACCATGAAGTCGAGGAGCTCCTCGGCCGACTGCTCAGATCCACCACCGTATAGTGTCATGATGGCCATGGCCATGATGGCTTGGCTCTTCACCGATGCTTCCTCGTCATCCTCGCAGGTAGTCTGCAGCTGTTGGTAGACGTCATCGTAGGCGCTGTCGGATGGCGAGGTGAGCAAAGTCGCTTGGAGCGCCCTCAGAGCGAGCGCCCGCTCGAGACCGCTGCCGCCAGATCGGACACTCCGAACCAGGGCGGTGATAATGTCCGAGGCTGAGCCGCCGACCTGGCGATCGGCATAGTGCAGCTTGACGAGGTTGAGGTAGGAGGCGATGGCGGCCTCGCGGCTCTGAACACTGCTGCGCTTGCGGTCCTGGAGCTCGACGATGCGGTCCTGGAGGAGCGACTGCCAGGTGCTTTCGTTGGACTCGTCGAAAACTGCTTCCGAGCCGTTGGAGAGGGTGCTCATGGTCATGGAGTCCTCGAACTCGTCATCGCTGGACTCGTTCTCGGAGGCGTATCGGCTGCCGGCGCGGGAGTGAGAGGGCGAGTTGCGCTGCGACGGGGCAGGCGAGCCCATGGGGGAGTTTCGCGTCGACGCTCTGGTAGACTCGGGGCGAGAGCGCGCCTTGCGTGATGTGGTCTTGCCGCTTTCGCGGAGGACCTTGAGACGTAGATCGTGCATTTTGGGTGGTGGTTGTAGGGTGACGAGACCGACGAGTGGTGAAACTGTGTAGTTGGCGACTGATACTGGTCGGCGCTGTTGTCAAGGGAAAGCAGAGAGATCTGCTGCCTCTTTTCGGGAGAACGGTGAAAAGTCTGAAGGGTGGCGGGCTAGGTTGTCTGGCAAAGTTGGCAGAGTTGTGCGGTGGAGTCCATGAGGTAAGTTTGGCCGGCGAAATAGTAATGGTCGAGTGACTGTGAGTACCCGGTGACTGGACGCTGTGACGAGTGGAGGCGATAGATGAAGATGCTGGAGGGTACGGCAAGGTCTCGTGGTTCCGAAGTCTGGATGGAAATTTCTGTGAATTTGAAATGTCGGTGTACGGGTCGTGGGAAATAGGTATGTTGGTTGGTAGCCACGGGGTTTGAGGTGGTGTGAAGGGAGTGGTGGAGGCAGGGTAGGATGGACGGAAGGATGCAGGGCAAGATGCTCACTGGAAGAAGCTGAGCATCACTCGCAGCTAAGCTCCAGGGCACGAGCAAAAGCACGGGGTCCGGCGGCAAGTCTTGGTCGGGCACAGCACACAGCGCAGCATCAGGCTGTGGGCAGACATCAGATCAGGAAGTCAGGTGTAAATCCGGGACGCCTCATAGGCTGTCGCGCACAGCACATTCCGAGATGGAAATGGTGGCAAAGGGACTGACTGGATGGGATGTTGGGCTTGAGGGGCACCGTCAGATGCAAACACTCCCCTCAAAGTGCGGCTGTGGAGAATGATGATGCAACCACTGCGCTCAGTGCGCTGGCCGCGGGGGCTTTCCCTGCCTAACCCGGCCCACTTGGTCGCCTTGAGTATCCCTGTCTTGGGGGGATGATCCTTGCCCATTCCTGGCCTTCCCGGCACGGCCTCTAGCGGGGTCCAGCTCTGGTGACCTTCACTTGGGCGGCGGTCTGAACCCCGCGGTTTGTCTATCAAGTCCTTGAGGTGTACCGGAACGACGAGAGACAGATCGAGTCGGAAGGAAAGCCAATAGGCCTCGGGCGAGCCCGTTCAAGTTGTGTTTCAGATCCAGATCCGTGGATGTGGTGCCTATTTGAGGGCGGCTTGATGAAATGACTCCTCAGTGTCGAAACTTCGGGACAGAGACGCGCCAACTGAACCTCGTTTTCTTTCGAGGGCTAGCAAGGCCATGTGACGGTTTCTTCAAACGCAACGGGCGAACCGAGGGGCGATTCCGTTCCGTCTTCGTGGAGGGTGCAGGGCGATGAGGGGTCAAGTCCGCCAGTCCAGCAGTGACAGCACTGAGATGTGAGGCCAATGCGTGGGCAAGATAAGATAAGGCGTAAGCTCCCTGTTCGGGCTTGGGGCCCCCACCTGCAGTGTTCCCGGTGACCTCAACTCCACGTCCCGACATGCACCAGTGACCTACTCGTGCGTTATGCCATTCCATCGTCCTTTGCTGCCATGCCACCACGAGTCGGTCTGTGTCTCCATGTTCGCACCTACTAGACCTCTTTCTTTCTAGAACTGCCCTTATCTTCGACCCCGAGGGGTCCAAAGCAGATACAGTGCCCTGTCTGAAGCAGCCTCTGGAGGTATCAGGTGCACTGAAGCAGTGGCTGACCTTACATGCCCGTCCCCGACCGATTACCCCGCCCTAGTAGTTGCCTTACCTCGTACCTCGCAGCTGCCGTATCGCTGGACGAGTACATGACCTCGGAAAGACATACATGGCTGATGCCTGCCTTCCTGCCTGCTATCTCCCTCCCAGCCCGATAGTCCTCGCTTCTGCCTTATCAAAGGTTCGGGCGGCCTATTACTTTCCCCCCCCAAACACGCTCCCTTTCCTTTCCTTGTCACGCCTGCCCAACACCCTCTTTCCCCTCCTCGAAGCATCATACATCTGTGATTGCCTGTCATCAACCCTCGGAGACTGGTGACTCCTTTACCATTCTCCGCCGTGTCCGCACTTTCGCGGCAAGTGTTGTGTTATTCCGTCCGCAAGGCTCCGGCAGCCTCCGCTACTTCCGCACTGCCCAGTGTGTCACCTTGATTCACCTGCCACATCAACCCCGCCTTTGACCTCGACACCTTCAACAATCTTCCCAAGGCTGTCAAACCAGTCCAGGCGATTCCTGCCCCGATATCTTCACGCAAGAAGCTGGTACTCGCCGCACAAGAACACGCCGAATCTTGTCCGCACCTACTGTCCGCGCCTACCCGTTCTCCATCCGCGGGCCAGGTAATCGCCTTGTTGCAGCCTGTTCCGTTTGGATCCCGCGCTTTCCACCGTACCACCCTGAGGCTTGGAGTCAACCTCAGCCCTAACGCCTCCAAGCCATCAACCAACCCAGCAAAACACGAAACTTCCTCCCAACATTTATCCAGGCCTCCCGCCCCTCCCCCCCTCTCTCTCTCCTTTCGCCCACACGGATCACCTTGAAACCCATCCATCACCACAACGAGGCCATCGCCAGACACAACCATGGCGTCCTTCGACGATCGTGGTACGTATTCCTGCCTTCTTGCCTCTACCACTACGCCTGAAATTCAACCTCTAACTCCTTCTTCACCAGTCGTCATGATCGGCCTCCACTTCAAGTTCCAGTCGCTCGACACCCAGCACACGGAGCGAAGGATCCGACTGGACAAGAACCAGAAGACGGTGCAAATTGGACGGACAAGCAAGAGGGACCCGAACCTTTCGTCCGCTATGAACAACGGCTGGATCGATAGCCCCGTCATCAGCCGAGAGCACGCCGAATTCTCTCTCGGTGACGAGACCCAGGTATGGCAGCCACTTATGCCGCCCCTCTCACCGCCAGCTAACGCCCCTTGGCAGCCCGTCTACATCAAGGACCTCAACTCACGACATGGCACATACCTGAACCATGAACGCCTTGAGCCGAACCGCACCTACCCGGTCATCCATGGCGACGTCGTCAAGTTTGGGATAGACATCCAGCGAGACGAAGTGACCTGGCCACCTCCATCTGCGCAGATCTTCATTTTCAACAAGTCCCCCAGTCCCTCAGTGGCCACCACCGCTCAGACCCAGCATCGAGTCTTCGTGGTGCCAGACGACTCGGACAGCAGTGACGCCGATTCGGAGGACGAAGTCGTTCAGGAAATCCGCCACGCGGTGAAGGCCCTGCGCGAGGTAGCAGGTGCCAGGCACCCCCGTCTCACTTCCGAAGTCAGCCAGGTCGTTCCCACGTCCGGGCAGACCCATACCACCACCACTGCCCCGCCTCCAGCGGTGCATATCGACATCACCGACGACCAGGACGCCGTTTCTGCCAATGTTCCTTGCGTCGTCGATCTCACTGAGCCCAACGAGATCTTCGACAAGATTGCCTCCAGTGGAGTTGTGGCTGAGGAAGCCGACATGACCCTCCCTGTGGTCGATGTTGCGCGCATTGATGAAGTCGATCAGCAAACCTCGCCTGACGCCGGCAGCAATCATGCCGAACTATCTCACGTCCGGGCCGATATGATCGTGCTTGACGAAGATGACGATTTCGCCAGCGAGGAAGAGAGACGCCGTCTTGAGGCTCTCGTTGACGAGATGTACAACAAAGATCTCATGGACGCCGCTAGCGATGATGATTCGGGCATTGAGGACTCGGGCATTGAGGACTCGGGCATTATGAACTCGGACGATATGGTTTCGGACGACATGAACTCGGATGCTATGGACTCGGATGCTATGGACTCGGATGCTATGGACTCGGACGCCATGGCCTCGGATGAGTCGGATGAGGAGGAGTTTGATGATATGGTCCTCTGGGACGAGAGTGAGCCGGCCTCCCCCAGCCCAAACCTGCTTCCCCTTTACGCCGACGTTGTTGCGAACGACGATGCCATGCCAAAGGCAAGCTACGAATACCTTGGAGCCCGTGGGAACGACACGGCGCTCGTCGGAGCCAAAACAGTTGCCGCAGAGACGTTCGGTCTCCACCAAGGCAGCTACAACGGCGTTGACGCAGCTACGCAGCGAATGCCTCGTCTGATTCCGACAGAGAGTATCGGCGACTGGCCCGAATCTTCGGACAGCATGCCGTTCAACAGCTCTCAAGCGCCTCCGCTGCCTAGCTGCCGCGTCTACTTGCATAATGACAATGCCAAGCACGGCAACGCTGTGCAGCCGGACTATCGTCTGCGCCTGCCCTCCATTCTGAACAACCCCCCTACGGAGCCTTCGTCCTCGTTGATCCGATCGTCGAGCCGTCCGTCAGAGGTCCCTCATGGCCCCTTTGACAGTGAGGTTGCCCCTGAAAGCTCCCAACCCACCGAGCATGTCGAAGAGGCAATTCCCGACATTGTCATGGATTCTTTCACCGCTCAAGATCCTGCCACGAAATCAGCGGCTCCCATCATCGCTCAGCTGGTCCCGCAGTCCCCGCTCATTGAATCGGGCGACCGCTTCCTGGCCTACCCCCTCGAGGAGACGGATCAACTGAACGACCGCAACAGTCCCGAGCTGGACATGAGCAGCGCCTGGCTCTTCCAACAGAGCAAGCTCAACAATACCGTCAAGGTCACTGCCGCTCCTGCAGACGAGGTGATCTCGGAAAAGGCCCCCGAGTCCTCTCCTAATGCTGGAGCGATGAAGCGCAAGGCTGCCGAGATTTCGGACGTGACTGAAGCCGAGGAGGCACAGCAGGCGGCCGCGCTGGAGATGATCATCCCCAGCCAAGCGCAGATTCCTCACGTGCCTGTCGTTGAACCTCTGGGTGACCTCCCCGCCAAGTACGACGAGGTTCACGCACCCAAGAAGATGCGCCGCGTGGCCGAGGCCGCTCGACTTCTTGCTCTCGGCGGTGCTGCTGCAGGTGTGGCACTCTTCACGACCCTGGTGGCCACGGCGCCATCATTCGCCTAGACAACATGGCTGGCTGGAGACCTCGTTTTTTTGCCAGGACAAGGAACCGGATTGGGCGTTGGTGTGTGTTTTTATCGAGGAGGACGGAAGGACTGCATCCACATCTCTCTCTCCCGGAAACTATGGAGGTTGCGTTTATTTTCACATAGTCTTTAATGTCGATTTTCAGTGCCTCGTACCTCAAATGCTCATTGTTCCATGTTGCGAAGTGTCCTGACGTGAGAGGCCGCTATTAAAATCAAAATGACTTCCCCTGATGCTGTGAGGCTGCAGAGTCCGAGACCGAGCCGAGGTCGGGGACCGCTTGGGCGCTGTGCAGGGATGTTGACGGTGCTTTGTCTGGGGCCCCACAGCCGAGTGTGCGATTTGGCTCCGAGTCCAATCCGACATGGCCAATTTCTAAGTGCCAAAACCTACGACCTCAAACCTCCAAAAAAATCCCACCCCACCACCACACGCAGTCACGTCGACGCCCTCGAAGGGACCCGTGTAGCGACAATGGCACCAATTGATCTCGCTGCCCGGTCGGGAGGTGTCGCAAGAGTACGCCTGCCCTTCACAAGAATACACACGGCCCTGGAAACCGCCCACTAACATAATTTCACTGCAGCGCCTTCTGGCCCGACCCCAACTCCGAAGCCCGTCATGCCTCCCTGCGAGGAGGACGTTTGCCGTCGCCCACGACATTGACCAGCTCGACGCCGCCATGCGCCCGTCCCTGCCCAAGTCGATCAAGCCCGACACATACCGCAAGCTTCACGACAACCTCATCCAGGTCCGCCACGCCCTCGGCAACAGGCCCCTGACGCTCGCCGAAAAGATCCTCTACAGCCATCTCGACAACCCCGAGCAGTCGCTCCTGACCAACACCCAGAACGGAAATGACGTCCGCGGCACCGCCAACCTCAAGCTCAACCCGGACCGTGTCAACATGCAGGATGCCTCGGCGCAGATGGCCCTGCTGCAGTTCATGTCCTGCAATCTCGAGCGGCCTGCCATTCCCGCTAGCATTCACTGCGACCACTTGATTGTCGGAGAGAAGGGCGCTGAGAGCGATCTGGCGGAGGGTATCAATATGAACAAGGAGGTGTTTGACTTCCTCGAGTCGGCTGGCCGCAAGTACGGCATGGATTTCTGGCCTCCTGGCGCTGGTATCATCCACCAGACCGTCCTCGAGGTCTACGCCCTACCGGGCCTCATGATGCTCGGCACCGACAGCCACAGCCCCAACGCTGGTGGCCTGACTACCATCACCATAGGTGTTGGTGGTGCTGATGCCGTCGAGGCCCTTGTCGGCGCTCCCTGGGAGCTCAAGGCGCCCCGCATCCTCGGCGTCAAGCTGACCGGCCAGCTCCAGGGCTGGGCGTCTCCCAAGGACATCATCCTCGCGCTGGCTGGCAAGCTGACCGTTCGCGGTGGTACTGGCTACATTGTCGAGTACTTTGGCGAGGGTGTCGACACGCTGAGCCTGACGGGCATGGCCACGTGCTGCAACATGGGGTAAGAAGTCTCAACCCCTATACCTTTAAACCCCTACCATACTGACCCTTTTCCTCACAGAGCCGAAGTCGGTGCCACTACCTCCATCTTCCCCTACACCAAGGCTTCCGAGCGCTACCTGCTCCAGACGCGCCGCCAGTCGGCCGTCGACGCCCTCGACTCGTTCAAGACCTGGGGCAACTTCTCCTTCAAGGCCGACGAGGGCGCCCAGTACGACGAGGTCATCGAGATCAACCTCTCCAACCTCGAGCCTCATATCAACGGCCCCTTCACCCCTGACCTGTCCCACCCCCTGTCGACCTTTGGCAAAACCATCGTCGAGAAGGAGTGGCCCACGACTCTGTCCGCCGGCCTAATCGGCAGCTGCACCAACTCGTCCTACGAGGACATGACGAAGGTCGAGAGTCTCGTCGCGCAGGCTGGAAAGGCCGGTCTGCGCCCCAAGGCCCCCTTCTACATCACCCCCGGTAGCGAGCAGATCCGCGCGACACTGGAGCGTGACGGCACCCTGCAGACCCTCGAGGGTGCTGGTGGTATCGTCCTCTCCAACGCCTGCGGTCCCTGCATTGGTCAGTGGAAGAGGCAGGACAACATTGAGAAGGGTGTGCCCAACGCCATCCTGACGTCCTACAACCGCAACTTCCGCAACCGCAACGACGGCAACCCCGGCACCATGAACTTCCTCGCCTCCCCCGAGATCGTCGCCGCCATGGCCTACGCCGGCTCGACTACCTTCAACCCCATGACCGACGAGCTCACCACCCCCGACGGCAAGCCCTTCCGCTTCTCCCCGCCCCAGGGTCTCGAGAACCCCAAGACCCCCTTCGAGTCGGGCGTCCCCCAGCTCCAGTCCATCTCCCCCGACGGACCCACCCCCTCCGTCGAAGTCGCCATCTCCCCCTCCTCAGAGCGCCTCGCTTTCCTCGAGCCCTTCGAGGCCTTCCCCGAAGGCGACCTCTCCGGCCTCCGCGTCCTCGTCAAGGTCACCGGCAAGTGCACAACGGACACAATCTCTGCCGCCGGCCCCTGGCTCAAGTACAAAGGCCACCTCCCCAACATCAGCGCCAACACCCTCAACACGGCCGTCAACGCCGAGACGGGCGAGGTCAACGCCGCCTACGACCTCGACGGCTCCAAGCACACCATCCCCGACCTCGCGTTCCGGTGGAAGGAGCGCAACCAGCCCTGGCTCGTCGTCGCCGAGCACAACTACGGCGAGGGCAGCGCCCGCGAGCATGCCGCCCTGCAGCCTCGCTTCCTCGGCGCCCGCGTCGTCCTGACAAAGTCGTTCGCCCGTATCCACGAGACCAACCTCAAGAAGCAGGGCGTCGTACCCCTGACGTTCGTCGATGAGGCCGACTTTGACAAGATGTCCGCCGGTGACGAGGTCAGCACTGTTGGTCTGTACGAGATGCTTAAGAACGGCGGCAAGGGCGACGTCAGCCTGCGCGTCAAGAGGGGTGATGGCACGGAGGTGCTCATCCCTACCAAGCATGCCGTCACTGAGGACCAGGCTGGCTTTATCCTGGCTGGCAGCGCCCTGAGCATGCTGGCCAAGAGGAACGCGTGAGACAGCAGATGAAGAAATCTCGTTTGTTTTGATTGATGGCTTTTTGGTGGTATTTTTTTCGGTTATCAGGAGTTCATGTATACCAGTACGCGCCCCGGCACGGTATTTGGGGAGCCCGCCCAAGGGTGTTTTGCGGCTCATGCTAGAAATGGAAAAACGGTCACCATTCACGACATCACATGCTAGTGAGATCATGGAAGCTATGAGAACCCCTTTATAGTCATTGCTAGGTTCTTCCCAGCATCCTTGGGGCTGTCCCACATCATTGCAACAGGTCGTCTATTATGATGCCCCCCAGATTATTGCCCGCCCCATCTCCACCCCCCTGCTCCAAAACGACTGACCTCACCACCCCGTTCGCCCTCGGAGGTGTCTGAAGGAGCGGCCTATAGCCTTGAGTCGCTCAACCTCACGATCCCGCTGTGCCGCCTTGACGCGGTTCGCTCGCATCCAGGCGCAGGCTTTCTGCCAAGCCGAATTCGCCTTGACCCGCTTGGGGAGGTTCTCTTCGGGCACGTCGCTAAAGTCAATATGCCGTCGGTGTCCCCATGGCTCAGGCTCTCGCCGTCGCTGTAGTTCGCCGGCGGCCTCTGCGGCCGCAAGAGCTTCCTCCTTGAGACGCTTCTGTCGCATCCGCTTGGCAGCTTTTCCGAAATTGGCTTTCCTGTTTCCCCGGGCCTTGATTTCCTTCATCTTCTCCTCGTACCACTCATCCGTCCAGTTTCGTGGCCAGTGGATTCGGGGGTCGAGTCGTAGATAGAGTCTGCCGTCGTCGTCATCGCCTGGGCGCCGCGGAGGCTTTCGTTTCGAGGGAATAACCCCTACAGGGGGAGAGCTCGCTCCGTCCTGGCCGTACAAGGCAGAGTCAAACTTTTCTTGATCAAAGTCCCGGGTGAGCTTGTACCGGAGCTTTCCATTTGTCAGGCGAACCGTTGTCTTGTGTAGCGGTGTCTCGATCGGCAGTGTCTTGTGTGGTGGCATCTCGATATGATTGTTGGTGTCATCAAACGAGTCCGATTCTATCGGGCTCTCAGGGACCAAGTCAAACTCGGACCCAACCCGTTCCTCCCTGCTAGGATAGCCGCTGTCAACGTACGGCGAGCGATATGGCGAGACATCCTGCCTTGTTGTGTAATGACGAGATGGTACCAGAGGGTCGGGGGATAGACGCCTTTTCCGCGATGCACCGCCAGGAGAGCCCATGAGACTCCCTGAGGAAGGGGTAGGCATGGAGCTTGAGCCACCATAGTGCAAGGTATCTGTCTTTGATCCGAACGCTGAGTTGGGAAAAGGCAGCCCCTGGGGCGGTGGTAGCAATAGATGCACTGCCTCTTGTTGTCTGAACAACGAGGCACGAGTTACAACTTTTGGGACCAAGAGCCGAGCATCAAACTGAGGGTTACCGACTGAATTCTCTCGCTCGTTGTCGGATGGCGTGCCGCTCTCCTCGTGGCATCCAGTCTCGACTTCTATCACCTCGTCATCGGAGAAAACCTTGGCGGTTGATTCCGAGTCTGAGGGCGGAGAATGGGCCATCTTGAGGGGGCTCGATCCATGCCTTCGGGTTCTATATGTGGGCGGCGGCATGGTTGGTGTTGTGTTACGGGACGAACTCGAGCGCTGCGGTGGTTCCGGGGATCCGGCAGGAGAGGATGCTGGTCCCTTTGACTGTTTTTCCGACTTGGAACGAGAGGCTCCCTTCCTAGCAGTCTTGCCTGATTTTCTGATAAACTCGCTTGGCAGACGCGAATTGGCCGGTAGCGATGACCCCGAAGCCGTGTTTGTTGCTGCAGGATCGCGAGGTTGGGGACCAGAATGCTTGGAACAGTAATGACCGCCGCCGTAGTACATTGCTGTGCATCCTTCTTGCTGGCATTGCGCCGGGGTTCGGCCCGGCGCAAGAGATGGTGTTGGTGGCATGTTTAGAGAAGACGCCGGGCGAGCGTTGTACAGATCTCGGTTTTGGGATTAGAACATCTCGGCTCCGCTCGTCAGCGGGATGTGAACATGTCCAGCAGACCCGGCTGGGGAGATGGTCGGTCAGTCTCCGGTGTGCATGTTGCCTAGGGCGAAATTGCGGCGCAGGGCGTACCTTGCCTCGAGCTCGAGGGGTGCAGGGAAGTCGATTCTGATCCCTGATGACACTTGGTGCAGATTGCAACCTGTATATGTCAGCCAGTAAGCTTCTGCTGCCGCCCTAAGCACGGTTGTGTATCAGTAGATAGTTGTTTCAGTGTGAATAAAACACTGCGGTGGTTTGTGGCAGGCTTGTTCGTTGCTCAGCTCTTTTCAGTTTCTTTTATAGTGTCCTCACTCGAGGGCCACATCGGTTTCGAGCTTTCCCCCGTACCCGAGGTAGTGATATGTCTGTCGCGGCCTTTGGTCCGGCTTCGTGGTGAAATCGAAAGGCCAAACTCCAAATAGCAACGGAACAGCCGTAGCCGATCCATGGTACTCTACTTGTGGATTTGTAGGCACAATTCCAGAACGTAGGAAAGGAGCTCATTGGGGAGTTCCCATCCAACAAGTGGCCTCATCGTGAGATGAAGCCTGGAGGGTGCCGGGGTACAGCATGACCCCAGAAGGGCCCTGGTCGTCGGACCTTTTACCAGAGGTCATCATTGCAAGGGAACAAGCCTGAGCGTGGGGAATGTGGCCGATAAAAGGGACCATCGTGTTGGGACATACCTTTCCGTACCCCCACTCCAAACCCTTCGAGACGACGAAGTCGAGGATTTGTTGCATTGACTATGGTGGCGGAAATGACGGATTCTGGTGCCTCTAGAAGACTCAGGTGTTGTGTGAGTCGAAGTGTTGACGTAGTCAATCAAGCCAGCGATGCGAGAATGAGTGTGCTGGTGTCTGTGCTGGGGCGCGACGCGGTGGGTTGAGAGACACGGCTTGACTGGGTGCTGCCAATGCTGATGCTGTCGCCCCGATTCTTCTACTTGACCCTGGAGAGAACTAGAGAAAGAAAAAAGACAGCCGGCGCCGTCACATAGGTGCCTTGTCTTGAGCTGGCTGTGTCCAGGACCTGAAGGACACAGCGCAATGAAGTTGAAGTGCACGCGATGGCAGTGGAGGAGGAAAAGAAGTTGGAGTGCCAGCCACGCCCAGGGGTCGCTCCTCCCAATTCCAGCCCGGCTGTCCCAAGGTCTAACTCTTTCAGGTTAATGCCCGCACACCTTCCCCCCACCCCTGTCTGTCCCGACCAAGTTTAGCGCGGGGTGAAGCTGTGGACACGGCCGCCAGTGACGGACGGACACTGACCATGATTGGAGCCACGCGCCCAGTACTGTTCAATTGTCGCCAAATCGCTGCAACGACAAGCCGACGATAGGGACGCTGCATCGCGCGTTGCCCGGTACATTCTGACAGAGACGACAAGCAGCGAGTCGCGACTTTGTCTCGCTTCCACCTCTGACCTACCGAACCCTGTCGCCCTCAATCCAGCTTGCCCATCATGAACTTCTTCTCAGCAGTGGCTTCGGCCATCTCTCAGGGATCACCTTTGCCCTACAACATTGGAGACAAGGTCGACGTCGAGCAGTCCGTCTGGACGTTGAACAATGCCACGAAAAAGGTGCGCGAAGGCCCGGCGGACATGCCACTATCGTCTAGCTGCTGACTCTCCCAGGACGACGGATCCAACGCCAGCGTCTTCTCTTTCGATATTGCCGCGAACAAGTCCCGACTCCCCCTGGCCAAGAATGCCCTTAGAAAGATGAGGACCTTGCGACACCCCGGTGTCCTCAAGGTTCTGGACACAGTGGAGGTAGGCACCTTCAACATACCAGCATGACCGTCCCGCGCTGACCGTCCCAAGACGGAGACGCACATCTATATTGCGACGGAACGAGTGGTGCCGCTGAGGTGGCACGTCCGAAGAAAGACTCTTGCCCCTGAGACGATAAAATGGGGTTTGCACAGCGTAGCAGTGGGTGTTCCTGACAGCGAAAGGATTTGTGACAGTATCTGACCCGGCATCAACAGCGCACCATCAAGTTTATCAATGGCGAGGCCACCAGCATCCACGGAAACGTCAAGGTCGGGTCAGTGTACGCCTCGGAAAGCGGCGAGTGGAAGCTCGGCGGCTTCGAAGTGCTCAGCAACGTCAACGACGACGAGGCTGTCATCTATGTTAGTGGCCCTGGAGAACTCACTCAGCCAGAGGACGACTATTGACGCTGGCATCTAGACGTATGGCGGACTGGTCCCCGACTCGGGCCGTTATGCAGCACCGGAAATCGCCCGCGGAGGCTGGGATACGATTAAGAAGAACCCCCTGTCGGCGGTGGATGCCTTTGGACTCGGATGTCTCATCTTCGAGGCCTTCAACGGCGACTTCACAGGCACCGACCAGGCCGGCCAGACCAAGAATATTCCCCCAACGATGCACCAGAGCTACAAGCGTCTGGTCAACGCGAACCCAAAGGCTCGGCTGAGTGCAGCGCATTTTGTCGACCAGGGCCAGCGCACCGGGTCCTTCTTCGACAGCCCCCTCATCAAGCTCACGGAGGGCATCGACAACCTTGGCGTCAAGTCTGAGGGCGAGCGTGATGCCTTTTTCGATGACCTCGAGCAAGTCACGGACGACTTCCCCGAGGACTTCTTCAAGCTCAAAGTCTTGCCCGAGCTGCTCAAGTCGGTCGAATTTGGCGGCGGTGGCCCCAAGGCTTTTGGGGTCGTGATGAAGATTTCGGCGAAACTGACCGACGAAGACTTTGAGTCCCGGATCCAGCCCGTCGTCGTCCGACTCTTCTCCAACCCGGACCGCGCCATCCGCGTGTGCCTCCTGGATAACCTTCCCCTTATGATCGACCGACTGCCCCAAAAGGTGGTGAACGATAAGATCTTCCCTCAACTGGTGACTGGTTTCACCGATATGGCCCCCGTGGTCAGGGAGCAGACACTCAAGTCTGTCTTGGTCATCATTTCCAAGCTCTCGGATCGCACCATTAACGGCGAGCTCCTGCGGCACCTGGCAAAGACGGCCAATGATGAACAACCCGGCATTCGTACCAACACGACTATTTGCCTGGGAAAGATTGCCAAGAACCTGGGCGTCTCATCGAGGGCCAAGGTCCTGATTGCCGCTTTTACTCGCTCTCTACGAGACCCCTTCGTCCATGGACGCAATGCGGCGCTGCAAGCCCTGGGCGCCACGAGTGAGCACTTTGGCGACGAAGACTCTGCCACGAGGATCATGCCGGCCATTTGCCCTCTCCTGGTGGACAAGGAGAAGCCGGTGCGCGAGCAGGCAACGAAGACGCTGGACATTTTTATGCAAAAGATTCGAAAGGCTGCCGCGAGTATGCCGGACACGGCACTACCTCCTCCTACCGCGGAGAGTGTCGGCGGCCCCAGGATGGGCACTCCCCAGCCTAGCGAGGGCTCTTCCTGGACTGGCTGGGCCATCTCATCCTTCACCAACAAGATTTCTACAGCTGCTGGTGAGATGCAGACCAACGGCACGGGATTGGGAACTTCCACCCCTCAGGCTGTGCTCTCCCCTGGTCTGGAAGGCAAACGATCGACATCGTCAGCTTCTGTCCTCCACAGGCAAGCTGTCAAGTCACCTGCGCCATCAGCCTCCCGGCAGCCGCCTCCTCCGCCGGCGGCCTCCGCTGACTCGTTCTTCCAAGACGACGCGGACGCAGGCGATGCGTGGGGCGACATGGGAGACATGGGTGACGATGACGGGTCATTTGACACTCCGGGATCTCAGCCCGCTAGCAAGGCGGCAGCCACCAGACAAACTTCCTCAAGCTCAGCGACGCCATTTGACGATGCAGAGCCTGACTTTGCTGGATGGCTAGCTGCCCAACAAAAGAAGACCAGCTCCGGCAAGCCACTACCCAAGGGGCTTTCCAAGCCATCAGCGGGGGCCGCGAAGAAACCCCTCGCAGCAAGGCCCGCAGCCAAGCCTGCTGTTGCCAAAAAGATCGACCTGAAGCCTAAGCAGGCCGACGATGACGACGGATGGGGAGACGGATGGTGATGAGGGCCCCGAGAAAATCTACGTGACCAGGATACCCTGATGCATCTCAAGCCTTAGACTGAACGGACGAAATGCGACAATGGCTCCGACGGAGCTGTCATGATATTGAAATAATGCATGATACTTTCCAGACGCCGTGCCAGCCCCGATGATCCCAATGAAAGCAAACAAAAGACCCAGCTACCCAGATGCCCCCAGAGATGGGCCCTAGTAATAGAGAAATGCAGTATACGAAACGAAGGCCAACCTGCCTGTCTCTATCTCGCCTCGGAGTAGTCGTTGAGCGCTACACAGACAGCGCCCCGGTGGTGGCCGTTATACTGCCGGATAATCTGCTGGCTGTGTAGCTCCCAAAGTCTGGCGTAGTGGTCAGAGCAGGCGGTAACGAGGTAAGCTGAGTCGGCGCTAAAGGCGCAATCCCAGACCCAGCGCTGGTGGCCGGTCAGAGTGGCCTCAAGAGGATAAGGCTTGGGACCCTCATCTTCGCCGGCGGGGTCGATGGGCTTGACCTCCCAAATCTTCGCGGTGTGGTCTGCACTACAGGTGGCCAGCTTCTTGACGTCGGGAGAGAGAAGGATGCGGGTGATGTACTCCTTGTGGGCGGAGAAATGGGTGACTGGCACGAGCTGTGTGCGGTCGTATGCCTGGACGAGCTGCCATACGAAGACGTTACCAGCGTTATTGGCAGCGCAGAGCAGGGAGCCGTCGCTGGCGACGGTGACACTTGAGACGGAGACGTCCTCTTCGGGGATCAGCTGGTGGGAGCAGTTGTTCTCGGCGAGGTCCCAGACGCGGACGCTGCCCATGCGGTCGCAGGAGATGATCTCGCCCTGGTTGGGGTGGATGACGACGTCGTTGGCGGGACAGCCATGGTTGTAGCTGCGCTGGACCTGGCCGGAGCGCGTTTCCCAGATCTTGACGGTGCCGTCTTCGGAGCTGGTGACCATCCACTTGCCTTCGCAGTGGAAAGCGACGCCGGTGATGTTGCCCGTGTGACCTTCGAAGGTCAGAAGCGGGTTGGGGTTGGTGGATTTGATGTCGAAGAGCTTGACGGTGTGGTGGCCGGCCGCGGCGAGGTAGCGCTTGTCGGGGGAGATGCAGAGGCGGTTGACCTGGGAGTCGGGGTGCTGGATGGTCCTGGAGCAGATGCCGGAGAGGGCTTCCCAGAACCTGGGGGGGGTTAGCTGAGGGGGTCGAGGGTGTGGGTTTCGTGGGAGATGTACCTAATTGTGTGGTCGTAACCAGCTGTGGTTTGTCAGTCTCGAGGTCAAAGGGTTGTTGGGGAAGGTGCTTCAGCTTCGAGCTTACCTGTGCAAAGAATCACGGACATGGTTTCTGAATGCGCACTGCTCTGATGCTATCGCATGATACAGAGAAGTATATCTCTAAGGTGGTGGAAAGGTCGGGAGGGGAGGGAGGTAGTGATTGAGCTGGAGCGCAGGGCGGTGCCTGGACAACTCGAGTTCGGGAATTTCGGTGTCGAGGTTGCAGGAGGATGGATTGACTGACAGCTCGAAGCTGCCGAGCGACGCTCAACACCCCGCGACGGACGCGACCGATAAGGAGGCCGAGTCGTTATCGTACAGCCGGGGTTTCTCCGGGGAAGACCGATACCCCTGACCCACTGTCGTCTTGGCTTCATCTTCCTTCTCACCTCCCTCCAAACCAACATCACAAACACTCTTCTTTTTTTCCCTTTGTTCATCTGGACTTGACCAATATTTGGTGTCTACCTGTTCAATACAATTGTCGATCTGATTCTTATGGAATATTCGCCAGTTCCAGTGTTGCATCATCATGCAGTCAAATCCGCGATGTCACCGGAAAGACCAAGTCCTTTCATGACGACGAAGCATTGTTGAAGAGGCGTACCATGCTATCATGACATCTGAAATGCGCCCTGTATGCCCAGGAAACACGAAACCAGACACCCGGCAAATACGACCAACATTGAAGGAAACCGACCTTCTGCAAAACACAACCGCATCCTTACCCGACCAAATCGATCGTGGACACATCAAGCCCCTGGCACCGCCCCATCTTCCAAAACACCAAGCTCCTACGCTTATCCGTCCGTGGAAACCCAACATCTATCAAGGAAAGCACTCTGCAACACCCGAGCTCTCAACGTCAGCGCCGCCCATATGGATTGACGGCATCCTGGCTGCCGGTGACCGGATGGAATGGGCACAGCGTGAAGCTCAGACCAGTCGCCACGCAAGTTTGGCAAGTGGGCATCCTACAAGCCGTTAGCTTCTCGTCTGAGCTTGCCACTACTGGGAAGAAAAGATGCCTTACAGTCTTTGGGAGCCGCCGCAGCTAATGCAGTTCTCGTAGATGCGCCCATCGACGCAGCATCCGGATGTAGCCTCCATTGCAAAGATGCGGGAGCAGAGCAGTCACAAAACTGGTGTTTCGGCTGGTCGAGTGGGTCAAGGCTTGCTGAAGAGATCCTTTGAGGGCTGAGTTGTCGAGACAAAAGAGCGGAGGTCGGACTGGCTTTCCCCTTTTATACTCAGAGGATGTGCCTTCTGAAGAATACACCGAGGCCGACCAACACCAACAACCCAGCTCGTGCTTGATCTCGGCTACTGATCCGAGGACGGAAACTGCACTGACAGGGCCAGCATCGAAAAAGAAGTCATATGACCATCTGCGACGGGGGGCAAAGGCTGCCTCACCCACAAGCAAGGATCGTCACCGCATGGAAACCTCTCAGATGGCGCAGCTGGGCAGGTAGGGGTATGGAGGGACGCCAGATGCCCGTCACAGCCTGGACATCGGTCAGACATCTCCTCGGCAGACGCCAACCTGCCAGCACTCCCGCCAGCACATTGGTCAAGTATGATGAGACACGGTCAGTCTGTCTCCCAAACGCAGGACGATTCTCTCCGTATCAAGCCATGCCGTCGCGTCCGAGGACGAGCGTCGCGCTTCTTTTGACGGAGCAGCGTCCGCCGCCGAATCATGGACAGCTGATCACCCGCACCGGCCGTCCCTCTGTCGCTTGTCGTGAGTTACTGGGCAACGGGGGGGGGGGCCACCAGATCATGCACGCCCGCCTGCAGGGAGCCGCTCATCAGCCTCTGCCATTTGCTGCCCGAGGCCCGACCGAGTGGACGCGTTAGCCCTGCTATTCCTGGCGGCCGTCGGGCCGCATTGGCACGGAATGGGGGAAATGTTCCATTTTCGAAGCCAGGGATGGATGACGGGCTATGACGGCGCTCGACGAGTCGCGCTCAGTCATCGGTCTGCGGCTACGTACATAGTACATGCGTCGGCGGGTAGCTGCAGCTACCGATGAGCGCGCAAGCCGGGGTAGCCCTGACAAACCTTGATCGGCCGGTCAGCATGCACGCCCTGAATATCAGAAAGCTGTCGTCCGATCAATGCAGCACTACCCAGTCGATGGCGGGATGACGGGCAGACCTGGTGGCGTTCCTGGCCGAGCTGGGCTTTGTGTCATTGTGCCTTTGTCAAGCACGAGGAGGTCGGACAGTCCTCGGGCTTCCACGGGTAGCAAAAGATCCCGTGCCTCTCCAGGCCCGTAAGCCCGATGCTTCCATCTCGAGGGTGAGCTACGGTTTGACCGTACCATAGTGTCGGGTAGCGAGCGCGGGACAGCTCGTGGCCCGACCTCATCAGACGACGTCCGGCTGTCATCCCGACCCCGCGCAACCCTCTCAGCGGTCAAGGTCCCCCGTCCCCTGGCATTCTATGCAGAGTGGCTTGGACTTGCGCATGCCATGTTAGATCCCGCTACTATGGCTCCCAACCTCGCTTCCGCTGGAGGCCATGTGCCGTGCGACGTAGCGATGGGTCAGGCAACGGGCACGAAAGAGCAGGCCAAGGTACATCCGGCGACTACATCATGTTTCGAGGCCTATGGCCCTCACTGCTTCTCGGACATATGGCATCGATAGACTTCCTATCAGTGGACACGTCGAACGACAGGCCCAACTGAGACCTGTGGCGGGCAATGTCTCGCCTGTCAACGACGCGCAACATTGTTTCCGAAGATGCAGTCATGGACCTCCCATCGTACAAGTCGCTCTCGGATCGGAGCTCGCGGGTTGGGCGGGTTCCGACGAGCACCATGAGCAAGTTGGGGTCGACCTACCGGTGGGATGCTTCGGGATAGGGCTGCTTCTTGGGCGCCGGGACGGCCCAGGAGACTCTGGGGCAGCTATACCGGCGGTATCCGATATTAGCCTGTGTGTCCATCAGCGCGAGCTCCCACTCCAAAAACCCGATCTCGCCCTGGGAAAATCAGCTGGTGAGATCGTCATCAGTTTGGTCCCGTGAGCATTCGGCCTCCCGGCGTCCGCCTGAAATTACACCGGCCGGCGACGTGGCAACACATCAAGGGCTTGAAATTTCCGGCGGTACGACCTCCCCGTCGGCCGGAAGGGACTCAGTCAGGGACATATTTCCCGCCTAGCCTGGGGATCACGACGACAAGCGCGAGAGGGTGTGGTGAGCATGCCACGTTGTGCGGCCGCGCGCTCCGCTCGCGAATTATCCCTCTTTCGCTGCAATCGAAGCCAGCCTGCGGTGCCCGAGGCGGATGGAGCAGAAAACACCGCCAGCCCAAGTCCCCTCTTGGCTTTCTCCGACAACATTACACCGGCCAACGGACAAGATGGTGTTCTATTCGCGTGGCGCTGCGTCCGGCATGTCTTGCTGCGACTCGGTGAGGGCGATCATGCAAGTGTCCTCTGCTCGCTTGGAGGGGAACCCCATGTAATACCGATGCTTTTTTCTGTCAAGGCCGGCCAACCGGCGACTCAGGTGGCAGATAACGCCCCCAACCCCGAATCCTTCGACGCAGAGGCAGGGAGATGTGTGCCGCCCAGCCCTGCAACCGGCTGTCGCTGCACGTCGGTCAACTCCAAGCCGCTGCTCTTCCACCAACAGCTTTCCAAGGCCGGAACTTTTGCTCGCTCGGACATCTCGGAGGCGGCGCCGAGTGTCTCTTGACGGCCGGGCACCACTGAGACAGTGGGATGATCATGACTCTGAGCAGTTATCGTTGGACCTTTTTGACAGCCTGACGGGCTACACACGCGACGCCCAAGCCGCACACGGGAGGCGGGCAGCAGACAGGCGCAGAGGGCGAGTGGGCGCCTCGGTCATCGCGCTGCAGACCGTGCCTTTTCGCTGCGTCCTCGTCCCATACTCGCCCGTCTTTCCCGTAGACACATCGTCACCCCGCGCTTGCCGACCCAAGATTTCGACCGCCACGGCATGGGGCTTCGTCGCACGTCAGCTTCACCGACTACCGCTCCTCGATGAGCATGGCGTCGCATCGTGCCTTGCTGGCCGACGACAGCCATGGTTGGGCCAGTCAAACCGCTTCCCACCGCCGCGTTATATCCCTCACCCAAGCCTCCCCCTCCTTCTCGTGAGGTCGCCGACATTCACCGCGTCGCCCGCCAGCCCTCCCTGGGATACCGACCGGATGGCAGCGTGGCGCCGAGCAAAGTCTCACCCTCCACCCCCAGTCCAGCTGACAACCCGCACGGCGGCCAGGGCAAGTTTTTTGTTTTTCTGCTTCGGCCATGGCGCCCCTGGCTTCATGCGCGGATGGCACCATGCGCGCGAGGTCGGTGTCTCTGAGGAAGCGTTTCGAGAGGTGGGCGACCATCCGTAAGGCGCCCGCTGGCTGAGGGGAGGGCTCTGCTTGGCCAGCGACGCCAGCAGACACCGCCGGGCAGCCTTAGGCTGGTTGCCTTGCCCGCCATGCATGCCAGCGGTGGGACGGGAGTGGCTGCAGGGATGGGTAATGGAAGGACTCGGCCCCTTACTTCCGAAGAAATGCTGCAAGTCGTTTGAAGTGCGTGAAGCGTGAACTGACCGAGTGGTCAAGCACTGGCCTGTTACGCTGGTCAAGTGACCTGATCTCGTAGTCTGTGAGGCAGGCAGGGTCGGCATGCCTCTGCTTGGTGCCACAGGCTTGCGATGAGGTGCATATGTCTTCCAAAAGAGCAGCATCATCGAATAAGCCTGAAGCTCGTGGGAAGAAGGGACTCTCCCCGGGAGGAACACATGAAGTAGGCCGAGAAGAAACTGACCTTATCACCTGACGTCCCAAGCATGCAAGATAGGTACCATTCCAGGTGTCATTGTAAGGTATGCTCAATGCACTTTGGCTCGTGATCAGTGCCAGCTGAAAGTCAAGCGATCCTAGTGTCTGCTTGAACAGCTCATCAGCATTCTGCCGTCAGTTTACTTCTCCAAGGCGGGGAGTCTATGATAGTTGAGTCCGATTTCACGTTTTTATTTATGTCAACGAGCCGCCTATCGCCGCTAGGATCGGTGCAGCAGGCGTCGGATATGGCTGTCTAAGTAACACAGGGCAGCTTGCTCTAGCAAAGAACCAAGGCTCGAAGTACAACTCGAGGCGAGATCATCCCATGGCGAGATTATCCCATGTCGATTCCGTCAAAGTAAAGCCATTGAGCCCCTACATGTCGATTTGAACGGCCAGGTGACTTGTTGCCGGAGTTGAACCCGCTTCATCTTTAGTGCGACCGCCAGTTCTTTATCATTTCGCGAGCAGGACCAGCCACTTGCCAACACGTTTGGCGGCCTACTATTTCTGTGCCGTGGAGGACGTAAAGTGCAGATGGCAGTCTGTTACAAGCCTGCTAACATCGCGAGTCCTTCTCATCTCATTGGGTGGCAATGTGAGGGGCATGTTACCGAACGTCTTCTCTAGGCGAGTCCATTTCATGATTGGGCCGTGGTGGTTTCCAACTGTAGTGGTTTCTTCGGAATTCGCCGTCCTCTTAGCTAGACAATGGAGGTCGACTTCTTGCGATTGCTGTGCCCTACGCTACCAAATGCCTTTTTACTACCAATTACAGTCGCGCCTTTATTCATGTCCACCTGAATCGGTGACTGAAGACTTTGGCCATTTGACCCTGCTCACTGCAACAGGTCGTGAGACCACAAACAAGCTGAGGCAGGATCTCGACAAGTTGACGGCAGGGCCACAAAAGTCTGAAATGCAACTTACAGCAATTGCATTTGGCCATCATATCTGCGGCCGCCTGGCTCATGTCAATCTCATGGAGTCGGGGATGAAGTCGCCGTTGAGGAGCTTGATTTCTGTCTCCAAAAAGCAGGTGGCAGCGCGACTTCATCGAGAAACTCAAGGCTGCGAACCGAAGGTTCGAATAGCACGGCAATGCCACGCACGCGGGATCATTGATAGCGACAGATAGTTCTAAACTGCTATAACAGACATGCAGTTACACAGTGACGGTTCCAAAAAAGCTGAAAGGGTAACAGTCCAGTTTTGCCGTCGTTTGCTTTGAAATGTCAGCTGGAGGTAGAAGCACCACGAAGAACGTGGAAGGAACCATGATACTGATCATCAAACAGTGTGAGGAGGTGAACTACCCCTATCATTAAACCCGAACTGCTGTATTTCAGCATTCTGGGCGATGTTCAGTAGCTTCATGCTAAGATTTGGCTGTCAATTTACTACGCTTAGGTAGAGAAACCGACTAATATGTCAGTGGCGTTCCGAACACCAAGGCGATTGGAATATCTGTACATATACACTACCTACAGTACCACCTGCATGCTCTGCAAGGGGTACCATCTTTATACTCTGCATGGAGTAGCACCCTCGTGCCCTTCCTTCTTGCTCTTCCTTCATGCTATACATGGAGTACCATAGTCATGCCTAGCAAGGAGTACCACCTTCTTGCTCCGCGTGACGCTTTTTCCACCACCGAATCATTAAGAACTCAAGAGTGGCATCCCCCCTTTTCCTCTCAAAACATAGCGTTCTGCTCAAATGGCCTGCTCCAACTGACGACGTCTAGACCTACAGGTGATACAAGTATCATCCGAGTCCCGAGAACCGAGAGAGAGAGAGAGTTTCAGAGGCAGGTGATGTCCGGAGGCCAGTGGGTGTCTACCTATGCTACACACACCCTGCGAAGGGCAGGAGCGGCAGAGGGGCCCAGGCCATTAATCATCTGCGTGAAACCCTGACATGTCTTGATTTTGACGAATCCTCATTACTGTCACCTCGGGCGTGTTTTCCGTCCAGACGGACGCCCGATTTTCGGTTTGCACGTGGCCATGTGGGCCTTGTGGTCTTCTTTTGTCTCCTGCTTGTGCCCCAAATGGCATGAGAAAGTCATGCCTGTGATTTGACGGCAGTTTGTCTCGATGTGTCGCAAGTAGTTCTGCAGCCTCCGGCACGAGTTGGTGTACCCACAAGCACACCGAAGTCGTGCTTGATCATCAGTGCTTGGAGCGAGCGAACTGGATGCTGAACGGTCAGCCCGAGGTGGTTGCGACGGACTTGAAACTGCATTCGAGGAAGAAGGACCCGAAAATTGATCTGATGGTGATGATATCGAACAGTCGGAGTAGGAAGGGCTGCTTCGACTCGAAGGAGTCGAGGGTGGTGTATCTGCGGGAAAACAAGGCCATGTGTCCTGCGTTGGGAGTTGGAGATCCGCAGGGCAAATTGTCGAGGGATTGAACAGAGAGGAGTCGAGGTGATCAGCTCCCTCGTAGTCGACTTGGATTGATTCGTGTGGCACTTGTCCGCATTGGCGCCCTTCGTGCGCCTGCATCGGCGCGTAGCATTTAATGCAGAAGTGATAGTCCCCTGAGAGGTGCCAGGGGATGCGACCGCCATCTGTTAAATGATGATCATATTGTTTACTCTGAATTGAGCCCGCGAGGGTTTCACAACCCTCGCGCTCTCAACAGAGCAAATGAAATAGAAGTTTCAAGAAAGCCGGGAATGTGTGCTATAGACACAGAGAGATCTGATTAGAACCTAGTCCAGGGGATGGCTCCTCAAGGCGGGAGCATTGAGGAACAGAAGCTTGGGTGGAGGGGGAGGACGGGCTGAGGCGGGTCTTATAGGGATCATTGGAAGCAACCACTCCATGCTGGCTGCACAGCTGGGGCGGCCTGAATGCCTCGCATGACAGCATACGGCCCCCAAGGCACAGCCTGGACTACCTAACTCGGAGAGTCCTTTTTCTGATAGGCCCATGGCATAGGCGGTGTGATCCGTTCCTCGTACCCAAGAGGTTCAGTTGGTTTTCGGTGAGGCCGATCCCCATGGGTTTGCCCTGGCCGCTCTGTCAGTGTGGGCCTCTATGAACATCCTAGGGGTCGTCAGTTCAAGGAGGCTGGGACCAACACGACCAGCACTGAGATTGCGAGTCCTTTTCTGCATCGCTGTGGTTGGGCATCCCATGCCTAGATCTCGGGTTACACCACATGCTGCCCTAGTATGCAACTCTCTCTCTCGTGGCGGAGCCTTATCCGTTCGTGTCCTTTTTGACCCCTGTTTATTCTCCATGCTCATTCCCGGAAGATGAGGCTTGGAAGCCCCTCCTTCTATTGGATCACATTCTTCTGGTTGGAGTTCTGTCTGTCCGAGTCCTTTTGTTTCTAGGCGGCCGATCACACCTGCAGTGTTTACGCAACATGATCGTCTCTCATCCGAGTAGACGTGGCTTAAGTCTTTTTGGCTCCAGTGGTCCGAGTGCCGAGATATTTTGGTTTAGACTTGTCGAGTCTTTTTTTTCTCGAACCCTTCAACCGCTCTTGTTCACTGATGACAGGCTGCCGCAGACTTGAACTGCAACATGGAAAAGGACTCGCAGGATGTCGCTCCGATCACTGACATGATCGGGTGGACCGATCATGCCAGGCGACTTCGACTGAATTGGCACTGGAGATGCGCACCTGCCTGATATAAAGTGAGCCAGGAATCTCCTTTCCAATAATAAGAGACATACCACGGCACCGGCTCTCGAGCCTTCAAACGACCAATCCACACAGTTCACCCTTGTTGGTTCAAATTCCTTCATCCTGTTACGTTGTTCACGAGACAAAGCCCTACGTGAACCGTCATGCCCTCGCAACAGAAGCAGACCAAGGCCAAGGCCACCGCATCTGCCACCGCCTCTGCCGCGGTCAAGAGCAAGTCCAACAGCAAGAGCAAGACCAAGGCCGGAAATCAGTCCGCAGCCACAAGCTACACTGGCCTCATCAGCAACAACGGTATGCTTCCTCTGCGAGAGTCTTTTCCAACCCAGTGCTGACATTAAATGCACTAGGTGACTTTGGTGACTACTTCTGGAACCAGCCCGGCTCCAGTGGTCAGGATGACGCCTCGATGAATGTCAACCATGGCAGTGAGGACGAATACGGCCAGGGCGGACATGCAGTGGAGGACAAATTCTCCGGACAGGGTGGCCAGTAGTTGACGAGGGACGGGGGAGTACCCAAAGCTCAAGGTCCTCACTCAGTGGCGGGCCAGAGGATAGCCTGAGATTCGATGAGCAAACGGTTCACAACGAGGAAAAGATGCCAACATACCAATGAACAATCCATTCCACTCATATACCATGCATCTCACCTCAACTCTACTTCAAAATACACATCCAGCCATGATTGATCCAATATATGCAGCCGGATCTATACACAAAAGCTGTGATAACCCATAGGAAAACAGCCCACACCCCCAATCCCACCGAGAAACGCCCCCTTCCCCAATCTACTCATCATGATCCGACTTATTCCCAATAAAACCCTGGGTACTCCTCTTTCTCTTCCCCCAAACCTCTCTCGCCCACGACGTCAACGTAAATCCCCAATGGAACGCGACAACAACACCACTCAACACATTGACAACCTTGAGCAAAAACTGCAGGAATCCCGGCCTCGTCTCCTCAACGAGAAGGAGCACGGGCTCAATGTCGTACTTTACGAAAATGCCAGGGACGAAGTGGTCGTCGACGGCTTTGCTCTGCTCCGTGACGGCGAATTGGTTGGTGAAGACGGTGTGGCGGGCCGAGCGCTTGCGGCCGACGGTGTAGACGGTGGGGACGACCGAGAGGTAGTATTGGAATTTGTGGAAGTTGTCGTCGGCAAGGTTGATGGTGCGGTCGAGGGGGTTCGAGAGGGAGGGGTAGAAGGCGCCAAAGGAGAATTCGTTGATGACGTGGGAGAAGTTGAAGGCTGCAACATGTGTTAGTCTGAGTTAAAGGGGGAGTGAGGTGGTGATCCTTACTGGTGTGGTCCAGGTGCTCTCCAAACTCGACATAGCCGTGTCCCCTAGCAGTGATGTGGAAGTCGCCCTGCACCTTGTTCAGGTCCATGCTGCCATAGACACGACAGCTATCCGGCTCGCCGCGCAGGGTAGGCGTCTTGGCCCACTTGGCCTTGCGCTTCGTAATAGCAACAATATCATGAACATGCTCCTCTCCGAATCCCTCGTCAAGGTGGTATCCCGAAAAAGTATCAATCCGGCCACCGGCGTCGTGCATCAGCTTGTGCAAGCCCGTGTTGCTGTTGACCCATTTGTCCCAGGTCGTCGAGTCGCGGCGCAGCCTGTCGGCGGCGAGGATGCGGTCGCCAGCGGCGTCCTGGACGTTGATGTGCAGGTCGGAGCACTGCATGCGCACGACGACGTCGAGGTTGACCTGCAGCTCGTGGCCGATGCCCTTCTCCACGGCAAAGGTGTGGTTCTCGGATCCGCGCCAGTATCGTCCGAATTCGGTGCAGAAGAGGTAGAAGGCAATGACGCTCATGACCACGGTCCACTTGCCGCCGCCGGCGGTGCGTTGCACATATTGCGGTTTCGACTTGGCTGTTGGGCAGAGAGGTCAGCGGGGTTCCTTGGGGGAAATAGGTGTCTTGGGAAGACGTACGGAATGCGTCGAATGCGCTGACAATGCCACCCTTTGCGCCAAAGTCATCCTCGTTGAGGGACTTTTTCTCGTCGTAGCCGTCCATCATAGTGACCGTCTAGTGTGTTGTCTTCCTGTGCCGGGTCGCGCCAGTTGCTCGTGGTCTCGTGGGTAGCTCAGGGTCGCATGCCTCAGCGGCTGGCTGTGCGCCACGTCAACGGTCCGGGGAGAGGCAATGGAAGTCTGGGACAGGCAATTGGGTGGGGGAAAAGCTTCCAATCGCAAAGAAGTCGTCTGCTGCCTTGGAAACGACTTGTGGGAGCGCTGGCCGTCTTCGTGGGTGGTCGACAAGGTGGACGTCGAGAGTGGGCGGCTGAGGATTGAGGACACTCTATCCAGATGGGATGTCGTCTGCCGCCGAAGTCTAGTCCCGGACCCCTGGCTGGCTAAGCACGCCCGCGCTCTGACATGATTGGCTCGCACATGCCCCAGCACCGAAGATGGGAAGGGGAAAGAGGGGCGTGTGCATGCGCCAACTCCACCATCGCTGGCTCCTTCTTCCAACTGCCATTGTCATCAGTGCATTCCAGACCCCGGACCTGAACCAGACCCCTCACTGGCATGATTACTCCATGTCTTGGAACTCTCTCCATCTCCCTTCGACAGTCACGATTTCACTTCCTCAAAACACAGCACTGATTTATGGTCCTGGATTACCGGCCTAGAGAATGAAAAAAAGGCATATCAATCTGTAATCAGACATCGTGAGCTCAAGAGAGTGTCCCGTTGTTCCCTTGCGGGCGGCGACTCGACCGCGCTGATCGGTCCCGCCACGTCCCCCTGTGTGTGCCTGGCCAGCACTGAAACCGAGTGCGGCCGCATGGTGATACATCGAAAAGCAGTACAGTCCCATACCGTAAAATAGACAACCCAAACCAAAAAGGAAATACCGCCAAAGCTATCCGGTCGAACCGGCCGGCCGTCATCTCGAGCCCACATGGTCCCCGTTCTGACTCCAGATCCTGTCACCCCTTACTTACGGAGCCTTTTCTGCTGCTCCTCGAGATACTCCTCGTCCGAGGCATCCAGGATGTCGTACTCATCATCTGTCGAGAAGGCGTTCTCAGAGTCATCCCACTCGGCGTCGCCGCAGTCATCAAAGTCGTCAACCTCTTCGACCTCATCGGCAACCGCCGTCGATGCCGTCTCCGACTTGGCGTCCTTGTTGTCCTGGTAGATGCTCGAAATCGGCGACTCCTTGTCCAGCTTGGGGAAGATCATCTGGCTGTCGGTGGCCTCCTTGGGCTCCTCCTTGATCTCCGCCTTGGGAGCCTCGACCACCTTGGGGGCCTTGACCTTGACGTCGCACCAGAGGCGGTGGCCGAACTTGAGACCTTCGGCGGTCGTCAGGCGCCAGTAAGAAATATGCTTGCCCTCCCGAGCCGGTGTGCGGAGCAGGACAGTGAAAGCGAACTCCTCGCCGGGGGCCAGGGCCTCGTAGCAGGTGATCGACTCGGACGCGGAGACGAGCTCCGAGATGCCGGCGGGCTGGTTGGGGTCGAGGTGACCCATGTAGTCGCCGCCGACAAACTTGACGGCGCAGCCGGCAGGCCACGCGACCTCGCCGTCGTTGCGCAGGTACCATGTCTGCTCGAAGCCGTGGCTAGGGGGCAGAACGGTGCCGTCGGCGACAGTGTCGCGAACGAAGACGGCAACGAGGTCACGAGCCGGGGCCGGAGCGGGAGTCTCCTCGACCTTGACCTCGGCGTCGACCTCAGCCCCGACCTTGGTCTTGATCTCGAACTTCTCCTCGACGACAGGCTCGGGGGCCTTCTCGACGACCTTCTCGACGATGGTTTCCTGGACAGGGGGCGACTCGATGGGCTCCATGTCGACAACAGTCTGGACGGTCTGGACCGAGGCCTGGTCCGCAGGGCGGGGCCTGGCAGGCGGCTGGCCGCGGTCACCCATCTGCGGCAGGGTGTGACCGTCGCAGCGCTCGGCGACGGTGGCAACGGTGCAGTGGCGCACGGGGGTCTTGAACTTGACCATGGGGTGGGTCTTGTTGTGGTTGTTGGCGGGGCTGGCCTCGCAGTTGGCACAGAAGTCCGTGTCGTGGCAGATTGTGCACTTGTAGCGGACGCCGCTGATGAAGCCTGACTTCGTGCACAGGGGGCCGTCGCAGCAGATACCGTAGTGCGTCTGGGCAGTGGCGGACCTGTTGCGCAGCTCCTCCAGGGGCTCGTAGAGCGGGGCGAAGCGGTGGCCGGCGTGCACAAACTTGGCGTTGAGGACGCACTCGCCGCAGTAGTCCCAGTCGGGGCAGTCGAGGCACTTGTGACGGACGCCGGTGATGTACTTGTCGCAGCCGTCGCAGATGGCGTGGTGCATCTGGTTGCGGCCGGAGGCGAGCCTGATCTTAATGTGGTTGGGCACGTAGGAGCCGGCGACGGCGGGGAGGAAGGCGTGCTTGGGGTTGTGGCCATGAGTATCCTTGGAGAAGCACGTCTGGCAGAGGTCAAAGTCCTCGCACACGGCGCAGTGGAGGAAGTTGTGCTCAGCAAAGTCATTGACGCAGCAGTTGCACGTGCGCAGGCTGAAGGTGCGGAAGTTGAATGGCGACGTGTCGAGGACATCATCGTCGAGGAGGGTGAGCTTGGGCTCGGGAACGGGCTCCTGCTTCTTGGCCTTGGGCTTGGGGGCGATGGTCTCGGTGGTGCTGGTGACAATCTGACCATCCTTGAGAACCCTCTTAATGAGCCAGTGGTCGTTGCCGTGGCAGCTGATGCCCTTGTCGACGCAGCTCTGGCACAGATCAAAGTCGCCGTCGTCGCAGGTAGAGCAGTGGTAGTGGGTGTCGGGGATGTTCTTGTCGCAGCTGTTGCAGCAGACGGCGTAGCTCAGGGCGCTGGAGAGAGCAATGCGGGCGGGGAAGAGAGACGAGCCGAGAGCGCTGCTAGCGGCACGGGTGAACCACTCGTCACGAGAGTCGCTGCCGTGGGCGACGGGGATGTCACGGGGCTGCTGAGACTGAGACCTCTCGGGCTCGAAGCCATCGGGGCCGATGTTGTGGCGGTTCATGAGCGAGGTCAGCAGCGACGTCTCAAAATCGAAGCCGGTGTCGCTGGCCGGCAGGGGAGCCGAGGGGTTGTAGCCGGTGGATGTCGAGGCGGAGCTCGGCTCGGCCGTCCGCAGCACATCAAAGATGGTCGAACGCTTGTTCTGGGGCTCAGCAGCGGGCTCAGCCTGGGGTGTCGGGAGCGGTGCTGGGGTCTCGGACTCGTCCTCGACCGAGGCGGGCTGGGGAGTCTTCTTGTTCTGGAGGTGAGGGCTCTTCTTGGTGACGCGGAGCTTGAGCTTCTGCTTGGCCTTGGCAGCACGGTAGAGCTGCTTGTAGACGGCCGGGTTCTTGTCGTCGAGAGTGATGTAGGCACCGGCCGAGTCGGAGTACCTCTCGAGGAGGAGCTCGGTGTCGGGGGAGACGTCGAGGAACTGACGGACCTGTGAGAAGGTGGTTAGAGATGATGGAACCAAGGGTCGGGGTTGGCGTGGATAGGCTTACCTTGGGCTCCAGGGTAGCGGCACCCATGTCACGGAGGCACAGCTTGTGACGACGAGTGAAGTCCTCAAAGTTGACCTTGAGAGTGACGGGCAGATCGTCAAGATTCGGCCTAGGAGGAGGCTGGGGAGCCGCCTTCTTGGGCTTGACGACGTACTCAAGTTCCGAAGGCATGATGGCGTGCTCCGGGAGAGGGGGAAGATGTTGTGGTGTGTAACCGGGGACCCAGCGGCGGTGACGTCGACAGGTCAATGGCCCGATAAGGCGATTTGGGTGGTTGGATGGATGCTGATGCGGAAAGAGTCGAGTCGTGATCGACTGTTTCCTGAAGGCGTAGGTGGTTTTTGAAGGTGGAAAGAGAAAAGGCTGGTTGGGGGAGCAGAACCAGCGTGGGTTGTGGTGAGGAAGGAGGGTGCGTTTGTGGATTGTCGGGGGAGGAGGAGGAGGAAGAGGATGTGGAAGGCGGGAGGCGGAGAGGGGAAACGCTGGACTGAGGGACGTGGAGCAGGTGACGGCCTTGGATGGGATGCGGTCTCCTAGCCCGGTACATGTACTTCCCAGGCGCTTTGCCGACGGATTACAAGGCGGCAGGTGCCTGGGAATTGGGGAAAGGCTAGGTGAGTGGGCGCCGGGCGAGGCAGCCAGAGAGGAGCCACTCCACTGATGGTGCATGTACCTTTCCAAGGGTACCGTGTCGTCTCCACCTGGGCCATTGGCTCACACTGGATCGGGAAAGGCGACTTGTGGAGGTGGGGACATGTACCTCCACTGAGATAACGAACGGCTGCAGGGTGACAGCCTGTGTTCTAACGCGGCTCTGTGCCTCGATGCCGACCATTCCGGCCCTTGTCTTGTCAAGATGTCGCCGCCCCCGCCCCTCGTTCAAGTGTTCACCTTGGGGGAAGGACCGGGCGTGTTCGAGTCATGGGGGACTCACAGTGTGTTCCATCAGGCTAGACAAACACACCGAGTCACACGACCTTGGGGACACTTGAGGAGGCACTCGAGGGGTTGCGTGGCTGAGGAAACGGTAGGAAAGCTGGACACCTAAGCAAGAAAGACGGAACCTCGTCGAACGGATCGAAGCGAGGAGGCGAACTTGGGCCAGGCCAGACCAGGCCACAGATGGCGATATCTGTCCAGAAGGCACTGACACATCAGGCTGATGCATGACGCGCCACGTCCTGGCGTCACGGCGGTCTAGCAGACGGGGTTTGAGGCGGGTCGAGTCTTTGCCTGTGCTATGCTCAGCGCTGGACGATGCTTGATGCTTAATGCTAGGTGCTTGATGCTGGGCGGATCCGGGACAGCGACCCCTGCTGGCGAGTGGCACAGTTGCAGCTCGGAGTACCCCTTGTGGCCTTAGCCCGCATCGCCGCCCCCCAGGATGAGGCGAAACAGTGACAATCGTCTCATCTAGCGCTTTTCTCGACAAACGAAAGCAGCCATACCATCCAGTTACGCCGACGCCGACTTCCTGGCGCCCAGGACAAGGTGGCTGGCAGCACTTTGACGCCCTCACGCCCCGAGCACGAGGGCTACCGAAATTTACAATGCCAAAAAAAGCCACTGATGTAGGTGTGAAAGCCTTGTTTCCCATGTCCCAAAAGGTTGGGTTGTTTGCCTCGCCTTGGTCCGCCAACCGAGGGAGGGAGCCGTGGCCCGAGGGGAAGCAACAGCTCGCAAAATAAGCACTCTGCCTGAAACCCAGGTCTGATCCCAACCCGTTGCACAGAGAACTGTCGGGAAAATGCACCTGGGGCGCTCGTGCACAACTTGAAGTGGCCATGACGACGCTGACAGTGGCCTGAAGCACCAAACCCACTGGGCAGTCTCGCCATCGGCACCGCCAGTCAGCCGTAGGACTCTCCGTGACATGGCATGACATGATGAACGTCCCAGTCCAAATCAGAAGCGAAAAGAACCCCCAGCCTCGTCTCGCCACGGCCGGAGCTCCATCTCTGATGACGACAAGTCTAGGCAGAAACCCAGACGCGGCGGACGGCAAACGAGTCTCCCTCGAGTCTGGACCGCCGCCTCAAAGCAGGCAGCCGATGAATCGTCCACGACCTCCACCTCGGGCCAATCGCCTCCTAAAACGGGCCTCCCAGCTGGAGAAGCTCAGGGCGAACCACATCCCGCACCCGCACGCACACACCGTGACCCTGCATCCCGTCCAGTCAATCTCCATGCCTGCGCATGAGCTTCTTCCCACCGTCACGCGTGCACATCACATCCAGCTCCCCCGTCTCAAACGGACTCACCAGCCTGACCCGTCAAGCCACCCTGACCACTGTCAGTGACCTCCCCTCCCCTGTCCCAGTCCCAACCTTCCTACCCGCGGAGCCGCCCGAGAACGGCCGAGGAAGCTTAGAAGCCTCCCTCGGCCGCCGCAATCGTCGTCATCTAGCGTGCTCCGGCCCATCTGTATCAACGCCGGGCAAAGGGCTGCACAAAGGCAAACTCCGCTCGGGGCATCGCCGACTCAGCCCAGACATATTCCCCTCTCGAGAGACAGCACAGCTTGCCCTGTTCGTCCCTCGGGATGAATGACATCTCGGGCGTGGGCCCCGCACTTGCTAGGTAGAGCTCCAGTTCCCCCCATCTGTGATCGGCATGCAGCCAGCACGAGCTAAAAAGGATAGCTCCGCTCCTCGCCACCGCCCGGGAGAGCTGCAAGACTGCAACACGAGAGCACTATGCACCACGGTAGTGCAGGACTTGTAGTTTGGACAACTGACTTCCTTCGCCGATCACCATTCTGCTTGCAACATTACTTTTTTTCCATTTTCACCCCCAGTGGCACCTCTAATCCTGTCTGCCTCGCCTACTGCTGCTCCTCACCCCAAGAAATACCCCAGCTCCCCCTTTCCTCCTCCAGCCTCATCCGTCCCACTCTCCTCCCGCCTCCAGAGAATACACAACACACCAGCTCCCAAACCCAACAGCCCGAGGGAGCATAGCCAAACACCAATTACATGATACCAGCCAACGCCCGCCAATCCTGTGCGAGAAGTAACAAGAAATAGGAGCATCGGCCACTGCCAAACCCCACGATGCCCCACTGACGCCAACAAAAAGCAAAAGCCAACGGCTCAAAATGCAACAGCGCAGAGGGAAACAATGATATCTTGAGTACGAAGCATGAGATGGAGCAAGAATAATCATCGGGGCCATCCTCCGAACGCCCGCCCCTTCGGCCCGCCCTTTTTTCCTCCACAAAAGCGTGATGAAACCAAAATACACGAGGTTTTTCGTTTGGAAAAAGTCGCTTGGCGAGGGCCCTCGTGGTGAGCGAGCCTCCCGCCTTCGTCGCGACGTCAAGGAGGACGACAGAAACACCGCCTGTCTAAGGAGACCCCAACTCCCGAAACACGCCGGCCGTAGCTCCTCCCTCCAAAGCCCTTATCCAGGGTAGGGCTGTTGTGTCCGTGTCCGCCAGAGATAATCATCGATGAAAGAATTAAAGAAGGGGGTATTAATAAGGCGTCGTTTCCGCGACAGGCACGTACACAATGGGTCCGCCGAACTACTGCGGGTAGTACACCATTCCGGGTGCCTGCTGTGCGTAGTAGAGCCCATCTGGGCTGGGCGTCACCATGCCCGCCATGCCCGGAACTCCGGCGCCGTAGCCCTGCGGGGGCTGCTGGTACCCCTGCTGGTACGAGTTCATGGGGTCCATCTGCGATGCGTCGTAGTAGTACACCATGCCATTGACCTCCTGCTGGAGGACGCTCTGCTGTTGGCCGTACGCCCCTTGGTCGCCCTGGGGCTGCGGGGGGTAACCTTGTGCCTGATGCTGCGAGGCGGGCACGAAGGGAGCTGTCGAGGCTGGAGGGCCCATGTTGCCCCCGTTGTACTGGGGCGGGTAGTAGTAACCCTGCTGGGGCTGCGGCATCATGCCGTACGCCTGGCCGTAGTAGCCCTGCGCCTGCTGAGGCGGCTGCAACTGTTGCGGCTGCTGGTAGGGGCTCGGTTGGAAGGGTGCGGCGTGGATAGCACGCTCTGGGATTTGCGAAGCCGGAGTACCGGCAGATCGCTGAGTTGCGTAAGAGGGCCTTCGAGTGTGACCCTCGCCGAGGCCGTTGGACACCTGGACCGGCACCTGCTGGTGGAAGGCCGTGTCGAATGACTGCTGGTTGAGAGACGGCGTCTCGATGCCGGCGACAGAGACTGTCTTTTGGGGCCGAGGCTGATGCATAATCGGTGGCGGGGCACGGTTCTCCTGGTAGGCCGGTCTCTGTGCTGCTGGGTTCATGTTGGGAGCGGAGAAGTCGTTGGCCTGGCCGTCATACTGCTGTACGGGCATCTCCATCCCGGGCATTATTTCAGGAACCATTTGAGGTGGCATGTGCTGCATGTGCTGCATGTGCTGCATGGGCATCGCCTGCTGCACCGAGGGAGGCAGCCGGACGACAGGGCGGGGGTTGTCCATGGGCATGGGTGCCCGCGAGACGACTGAGCCGGTGGGCGAGAAGAGATAGTCGCGGCCATCGTTGGGAGCGATGGAGGACCGGCGGCTGAGGGCGATGCTGGGCGAGTAGGCACTACCGTAGAAGCTACCGCCAAAGACACTAGTACGGCGCGAATAGCCCCCGATGGAGCCCAGGCCGGAGCGGGGCTTGCCACGGGCCCGCTGCTGGTTGGGCCGCATGGCGCGGGGGATGAAGATGAACGACCGGTCGACGGCCGGGAAGATGTACTTGGGAGGGTTCCGAGGGAGGGAGATGCGGACGGGCTTGTCGCGCCTCAGGGGCGGGCGGTGGTCGGGCAGCTTGGTGTACTGCTTGACGGCCATGACGCCGGCCACAACTGGGCCCTTGCCGATGACGGGCAGATAGACCTTGACCTGAACCTTGCCCAGCTGCTTCTCGGTCGACATTGTACGGTTGATGGGGGTGGCATTCGGAGGGCAGGTCGGGATGTGACCGGTGCCGTTGGGCAGCCCCTCGTCTTCAGGCATGTGTCGACTCGGCCGGGGAGGCATGGGGTCGGCAACGGCTTCGTGCATGTCGTGCGCCCATTGACCGCTCGTGAGAGGGTCGGGCGGGCCGTGGTATTGACTAGGATGACGTGTGAGCCCGGGTGCCCGAGGGAACGGGTGGAGGGAGGAATTGTTTAATGCAGGCGGGAGACTCGACTTACTTGAAAGGTGCGTAGGGACCTCCAATGCCACCGCCCCGGCCACCTCGACCGCGGCCTCTGCCAAAGGGGCGGAAGCCGTTAGCAGCAGGCCCGGGGTGCCGGTGATCGTGCATAAAGAAGGCCCCCCTGTTAGGAACGAATGCCGGGTCTTCAGCCTTTTTGCGCTTGTAGTCCTCGTGCTCCTTACGCCGACGATCGCCTAGGGGTTCGGGAGCTAGCTTGTTGGCCGAGTTTGAGCTGACGACCAGCGGTCCCTTGGGTGTGGACTTGTCTTCTGCGGCGGTGCTGGCCGACTCATCAGCGGGCTCTTCGTTTGCGGGAGGTGCCGCCATCTTGGCTTGCGTGTCGGTCGATGGCTTTTCGATGGAGGGGTTGGCCTGGGGCGTGGAAGCCGATTTGGGCGGAGCCGGGTGTTTCGGGGCACCGTTGCCAGTTGACTTTGGTTTCCTGTTCTGAGGCCCGACGGGGGACGCGTCGTCGAGGTTGCTTGTGTCGCTGTCGGCGTCGTGATCGTTGTCATCGGTGCCAATGGTGCCTTCCGAGAGGGAGTCGTCATCCAGGTCGAGCTGCTCGGGACCTCCCTCCTCATCCTCGACGGTTCTCTTCCGGCCGATCATCTTCCTGCGCCGAAGGGCAGCCATGGTCGCGGTGTAGGAGCTCCTACTCTGAGAAGCAAGAGGGGTGCAGAGATCGGGGAGAGGAGGAGTCGTAGAGGGAGCAGGTCGATGGGATCATGCGGGGGGTGGTGTGGTCGGGTAGGCAGGTAAGGTAGGCAGGTAAGGCAAGGAAGCAACAGCAGGCTGAGAAATCCAAAGAAAAAAAGGCAGCTGCAGGAGGAGAGATGATGGAGAGGAGCAGACGTGTACCGCCCTGCGGCTATCCTGAAATGTCGAGCAAGAGCGAGCGAATGCGAAGGCAATGTTGGCCGGGGGAGGTCGAGGATGGATACTCGGTCGTTGGGCCGGGTCGATGGGGTGGAGGATGGGGAGTCGGATTACCGGAGGGAGGAACCGCGATGTGGTGGATAGGGTGCGATACGGGGGGTCAGGGTCAGGTCACGGTAGGATGGCCTGGGGGGGCCCCGTTCAGTTGTGCTTTCCCCTTGCTGAGCGGGCGAAGGGGTCCCTGCGTCTAGCGAAAGAGCAGAGGGGGAGGAAGAGGACGGGCGGGGAATGTGTACCGGTCTCTCTTTGAGGTCGAGGTGGTGGTGGAGGAGCGAGGATGGGAGACCACACTTCGAGGGGTGGAGGAGTGGTTGGAGAGGTGGGAGGTGATGATGATGTATTGAGGCAAAAGGCGCGGGAATCTGGAAGCACAGATTTTCCTCCACCATGACCTGGCTCCGATCCCTGGGCGAACGGGTACGGGTGCTGGGGGCTGCCACTGGCACTGGGTGGGATGGACTTCAGCACTGATGGGCCGACCAGATTCCTCTGTCCGTAGCGCGGGCGGGCCGGGGCATGAACAGGACAGGACAGTGCCAGAAGGCGGGGGAAGACAATGTTGAGGGCTGTCGAGTTTGACGAGGGGGCGCCCTTGGACTCGGGGGGCGCACTGTGCTCAGGTCTGGCCGCAGATGCCAGTGCTGTCTGTCCATCATGCCTTCCTCTCTTTGTGCCTGCACCGTTACTAGTGGCGTCCCTCCTTCCACCCAAGCGCGGCCGCTGCTTGCCATTGATATCCGAGTCGAGTCAGAAGGCGATGAAAAACGGACAAGTCACAGTGCCAGAGCGCAGTGATGGATGTTCTGATACCAAAAACGCATCAACTGTGCGTGTCGGACGCCCGTCGGGTCGCGACGGTGGCCAGAGTCCGCATCCCACTTCACATCCCACATCCTACTGGTCCACGCCTCCAGTTGGTATGGCGGACGACCTGCGAGAGACCACATCCAACACCAAGCACATACCTCCGCTGACTTTGCGAGTACCCGAAACGCTCCAGGCTGCAGCTGGGCAGACGAGCCGAGCCAGTGGGTGCATCTGGCAGCACTGTGCAGTCGTAAGGCTGTGTGTTGCCATGAGAAACATATTCTCACGAGGCTCGCGCCATCAACTGAGCAAGCCAGGCTGGGCATAATGATTTTTCGAGATGCTAACTGCCATCTCGATTCAATGTCGACAACTGGAGGTGACCCATTACCCCTATTCTGGTGCATTGACCGGAGGAACGGTCCACTGTCAAAGCATGGCAGATACAATGGCATGTCATTGGCGAAGTGTTTCAGGGGCTGATCATGTCAATACGGGATGCAACATAGCAGAAGAGTTGACATGGGTCATGCTTGAGAGCATATAACTGCGGAATACTATTATCTCCGAGAGCAACAACGTCCTGGTCCCGAATCTAGGTATCCAAGATACAGTAGGGAGGTCCCCTCAGGGCTTTGCTGGACCCCTATCCAAGTCAACTCTCTATTGTCTTCGCACCATCTCGTGAAAACCTTCCCCAACCCAGGACTTCAGACTCAAAAGTGGCCGAGGCTGCCCTAGGCCGAGCCTTGCCCATGTGCAAGATCGATGAGCGCTAGGCTTCAGGCGGGGTGTTGGCCAGCTCGTACTAACCAGCATCCGATTTATTCAAGGAGCAGCAGCGACACGGCCTAATGCACAGATGAGGTCTGCTTGGCTTCTGGTGGCTACCCTTGGAAAGAGCGGTCACTCAGAGATATCGCCAGCTCAAACAGTTTACCAGCACAGCACGCCTCGTTAACACCGAACGTAATAATGCCTTGTGCATCCGTGGCCCATGCTATCAGAACAGCCTGCCCAATAACAGCCACCTGTCCAACCGCTCACTGCCGGCAGGCTCATGCGGTTGCGCTGACTGAGTGCCGACCAGAGCTCGTTCTTCCCACCACACCGTGACCCCCTGCCACACCTCGACTGGCACTGTCGGAGGAAACTTGGGAGCTCTGACGCGCCCGCCCCGCCCAGGAGCTTCCCATCACTCCAAGCTTGCATTAGGATGCTTCGGATGCAGAGAGCTGTGTGGGACTAGGCGCCCTCCCCCGCACATGACCTCACAACGCAGAGGAGCGTGGGTCTACTAGCGACCATCTCGTCACAGAGGTAGTGGTCATGGAGAGTGCGAGCTTATTGGGAGCTATGGGTAGGTCGGAGGGCTGATGGGATGGGCTGTTGTCAAGGCTGGGCTTGGAGCGAGTCAGACCACGAGCCGTTGGCATCATGGCTCCAACGCGGGAGCTGTCATGACGATAACTCGGTGCTGTCCATGACGACCTCTCAGGTAAGCTTGGGCGACAGGCGGACCTTGCCATGTATGAAACCCCTGACGCCGTTGCTGATCCAACACTCCTCGCCGTCGACCAAGGTGTCTACATGAACAGCTTCTTCCACGGCCAGGCCTCTGGGTGTTTGGTCAGCTTGACGCAGGGTGTCGACGACGGCATACATACCTCTGCAGGGCCCATCGGCGGGTGGTCCCGTCCTGTCCACCGCTGCCACGGTCCAAGGAGAAAACAACGGGAACAGGCGGTGTCACCCATCTGCCGCCTCTCCAGAACCAGGGCGTAGTGAGGCTGCCTTCCATGATGGACCCGTCATCTTGGTTGACGAGGAGCACTTCCTTCTTGTCTGTGAGAGAGATCCCCGCACGACTGCGAGCACCGTCGTACATGACCCGTTTCGTGGTCTTGTAGTGTGTATACACTGAACGCAAGGTCGTCTCACCATCAGGGCACACCTCAAAGCTGTTCTCCTTTAGAGGATCACCCTCGGCTGCCGGAGAATCTGGAGGCGGTAGTCGCTGCGGGAACAGGTTCTGAGACGGAACAGCAGGCACCAGGGAAGATTCGCAGGCGAGCTGTCCGTCTTGTGCCACAAGAACCTTGACTCGGAGGGGCGAGCCTTTCTCGGCGGTTGACGAGTCTATAAAGTCGGCCAGATGCAGCAACCCATTGTCCCCTTGGAGGACATCCACGGCAGCTGCCCAGTTCCAATGCGTTGCAGCTCTCAACATACGGTCTCGGTGATAGTCGAGCATATAAATCGAAGACTTGTGAGTCTTGTTCCAGCCGGCATGATCAGGGCCATGGTCTGGCGTCTCGTCGAGAGCCGCATCCTTGCGGAGGGAGGTGAATAGCTGAAAGTCGGCGCTCATTGTGATGTTCAGGCTGGTTGAAGCACGTTGAAGCACTCATCAGTGACGTCCCCCGGCCGACATGGATCTGATGACCCGAGCCCACGTCTTGGAGACCGTGCCCACTGGTTCTGGCCGCGGTGCTGCGTTGCGTTGCCTGAGGCAGCTGTGTCTCCATATCCGTGGACAAGACCGAAGCAACGAGAATCCTGGAAAAGCCGGGGCGGCCTATCGATGGAGCGCATTAAGTAAGCCGAAGCGGGCCCGCATCTTGCATTGGTGCATTGGCGCGGCGCAACAATTTTTCGCGTGACGACTGTCGGGACCCGACGGGCCTGTAGCAAAAAGTGGACGGACCAAACGGATTCTACCACCTTTGGAAGCTGCTGATTGATTGACCTTGGGCTCAGGCAAGCTACCTATCGTACGTGCCTCCTGCAACTCCTGCATCATCGATCCGAGCCCGACAAACACAAACCACCCCATCTCCCATCGAGGACCGCCTTTGCAGACCCGGCCCGACTCCAATTGACTGACGTCTGTCGCCCTGCCTTTTGATTCCCGACCGACGGAACACAATCCGTTCATCCCATCTCGCTCTGCATCTGCATCTTGCATCGTCGATTCCATTCCCTAAACCACCCGAGGCTTTCGCTGCCCCCCGAACGCCATGTCTAATCCCCTCCCCTCCGTGCCTCCGATGGCATCCCACCCCGTGCCCATCGCGGTCCCCGTCGAGTCTTCATCCGTCTGGGAGCGCATCACCGGCTGGGCCGCCGAGAATAAGGCCGTCGTCTACACAGTGGCCGGTGTCGCCGTCGTTTTCACAGGCGCTGGCGTCGTGTACTACCTGAACAGTGATTCGGTATGTTGCCTTCTTCCTTTGGTGATGATGTGGCGCATCTCTGACCTTGCTTCCCCTCCCCGCAGAAGAAGTCCGACACGCCCAAGCTCAGCAAAAAGGAGAGGAGGAAACGGAAAGAGGCCGAGAGGAAGGCCGCAGACTCCGCAGACAAGGTCGCGCCCACAGAAGCCGCCCCCACGCAACCGAAAGCCGCCACCGTCGAGAGCGCCGATGAGCTGCCCGAGATTGACGAGGAGTCCGTCAAGGCCCTGACGGAGGAGCTGCGCGACGAGTACGCCGCAAAGCTCAAGGATGCCGGTAACAAGGCGTACGGTGGCAAGGAGTACAACCGCGCCATCGACCTCTACTCAAAGGCCATCCTCTGCAAGGCCAACCCTATCTTCTACTCCAACCGCGCCGCCTGCTACAACGCCCTCGGCGACTGGGACAAGGTCGTCGAGGACACCACCGCCGCCGTCAACCTCGACCCCGAGTACGTCAAGGCCCTGAACCGCCGCGCCAACGCCTATGAGCACCTTAAGATGTACGGCGAGGCCCTGCTCGACTTCACCGCCTCGTGCATCATCGACAGCTTCAAGAACCAGTCGAGCGCCGAGTCCGTCGAGCGCCTGCTTAAGAAGTTTGCCGAGCAAAAGGCCGCCGAGATGCTGGCTAACCGCCCCGTCAAGCTGCCCAGCCACACCTTTGTCGGCAACTACCTCCAGAGCTTCCGCGTCAAGCCCCTGCCCGCCGGCATCGCCGAGTCGGTCGAGCTGCCCGAGGACAGCGGCCTGTTCCAGCTGCAGCTCGGCATCAAGGCCATGGAGAAGAAGACGGGCGAGGGCTACGAGGAGGCCCGCGTCGCCTTTGACAAGGCCCTCGAGCTCGGCGACCTCGGCGAGCACGAGGCCCTCGCCTACAACCTCCGCGGCACCTTCCGCTGCCTCCTCGGCAAGCACGAGGACGCCATGGCCGACCTCACAAAGTCCATCGAGCTCGACCCCAGCCTGACGCAGAGCTACATCAAGCGCGCCAGCATGAACCTCGAGCTCGGCGCCGCCGACAAGGCCGCCGAGGACTTTGAGCAGGCTCTCGAGCAGAACGGCGAGGACCCGGATATCTATTACCACCGTGCCCAGCTGCACTTCATCAAGGGCGAGTTCTCTGACGCGGCCAAGGACTACCAAAAGTCCATCGACCTCGACCGCGACTTCATCTTCTCCCACATCCAGCTCGGCGTCACCCAGTACAAGATGGGCTCCATCGCCTCGTCCATGTCCACCTTCCGCCGCTGCATTAAGAACTTCAAGGAAGTCCCCGACGTCTACAACTACTACGGCGAGCTGCTCCTCGACCAGGGCAACTTCCAGGAGGCCGTCGAGAAGTTCGACACGGCCATTGAGATGGAGAAGAAGACCAAGCCCATGGCCATGAACGTCCTGCCCCTCATCAACAAGGCTCTCTGCCTCTTCCAGCAGAAGCAGGACTTTGAGGAGGCCGAGAAGCTGTGCCAGAAGGCCCTGATCAGTATGTTTTGCCCATCCCTGCCATAGTTCCCCCACTAACCTTGTGCAGTCGACCCCGAGTGCGACATTGCCGTCGCCACCATGGCCCAGCTCCTCCTCCAGCACGGCAAGATCACCGAGGCCCTCAAGTACTTTGAGCGCGCCGCCGAGCTCGCCCGCACCGAGGGCGAGACCATCAACGCCCTGTCCTACGCCGAGGCCACCAGGACGCAGCTCCAGGTCCAGGAGAAGTACCCCCAGCTCGCCAGCAAGCTGCAAAGCGTCAACCCCGCCATGGCACGGTAAAGCAGTGTCGCCACTTTAACGATGCTCTCTCTTCCGAAATCCCTCTCCTTATCCCCCCATAATCTAAGGGAGGCTGGCCGCGTCTGGCGGTATGTGTACGATTGTGTTCGAGCGGTGCGACGGGGATCGGGCATCATCGACGGGTTCGGTGTTTCAGTGGGCTTGAAAAAAAGAGGGTGGCAATGGGGAGGTACCGGCGAACAGGACTCCTTCCCAGCCCGCCATGAGCTCGTCGGACCGTCAGCCTTCCCAAGGGCCGCGGGGGGAGTGTGTGTCAGTGTGTGTAAGGTAGTCAGTCAGTCGAGGGGGGCGCGCGGGTGTTTTGCCTCTTCCCTCTCTCTCCTCCCCGGCGTTGGATCGTAGGCCGAGTCCGCTCGGCGACGCGAGAGGAGTGTGTGTGTGTGTCCTTACAGGTAGACTTTTTGGTCGGGCTGCACCCCTTGTCTACTCGGTGTTTATTACGACGACGGCGGCGGCGGCAGGTGTTTTTTTCTAAATCTTTTTGTCGACCTGTCTTTACACCTCACCCTCTTTGCTGCAGTTGCCGCTGCCGTCCATGTACATACACGGTAGTACGTAATATCTTCCACTCACGCTGTAAGGGTTTTGGTGTTCTGGAGACATGAGTGACAGGAAACACTGGGCGAAGTGGACATGGTCGGGAGTACATATATAGACGTCGTATTAAGTAAGTACGGTTCAAGTATATCTGCTGGTCGTCCTCATCCAACACAATACGCGTTGGTCGGGCCTCTTCCACGCCGCAAGGGGCGGGCCGTCGCGGTGGAAGTAGATACATACAAAACTCCTAAACCCCAGTGTCTCTGGACACAACAGTCGTCGAAAGAGCAACGCAATCGTTGCAATGGATAAAAGGCGCAGAGAGTATGGCGAGCACAAGACCCCTCGCACGTAGCTCGCCTCTCTCGTACAGCCCGTCGTTGCGCTGCAAAGCGCAAATCTAGAATCTCTCCTCTCCCCACGCTTAGTTGGTGTTGTTTTTGACGACACCGACACCAATGCCGACGCCAAGGGCGATGACAATGATGATGAGGACGACAACGAGGAGGCACCACCACTTGAGCTTTCTGCGGCTGCGGGCGTGCTTGTTGGCAACCTCGACCTGCTCGTTGCCCTTCTGGATGTTCTCGACGGTCTGCTGAGCGTTCTGCTCGGCGGCGTCGACGGTAGCTTCCTGCTGCTCCACGAGGACGGCCATCTCGGAGAAGAGCTGGGCGACCTCGGCAATGTTGCGCTCGATGCGCTGCAGCTCGCTGTGGCGGGCGCGCACGTTGCCCAGAACCGAGTTGGCCTGGCCTACCCTGTTGGACTTGAGCTGGGGGAGTGTTAGCGAGTGTCTTGAGGGTGCTGGGGGTCGCTTGGACTTACTGCTGTCTGGAAAACGCCCTCGTTGCCCCAGTCGGCCTCGGTGGCCTGCCTGACCTCATCCTCGCTGGCCTCGGGGTTGACGATGCGGTACTGGCGAGCGATTTGCTCCCTGTAGCGCTTCTGGTAGTCGCCCTCCATGGACATGTAGTTTTGCAGCTCCTTCTTGAAGGTCTCGCGGATGGAGTTGAGCTGGGCCTGCTTGGAGGCGCGCGAGGCGTCCTGGGTGCGTGCGGCATCGCGCTCGAGGAACTTGATCTGCTCCTTGATGGCGGTGTTGCGGACTTGTGTCTGGGAGACGGCCTGGTCGACCTGGCTGGTGGCGGAGGGGTCTGTCGAGGAGAGGGCGCGCTGGTGCAGCTGGGCAATCTGCTCAATATCTGCGCCTAGGCTCCTGATCTCGTTGCGGAGGTTCGAAATTCGGCCGAGGAAGTCTTGCTGGGTCAGGGTCGGGGCGTTGGATGTTTGCGCGGGCTGCTGCTGCTGTGGCTGCTCCTCGTCGTAGGGGCCCTGCTGGCCATATCCTTGGGGCTGGTTTCCGTACGGCTGCATCTCGTATTGACCGCCGCCGTATTGGTTTCCGCCATACTGCTGCTGGCCCTGGATGGAGAGTTAGTCTTGGCAAAAATTGAAGAAAGTGTCGCGATGCGACTGGAATATGTTCCACAGCTTCCGGTGAAGCATCACGGAGAGCGCGAGTTGGGGCGGTCGCGTACCTGATCGTAGCCGTTGTACCCGCCCTCGGCCGCAGGGCCTTGGGAGTAGGGGTTGCTGTTGTATTGATTGTACGACATGGTTGGATTATTATGCTAGGCGACGGGGAGGCGACCAGATGCTGATTATCAACGCGACAATGAGGTCGGCGGCGAATTGAGGAGGTCGAAATCCCGAAGCGGGTGGTGTTGTAATGGTTCGACGTCGATTCCCGAGTTCCCAGGGAAAACAAGCGCAGGTAGTAAGATTGGCAGGTGGTGAGCAACCACTGGACTGGAGAGGTGGAACGGAGGCGGAGTGAGCCCGAACGGTCCTTCCGGCTGAAGTTTGCGGGAGGTGGGAGGAGCTAAATGACGTTTGGCCTTGGCGGCTGACGGATAGCTGGGAATCCCTGCGGTCGTTTTCTGGTTGCTGGCTGTTGACGTTGACTGACAGACGAGACGGACGGGAGACCAAGCACCCAGAAGTAGAACGGGCCTCTCGGCGGCGGGGGCGGCGGTCTTTTTGGCTCTTTGGGTGGTCGTTCGAATGCTGGAAAATCGAGTTGCGAGGATGGTCCGAGGCAGCCGACCAATGTGCTGTGCTCAATCCAAGGGGGGCTGTGGAGCTTCGGCAGGGGTGCTGATTGGATTCGTCGCCTGTTTACGGGCCTGGCTCAGCGGCGGAGCGGGGCAACTTGGGCGCTGACAGGGGGCGTGGGCGCTGTGACGGCCTGGAGTGACACCAGAATCTGGGACTTCAAAACAAGCTCGACCAGGAGTGCATGTGTTGACGTTGAGAGGAAGCACCACAATGCTTGTGTCTGTCATCTCTTGCACTGCCGATCCCTGGAGCCTCGTCAAATTTTCTACTTGTCGTCAAATTGATGAGACAGCGGCGACCGCGGAGGAGGCGAAGGTCGCGAAGGTCACGGGGCGAAGCCGAGATGACCAGCGCGGAACGAGGGAGCGCCGGCACATGCGGCACCTCAAGGAGTTAGGTGTTAGGTTCGGGCTACTTGGACACCCGCCGCGGGGCATCAGACAGCCGACATGAACCTATGCTCGCAAAATCCAGACCCGAAATGTCACAAGTGTTCTGGAACCTGCAGGCGATTCGCATCCATCCCGGGGGACCGAATCCCAGCAGCACAGCCTAACTGCAGTGAGATTCATCGCCTCTCCACCAAAAATAGGGGACCGACATCCCTTCGCCTCCGCCAAGTCGTCGTACTCGTCACGGCTGGCATTCTCTTCTTGAGCTCTGTGTCATAACGTGCGGCAACAGTCGTGACGAATCCCGCTTTGCCCGTCCCCCGCTACCGAGCCCGGCCACACGGTTTCCCGATGGCGATGTCCGCGCCACGAGCGAATCAATCCTGTATCTGGATCAAATCGCCGCATTTGTGCCTGGTGCCTGGAGAAGGCGCACTGCCCTCTTTGTTCAGTTTGCCGCACCTCGTGACGTTGCCTCCCATGTGTCATTGGCACATGGCGGCGACTGGAAATACTGAGGGGGTATGAGAACCAGATGTGGGTGTAAAGTCTTGGGTATTGAATTTCATAGTGTACCTAGGTAGGTAGCAAGAGGTGCCAGCGTCTTTTATCCAAACATTTTCACATCGTCGAGTTGACAGCTGCCTATTCCCTGGCCCAATGGAAAGCATGCTGCTGCCCAGGTCATGCCCTTGCTGTCGGAATGTCTCTTTGTGCCAAAAGAGCGTCCAACTGTGCCAGTGTTGTCTTTATCCCCGAATGATCGAGGAGTAGACACTTCATGAAGCATCTCCTTGCGCCGCCTGGTTTCTCGCAAGGCCGCAGTGTTGCAGAAATACCATGTCTTCCTTGAGGGCCTGTCAGACGATGGATCGTATCGCCCTGTAGTAACCCTCAAAACTTTGACAACTGCCACCAAAATGCTCTGGGCAGTACTTCTCCTCCCGACGGCGATCCGAGAGTGCTTCGTTGCCCTCGCTCAACCTCTCGGCGAGCAATGGGCCAAAGAGACGGCGCAGGGCTTCCTGATGGCGCTGAGGATCTACGGCGAGCTTCGACAACTTCTTCCATGATGCCTTCTCCATCACAGATACTGCTTCTTGCGACCCGTCCGTGTGTATGACGACAGGTGCCACTCGACGTCTCCATCCTTGTTTTCGAGCGTTCCCTGACGAATCTCAAAGGGCTTCAGTGTCATGCGCCTGGCGTGCTGTCAGCTACTTTCTCAATCATGTGTTACTGCAGCCCGAGCTCGAAGGGCAAGCATTGAAGTCCCATCAGAGCCCTGACTGCAGTCTTGCCGTCCGGCGGATGCAACTTACGGGCCGACCTCCGACAACTCCACAGAATCATACGCTGTCCGCACGAATACATGGCTGCGACGACCATCAGCAAACGAACACAGAACCCCGATCTCGAACAACTTACTGGCGCACCTCAATGGTGTCATCCTTGTTGATGAAGGTCACCACGCGATTTCCAACTTTGTTCTTGCTAGTTATTGGCTCCCGAGGAGGGAACCTGTCCATCTGTCAGCAATGTTGTGCCAAAGAGGGGAAAGGGCGCCTTACAGATGCTTCAGGATACGGGCAATGCGCTGGCCCAGTTTTCTGTTCACTTCGTCAGCTTGTCTCCTGCGTCCAAGCACATCTCCTCGACATACGTTGTGAATCCCTCGCAAATGATATGAGGAATACTCTCCGCCACGGTGCCAATGTTGGAGCCCAGGTCTGCCCTCATCTTCACGTTGTCTGTGCCGTGTCAGTCTAACATATCCCCAGAATCATATCGTGTACCGCAACTCACGCAAAGAGAAGCTGATTGTCGGGCCGTTCGGGAAGTGGCTGACCACCATGCCCGTGGGGGTGCCACGGTGCTCTGAGAGGAGGATCAGGTCGGTGAGGCCGTTGGACTGGCAGGACTGGACGAGATCGGGGAGGATGAGGGTTCCACGGTTGAGGCGCACTGCTGTTGGGAAAAGAAGGCGCAGTTCTTTGGAAAAGGCAGAAAGTCGTGAAGAAGGGCTTCGGGATGTTGTGACGAGGACTCTGCTGTCGCGCAGGCCGCTCATGGCTGCGTATTCGTCGTCCAGGTCCATGGCGGCATCGTCGCGGGCGTCGGCGGATTCATCGTATGCGTAGTCTTTGCGCAGGGCCTTGTCCTTGGCTATCGAAGGGTCGAGAGGCTTGCCCGAGGCGAGCGCATCGCGGAGCTTGGCTCTCTTCTCGACTGTCTCGGCCTCTTTCAGCTCAGCGGCCTTTCGGTAGAGGAAGTCCCGACGGAGGCGTGCTTGTTTCCGCTGTCGCGAATATGTCAGTCCTACATTCTGCAAACACCTAAGACTTTCCGGTGCTTACGATCATCTTGAGTTCTGTGGCGCGTGTGAATGATCTGCGACTTTGCTGGCGGCTCAATGTCAATCCCAGCTGTCGTCGTCGTCGCAGTTGCCCGCAGAAAATAAATTCATGGTATCTAATCGGTCTATCGATAAGCTGTGCGGTGCGGCTCGGAATGCACGACCCAGCGCGGCACCAGATATGTGGGGCCGCGGCCTCCCCACTGCACCACGCCTGGCAGCGTCAGAAAGTTCGCTACGGCCTTGAATCCATCCCCAGCAAAGTCGCCGCCTCAAAAGCCACCTTGTTTGCGTGGACGAAGTCTCTGCCTGATACGGACGATATATCGGCAGACGAAACGAGGCTCCATACAACACTTTGCGCCAGCTGTCGGTATGATGTGAACGACCCGTCTCAGTGTCTACCGAAACCCTTCCCAAAACCCCCGAGCCGCCTCGAGGCGCTCTCCGAAGAATATTAGCCTTGCGACACCTAGAACACTTTCCGAGGTACGTGGCCGAGGACGCCTACAGCCTGGTGGGAACAAGAGACCGGACAAAACCTTGGTTTTCTACACGTTGCGAATCTGAGAGCTGACCCAGCCGACAGAGCATCGACACACTTTCGGCCCAACTCACCCCCTTGCGACCATGGAGGACGCCTTCAGTCATGTGGGCAACCACCTGATTTCCGACTCGGCTGCTGCCATTAAAGCTGGCGGCGACGATCTATCGACCCTCAACGCCGATGCGCTCTACGCTTCGACCCATGTCGGCCGTCGGCGCGCCGATGACGACGACAACCAGACCGATCTCTATAATGACGACGACAATGATAGTCTGGCGAGTGCGCCGGTCGGAGCTATGCATGGGCTCAAGCTTGGAAGCTACGTGGAGGAGGATCACGAGCCCCCCGCTCATGCCTGCGCGTACGTTGCCCTCCCTACCCCTCCCTGCCAAGAGTCACCAGAGGACGCCCCTGACCCTCGGAACACAGGTACTGCGGAATCCACTCCCCGAGCTCGGTCGTCAAGTGTCTAGGATGCGAGAAGTGGTTCTGCAACGGCCGTGGCAACACCACTTCCTCTCACATCGTCCACCACCTTGTCCGCGCGCGACACAAGGAGATCCAGCTTCACCCCGCTTCCACGCTTGGCGACACCATCCTCGAATGCTACAACTGCGGTAACAAGAACGTCTTCCTCCTCGGATTCATTCCCGCCAAGGCCGACACTGTTGTTGTTCTGCTCTGCCGCCAGCCATGCGCTGCCAACACGTCGTCCAAGGATATGAGCTGGGACATCTCCCGCTGGCAGCCCCTGATCGAGGAGCGCGCCTTCCTCCCCTGGCTCGTGTCCGCCCCCTCGGATGCCGAGCAGCTGCGCGCCCGCCACCTCACGGCCCCGATGATGGCTAAGCTTGAGGAGCTGTGGAAAGACGACTCGACAGCGACGATTGCGAAGCTCGCCGAAGTCGCTAGCATCGACGACGAGCCGCTTCCCGTCCTCCTCAAGTACGACGACCCGTACCAGTACCAGAACATCTTCGGTCCCCTTGTCAAGATGGAGTCGGACTACGACAAGAAGCTCAAGGAGGCCCAGTCGGAGGACAACCTGGTCGTCCGCTGGGACTACGGTCTCAACAACAAGCACATTGCCAGCTTTGAGCTCCACAAGATAGAGTCGGGTGACGTCAAGCTGGCCGTCGGCGACGAGATGCGCCTGCGCTACACCGGCGAGCTTCGCGCCAACTGGGAGGGCGTCGGCTACGTCGTCAAGATCCCCAACAACCAATCTGATGAGGTCAAGCTGGAGCTCCGCAAGTCCGGAAACGACAAGTCGGTGCCCACCGAATGCACTCACAACTTCTCTGCCGACTACGTGTGGAAGGCGACGTCGTACGATCGCATGCAGCTCGCCCTCAAGACGTTTGCCGTCGACGATAACAGTGTCTCGGGCTTCATCGTGCACAAGCTTCTCGGCCGCGACGTCGAGGTGGCCCCCATGAGGATCACTCTGCCTAAGAAGTTCACCGCTCCTGGTCTGCCCGACCTCAACACCTCGCAAATCTCCGCCATCAAGTCGGTTCTTCAGACCCCGCTGAGCTTGTGAGTCCTTTGATGATGAGGCCCCTTTTCGCGATGTAATACTGACTTATTTCCAGGATTCAAGGACCTCCGGGTACTGGCAAGACTGTCACGTCCGCCACCATCATTTACCATCTCGCCAAGACTACCGGCGGTCAGGTTCTGGTGTGCGCGCCCTCCAACGTCGCCGTGGACCAGCTCTGTGAGCGTATCCACCGTACCGGACTCAAGGTCGTGCGTCTCACCGCCAAGTCCCGTGAGGATGTCGAGTCGAGCGTCAGTTTCCTTTCTCTCCACGAGCAAGTCCGTATGAACGAGAGCAACAGTGAGCTTGTGAAGCTGGCGCAGCTCAAGAGCGAGCTCGACGGACTTTCGAGCCAGGACGAGAAGAAGTTCAAGCAGCTGACCAAGGCCGCCGAGCGCGACATTCTCCACAACGCCGATGTCGTCTGCTGCACCTGCGTGGGCGCCGGCGATCCCCGACTTTCCAAGATCAAGTTCCGCAACGTGCTTATCGATGAGTCAACTCAGTCTGCCGAGCCCGAGTGCATGATCCCCCTCGTCCTCGGCTGCAAGCAGGTCGTCCTAGTCGGCGACCACAAGCAGCTGGGTCCGGTCATCATGAACAAGAAGGCGGCCAAGGCTGGCCTCAACCAGTCCCTCTTTGAGCGTCTGGTCAACCTGCGTCTGCAACCTATCCGGCTTAACACGCAGTACCGCATGCACCCTTGCTTGGCCCAGTTCCCGTCCAACATGTTCTATGATGGATCGCTCCAGAACGGCGTCACCCACAGCCAGCGCATCCGTCGTGATGTCGACTTCCCCTGGCCCGTGGCCGACATGCCCATGATGTTCTGGTCGAACCTCGGAAACGAGGAGATTTCGGCCTCGGGAACCTCGTACCTCAACCGCACAGAGGCGTCAAACGTCGAAAAGGTCGTCAGCCGCTTCTTCAAGGCCGGCGTCAAGCCTGCGGACATTGGTGTCATTACCCCGTACGAAGGCCAGCGCAGCTACATCGTTAGCACCATGCAGCACACGGGCACGTTCAAGAAGGAGAGCTACAAGGAGGTCGAGGTTGCATCTGTCGACGCGTTCCAGGGTCGTGAGAAGGACTTTATCGTTCTCTCGTGTGTCCGTTCCAACGACAGCCAGGGCATCGGTTTCCTTTCGGATCCCCGTCGTCTCAACGTTGCGCTCACTCGTGCCAAGTACGGCCTCGTCATCATCGGCAACCCCAAGGTCCTGTCCAAGCATGAGCTGTGGCACCACCTCCTTGTGCACTTCAAGGACAACAAGTGCCTTGTTGAAGGTCCCCTTACCAACCTCCAGACCTCGCTTCTCCAGTTCAGCCGCCCCAAGACGCCCTACCGCCAGAAGAATAACAACAACAACGGCCAGCAGCAGCAGTTCCCCAACAACGGTCCCTACCCCAACAACGGCCGCTTCAACGGAAATGGCCCGGCCTCGGTCCGTGACTTTGATACTGGCTCGGTCATGTCCTTCATCCCCGACGACGTGTCCTCTATCCACAGCTCCAGCCTCGGCGGCGCGGCTCTCCATGCAACCTACCCCCAGAACTTTGGCGGTTTCAACATGGAGAGCTGGCCCGGACTGCCGGGCGTGCCGATCGGCCGCTCCGGCAACCGCAAGGGCGCCAGGCCTCCGGGCAGCGTGGCCGGCGAGAGCGTTGCGACGTCCGAGTTCACCGATGCCAGCTCCAGCGTTATTGGATCCAAGGGCGTCGGTCAGGGTGGCGCCAGCCTCGGCGCGGGCCTGCAGGACGCCTACACAGGCATGCGGCCCGTTTCGTACTCGCGCAGCGATCGGCTGATGCAGTACGTCAACTCGACTAGCGGACAGCGCAGCGGACCCAGCAACGGATTCGGACGACGCATCGACGACGATGAGAAGAGCATCAGCACGGCCTTCCACAGCCAGTTTGGCGGCGGCTACGATTGATCGACAAGACACTGGACAGCGAACTCTTACGTTGTTTGACTAAGATATTCATCTATGGATCGATCCCTCGACGGGGGGCGCATCAGTGGGATGGCAGACAGCAGCCGTACGCCGCCAAGCCACACGACGGACCCCCTCCCTCGAGCGGAATGCCTGGCGACTTTGGCCGTCCGTTGGCGGGCATGAGGGTCTCCGGACCAGACTGGGCTTTCGCGGCGGCCTGCCGGGGGGAGGGCAAGTCTCATGACAGACCCGTTCTTGGGGCCTCTCTCGTGAAGAGATGGCCTGCGGCAGCCGGCCCGCGCCGCCCGTTGGGGACGTGTCCGCATCCTTCATGGAGGCGAGTCGGGGTTTAGGGGGGAGAAGCAAGGGGTGCCCGCCCGTGAGGCGGTAGGGGGAGCTGGCCAGCCTTTTCGGAGGCGGTTACAGTGCTAGCTGGGAGAGGAGACTGTTGGTCTCTGAAGACACCGGCTGTTGGTATGGGGGACGTGGTGGAAGCCATATTGGCTCGACATTCTTTTGAGGATATTGATTTGAGGCGCGGGGTGTAGCCCTGTGTCTCGCACTAAACAGTCACTTTTTTACATCCGATGGTGCCTGTGTGGTGATGATGATGGGATGGGATGTATGGGAACTCGAATCTCCGTCAGGATTGCAGATCTGTCGATCACGGACTGACTCGGGTTGGCTGGCATGACGGTGACGATTTAAGACAAGTGGTCTCTGCTATCATAAGCGATCCATCATTATCTGAGATCAGGTAGATCAGCATGTCCATGGCTCTTTCCGTTCTTGCTTTCCTCCTTCCCGATGGTGGTCCTGCCCCTGAATGCAATGCCCGGAGCCGTGCCAAGGCCGGCTTAAGTAAGAAGTCACGCTAGCGCCCCGCCATGCTCGTGTTACAGTGGATGCTTCAGGGGTCGCAGCGCGAGGCTCCCCTTTCCGGACGCCCCTGCTAGTTCGAAGAGAGACGGGACACCTTGTCAGGCTTTAAATCCACCTCATCCGTCTCACGCGTCAATGTCGCGGCCCGGTCTTTCCAACTTCTCCCATGGAAGTCCGACGGCGCCAGTGACGGGCCAACATTGACATTTCTTCGCCTCCCTACAATTTTCCCTCTGGGTCTCGCGATGCCAAGTCTTGGCGACACATCGCTCTGTATCATCCCTCGACAGGTCGCCGACTTCGGTTGAGATCACCCGACCGACCGCCGCCATGATCACCATCCGCCGCTCAATGCGGCGTCCTGCCATCGCACTCATCACATTCATCGTGCTGGCTGTTTGGTGGACCGGTCTCCCTGGATTCAGCTCCAAGGTTATCCAGGTCGACAACGTCCCGTACCGGACGCCCAGCTACGATTGGGCAAGGCTGAAGCTGCAGCATCCCCGGGAGTCCATCAAGCCATTGCCAACCGGCTCCCCGCTCACGCTCCCAAAGGTTCAGCACGTGTTTTCCGCAAAGGTGTCCCAGGATGAGGCTGCAAAGGTCGAGTCGCGGAAGCAGGCTGTCCTGCAAGCCTTCCGGCGGAGCTGGTCCAGCTACAAGACGTACGCCTGGGGCTGGGACGAGCTGCTTCCTATCGCTGGGGCGGGGAAGAACACCTTTGGTGGCTACGGCGCATCCCTCGTCGACGCTCTTGGCACTCTCTGGATTATGGGACAGAAGGAGGACTTTGCCGAAGCAGTGCGCGCCGTGGCTCTGATCGACTGGAACAACACTACGCTCACTTCGGTCAACATGTTCGAGACGACGATCCGCTACCTGGGTGGACTTTTGTCGGCCTACGATCTGAGCGGCGAGCCTGTCCTGCTGACAAAATCTGTCGAGCTGGGCGAGATGCTCTACTTTGGGTTCGATACGCCGAATCATATGCCGCCTTTTTGGCTGCAGTTCTCTTCGGCCAAGCTCGGCACACAGACCGCCAGCGATCACGACCCCCTGACCTCGGGTGGCTCGCTGTCCCTGGAGTTCACTCGTCTATCGCAGATCACGGGGAACCCAAAGTGGTACGATGCTACCGAGCGCGTCAAGGAGTTCCTCCACACCACTCAGAAGGACACAAAGATCCCTGGCATGTGGCCGGCCTTCCTCGGCTACCGCAGGTTGACGGCCAGCGAGTCGCACTTTACTATCGGTGCCCAGGCCGACTCGGTGTACGAATATCTGCCCAAGATGCACGCCCTCCTCGGTGGACTGGACCCCGAGTACCCCGAGATGACCAAGGCCTCGTTCGATACCATCAGGTCCAACCTGCTTTTCTACCCCATGACGCCTGACAACGCCGACATCCTCTTTGCCGGCGACGTCAATGCCAGGGTTGGCGGCAAGGCCGACCTATCGCCAGATATGCAGCACCTCTCGTGCTTCCTGGGCGGTTCCTATGCCCTGGCTGCGCGTCTCGTCTCGGACGAGAGCTATCTGGCCACCGGTGCACGCCTGACCCGGGGGTGCGTCTGGGCCTACGCCGCCCTCCCGACGGGCATCATGCCCGAGATTAGCACCTTCCTCCCATGCGCCTCGACCACCGAAACCGAGGCCGAAGACCGCCTGGCCGCGTGCAAATGGTCCAAGGAGGTCTGGGACGCAAAGGCGCCCAAGTCCCGTGGCAGTGGCGGCGCGGAGCTGCCCGATGGCTACATGGGCGCGCGCGACACAACGTACATGCTGCGCCCCGAGGCGATTGAGAGCGTTTTCTACATGTGGCGCATCACGGGCGACGACGTCTGGCGCGAAGCTGCCTGGGACATGTTCCAGGCCGTCGTCGCTGCTACCGAGACGAAGCTGGCCTACTCGTCCATCCGCAACGTCAACACCCCCAAAGGTGTTGAGACGCAAAAGACCGACTCGACCGAGAGCTTCTGGTTCTCCGAGACACTCAAGTACTTTTACCTCATCTTTGAGGATCCGGCCGTCGTGAGCTTGGATGATTGGGTGTTTAACACGGAAGCGCACCCTCTGAAGAGGCCGATGAAGGGGGTGTAGATATCGGCTAGTGTACATCAGCATGCATTTGAATACTTGTCATTTCTCCATTGATGGTCGTGTGATGTAAATGCAAGATTTATTATTTGCTGATGGGTGTTCAAGCAGGATCGTTCGTCGCGCAGGCTCCGCCAGCACCCATACAAAACACTACCACTCCCGCTTATGAGGCTTTCCCGCCAGCCTCCGTACCAAACACCTTATTCCTCCCGCTTACGTGCCTTGTCTGGCAGCTCATGTGCCGGTGTCTCGTTGGCGGGAAACTCGGCAGGCCTTATAGAAGCGTCTAGTTCGTGGACTTGCCCCGAGTCAACTTCCACGGCATACTTGTACGGTGAGATGCTGTCCGAATGTAGCTGGGCTTTCTCCATGGTCGGGGACGGCGCAACGGCATCGGTAGGAGGCGAAGCGGACTGCTTGATGCGGCGGCGGCGCAGCCACCAGACGAGTATGGCAATAAGACCAAGAAGGGCCAGAGGCCCAACGACTGCGCCGGCGATCCAGGCCTTGCTGCCGCCCTGCTCGGGCTGAGGCTCGGGGGAGGAAGATGGAGGTGGGGGTACTGCTCAAGGTTTTGTCAGATGCTGTTTGCCTCGCTCTGGGAGATGAGAGGAGGCAGACGTACCCTGAGATGTCTCCCCCACATTGTCCGCCGTCCCGGTTGGTGATGAAAGCGTGGAGTTGGTTGATATTGTCGTTGGGGTGGCTTCTCTTGCCACGTCGAGGTACTGAATTGCCGTGACAGCGCCATTACGGAGCGTGAAAGTCTCGGTGCGAGTCACAATCGCTTCAATCGCTTCAGGCATCTGTCCATCGCAATACGTCATGAACTGCCCAAAAGCCTCTTCGACATAAGTCCGGCCTGCCTCGCTGTTCGGATCGTCCAGGTTTGCGAGATTACAATCCTGACACATTGCGAGTTCTTGGCGAAATTGTGATCCCTCCTCACATATTTCTGGGGTCTTTCCGACAGACAAAGCCTCCTTATAGGCATTGTCTACAGAATCCGCTTGTTAGACCTTGCCGGCGGTCAGTGGTCGGCCCATGTAACTCACTGCAATGAGCAAAGCAGACGGCTGGGGCCACGGGGCCGCTAGAATCCTGGCGACGATGGATTGGCATCGTAAGAGTGGCAAGTGCAGGGAAACGGGAACCGATTGATCAAAGGGAGAGGGGGCACAGCTTCAGCCATTTATTCCAACGGGAGCGCCCCGTATGCTGTATAATGTGGCGGCTCGCCCCCATCCGTCATGGCAATCCATCCAGTAAAGTATGCAGCTGGGAATGGTGTGTGTGCGGCTTGCAGCATGCATTTGGCTAGAACTGTCGTCTGGGAGCCTGGTCTGTCGGATAGGATCAGGCTGCGTGCCCAGTGGCAATGGTCACACGAACAGCAGGTCTTGGCGCGTCAAATGTCAATAATATGGGGACTTTGCAAGCATCAATGAACATGATCATGTCGCTGAGCAGTGTTAAGCTCTGTTCCTTGCCCACCTAGTCCTCGGCCTCGATCATAATAGCACCCAGGCCACCGACCATGACCTCCTCCCGCAAATGGTGAATTCTCTTCGTGACCATCAGCCACATGCCCACGCACCTTCCAATGCTGGAGACGCCCTTCCAGGGCTTGAATTCTTCCAGCGATATGCTCTGGGTTCTCTGTGTGGGCGGGCTCTGTGGAGAGATATCCACACGGTTATAGGTGATGGCCACCTTAAGGTTGTGGTTCGTGTGGAACTTCTACATTTTCGTCAGCAGCAATCAAAAAGAACGTCAGGTGGGATACTCACCACCAATACAGCGTTGTTCCACTCGCAACGGATGCTAAAGTCTAGACGCCGTTGGCCTCTCACCATCTCTCAACGAGAGAGTCTGCTTCGCAGTGGTGATGTGGCCCGCTTCTCTGATTAGCCCTCCTTAGTACTCAAAAGCGAGGCCACTGCAGCGGTCATCGGTGAAGAAGACATGAATATTGGTCACTGGCAGAAGGGTGCCTGTCTCGTCGGACTGCTCCCAGAGAAGCTTTGACGGAAACCGAGCGACTGCTGCAGCGTGATTCTCAATCATGGGTCGTGAGGCGCGCGTCAGAACTTTGATGTCGTCCATATCGAGGGTGTACGACCACACGAAGGCGTGCTGGAATCTTTCAGCTTGCGTTCTCAAGGAAGGGAGGGGGGTGATAAAATACCAAAGATTCATAGGCGTTCTCAAAGTACGAATAGGAACGTAGCACCTCCCTGTCTTGCAGGTACAACTCCCACTGGTTCATACTGGATCCTGCCCACTCGATGCTGATGTCGGCGAGAACTCCTAAGTGGCCTCGTTTGGATGTGTCTTGATACTCTGTCTGCCAGAACGTCAGGCCGACAATGCGGTCTCCTCGCTCAAATTCCACGGCAGCCACCGTATTGGAGTGCGGCCCGGCGTAGATGGAGATGACTGAGACAAAGAACTCGAAACAGAGTCCTGTGATTTGGTCTGAGCCGCGGGTCTTGCCTCGCCCGCCGGCAGACACCGAGATCCTCCGAGCATTGTTCAGCGTCATAGATTGGCGGTAGGGGGTGGGATCTTTCGGACTTTGGGTAGAAGGCGTGGGTCTCAGCTAACAAGTCGATATCTTTCTGGGCAGTCGGCATTCCATAAGAGCTCAGGTTTGCGATGCAGCCGGTGGACATCTAGAAGATGTAGTTAGCAAAGAACGACTCATCAGACGCTGAGGGCGATACTTCCCTGGACACCAGTTATCATTCCAGTGATCATCTTCGAGTCGATGTATTCAATCGAAGTGTAGGACTCAACTGCAGTGCTAGCCAAAGAGCAGCACACGACCACGGTTGGTGATCATCTGAGCAATATCTTCAGTGCCTGTTCTGTGACCGTCTGTAAATGATGGTAGACTCACCCTGATGTTTGTTCGCTGTCTCTTGAACTTATCTTCAGACCAAAGCAGTTCTGCGTCGATGATACGCTCCCCGCCCGGCCCATCAATGGCAAGTGACTGTTCCATCCAATTGCAGTACTTGACCCCAAGTGCCTTAACATTCAGAGGATCGAAGGAACGGCTCGTTTCATTTGCATAAGAAAAGGAGAGGCCCCTTAGATGTTCACCATGAAATGCCGTGATCCGAGTGAGAGTGGCCAAGCTCGCCCCGTCATCGTCCCCAAAGTCCATGTAAATATGGAGGAGGGGGTGGAGGTGATCGATTTTGGGGTCATATGGGAGAAGTCGCTGCTCGTCCTTGGTGGAGGGTTCCATCGGGTGCCAGAGAGATGGTCCCCGAGGGAGAGTATAGCCTCGAACTGGTTTCCCAAGTCCATCGGGCGCCGGCGTTGCTCCTCGAGAAGCCCGACTGCCACGACCTTGCAAGCCTAGGTATCAACTGTGAGGTTCGGTTTTCGGGTCAACTTGACTTACATCAAATCCCACGACAAGCCCAGCGACCTGCTGTGAGCAGGAGGATGGCCTCATGGTTGCGATACCCACGCCTACTGGAAGATTTTGGGTGGTACCGACAGAGAGACAGAAATCGTCATTGACATTAAGACAAAAGGAGATTCCGACCACACCATCAACTGCGATGGCAACCCGAATAGCTGAGATGGTGTTTTCACAGCCCAAGTTCAGCGGGGTTTCGGTGTGCGGAAGAATGAGACCGACCCAGTGTACTTCAACGTTGGCCGAGTTCCGTGATGAGCCTAAGAGTAGTCTGAGTCCACAGATATATCTTGTGCAGTTGAACCTTATGAAGGAGACTCCGATTTTGACATCGATGTCACCATGAACTGAAAGGTCGAATCTGAAGTCGGCCACCCTGTAGAAACGGAAACGTATTCCGTCGTGGAAATCTGGGTCCCAAGAGTCTCGACACTCGTTGCCTGAGACTGCCTGTTGGATATCGTGGTCCTGGACATGCTCCTTCCAGGATCGAGTTGCGATGGGGCCTCCAAACCGATCATTCTGGTCGAGGAGTGGGATCAAGCAATCGGTGTACTGCCAAAGACATCGCCAGATCCGAGCCTTGCTTCGGTCAGAGTCTTCCCATGCCGAGTCCAACAGGCCCCGAAGGATAGAAAAAAATGCATTCCGACAGTACGCCGCATCTTCTGGGACCTCGCCGTACCCCAAGAAACCCATTTCCATGTCTGGGGCAAACCGGGTGCTCCAAAATGACGGTGGTGGAGCGGCGGGGACGGCGAGGCGGGCAAAGGTCCTGGAAGCAAGCCGTATGTTGCGAATGTCCCAAATGTGGAGGTATCCTGCGATGATGGGCACCAGTTCCTCGGGAATATCCGCGAAGCACTCTGTTGTGAAGTCGCTTACCCTTTATCCTGGAATCCTGGAAAGGCTGAGCGGATTGAGGCAAGACAGGGAAACGGCCAGCAGAAATGGGTTCGACGATAAGATAAAATGAGTGTTCGTCGAGGGGAACTCTGCGGTTCCAAAGCAGAGAAGCACCTCCGTAGTCATGAGCAGGGATGGGGACCAATTGCCCGTTTGCTGGGAGGCAACGGAGGAGATGAAGCAAGTGTTCAGCAACACGTATCGGGTCCGGTTTCGCGGCCGAGACAGATGCTACCTGTTCGAGGAGGAGATTCCAGCAGGTATTATGAAAACAGAAGGCGGCTGTATCAGATGTCTGTCGCAAGGAAACGGTGCCCCTTGTTGAGGTGTTATCGAGGATGAGCTCAAGCCCGTCATGAGTCCTAAACCAGGTTCTGCTGCCAAGCCGGCCAGTTCCAGTGAGCGCCACGGGTCCATTCTTGTAACTTTTGCATGCTCGTGCTTTGAAGTGCCATTCACGGCGATTGGGGAAGAGAAAAGGAAAGCCCTGGGGAACTCCACATAGGTAGTAGATGGTCGGCTTGCTGGGAAAGTCGATTCGGAGACTCAATGGTTCCAGGAGCTTTTCGGGGGGTGGGGTTGGGTGTCATGATCGGCGGGTAAGAGGTCGAGGAAAAGGCCGAGAGTGATGATAGCTGTGTTCCTCCGACGCACCCACCGCAAGACACCTCATTCGTACCGGGCCATCAGCCTCGAAGTGCGCCGCCAGTCATCGACAGCGGCGCTCCAAGTGAGTCACACCGAGCACCATGGTATCGGTGGCCTCAATGTTTTCGGCCGACCGCATTAATTGACTTCGGCGCCGTGGTAGCGCTGTGGCACATGCAGCGTCGGCTCTTGGTCGGGTTGATATGGTGATATCTTGGACTTGAATTGAGGTTGAGGTTGAGATTGGATGCTACTGGGTTCAGACGGGGCCCATACCTTATCAGATCGTTTAGGTAAGCATCATGGAAAGACATGTCCCGCGCATGGCATCGAGAGACGTCATGGAGGAGAGGTCCAGAATATCACATCAGAAACCGGCAATTGAATCATTAATTGGACGCGGAGGTGTATGTTTGATGAAATTAGACCTTAAAAATCTATCGAGCACAACTTCACGAGTCTCATCAGCATCAAGCACCTCGTCGCAATGGGCCAACATCCTGACGTGAGAGACATGTCCTTCCATTAGTACATGCGTCTCTACCAGATCTAATCTATTTCGTCACTCCCCCATCGCTCGCCTGTATCAGCATAATCCACCCCAGCTCCGATAGAAATCGTCACCACTCCAACATTCACAAGCTCCCCTCCTCCATCTCGTCCCCCCCCAAAAAGCTCCCACGATAATCGGGATGAGGCATGCCACTCCCGCGACTCCATCTCCAAGCGATTCCACGCATCCTCCGCTCCGGAACAACCTCAATCGCACGCCCACGTGCTCCCACCACCACACCTTTCGTCCTCGTCTTCCCGCGCGCCTTGTCGACGACTCGCACCCTCCTCGCCCGACATGACGTGACAAAGGCCAAGAACCACTATGAAACGCTCAACGTAGCCTACGACGCGTCTCCCGCGGAAATCAAAAAGTATGCCCTCCCATTACCTCCCGCTGCCATACCCCCGCTAACTCTACTTCCTCTCCCAGATCATTCTACTCCCTCTCAAAGTCCTACCACCCCGACCACAATCCTGACGACGACTCGGCCACCACGAAATTCCACTCCATTGCCGACGCCTATGCTGTCTTAGGCACCCCGGCCAAGCGCGCCGCCTACGACCGCGACGTCATCCGCCACCAACACCCACGCCCAGGGCACACAGCCGCCCGCCGCGGCTCCTACCACTCCTCCGGTCCCGCGGGCGGCCGGCCTGCCTCGGGCCTCTCCCGCCGCAAGACCCAATTCCGCGGCCCGCCACCTAGCTTCCACCGCAGCGGCGGCTGGGGCGCCCACGCCCACAAGCGCGGCGCTGCCCACGACGACAGCACAGGCGGCCATGGCACCCCTGGCGGCCAGCACCACGAGCCCCAGCCCGAGCCTCAGACGCCCGGAATGGGACCTGGCCAGGACCCCTACAGCCACACTCGCAAGTCGGGTCTGCCACACTTTGATACGGAGCGCCATACCCGCTCCCAGCATGAGCAGGATCAGCGCCGCACCGCCCGCATCCTGCGCGAGAATGGCGCACAGGGCGCAGTAACAGACTCGACGTTGAGCAGCTTCATCGGCGTCACGGGTGTGCTGGTACTGATTGTATTTTTGCCTTTTGTCTTCTTCGGCGGCCTGTCCCAAAAGAAGGGGAAGAAGGTGAAGGCTGACGGGAAGGCGAAGCAGGCTGCGACGTAGAACTGTTCCATGTAACATCATGTAGATTTGTCATTTCTGCGCGCACCTGACACAATAAATCAATCACAAAGCAAGTTTTCAAGTCCAGATGTTCAGGCGAGTGAACGCCATTGGTATTATATCTCTCGTGAAACTAGTCTACACCGATACAACCGGCTGCCGAAAGGACGCTAGGCCCTTCATCATATCGGACAGGCGCCTGTCTCGTCTGACCTTGATCGTTACAAGTGGGAGAAGCGTGGGGGCTCGCTTAGCTCTCGAAGGTGAAGCTGGCGCCAAGCTGGGGAAAAGTTAGTACGCGTTCGAATTGTTTGGACGGGGTATGTACCTTGTGGGTGGCCTGGTCGAGCTTCTGGGTATCGAAGGAGGCGCCGAGGCCGAGGGTGACGCCGGGGCGGAGGAGGACGTTGTAGGCCAGGGCGGCGACACCACGGTCGTTGAGCTTGACCTTGGCGAAGGAGACGGGGTCGATGCGGTACTTGGAGGCGACCTCGAGGCCGACGTTGTTGCCGGCCTTGGAGTTCCAGGTAGCCTTGGCACCGGCCTCGACCTGGGAGGAGACCTTGTGGTAGTAGGCGGCGGCGAAGATGGACAGGTTGTCCGAGGCGACGACCGAGGCGGTGTAGGTGGGGGCGGCGAAGCCGACGGCGGCCGAGTAGCCGGTGACGGCGGCCTTGTTGACGTCGTAGCCGGCAGAGGCACCGGCAAGGAAGCCCTCGTGGCCGACGACGGCGTCAATGTTGGCGGTGGGGCCCTTGAGGAGGTCGAAGAAGGCACGGCCGTGGAAGTTGGGCTGCTTGAAGTGCAGGTTGAACTTGGCGCCCTTGGCCTGGGTGGCGGGGAGGAAGGAGAAGACACCCTCGGCCTTGAGGCCGGCGGCGAGAGCGTCGGCGAGCTCGACCTTGGTGTCGAGGGCGTTGGCGGTGTTCCAGGTCTGGGTGAGGGTCAGGCCTGCGTGGCGGTAGAACATTAGCACATCAGCTTCTTTCATTAACGGATGGATGAAGCCCATGAAGGACACGGGGCTGCCGTAGAGTCTGCCGTAGATGCCCGACACGCCAATGCCCAGGCGCCTAAGGCGGTGACCGTGTGCGGAGCCCTGACGACGAGTACGACGCGATTTGGGAGTAGTACCGGAAGCCTTCTCGGTGTATTTGCCCTCGATCTGGAAGGAGAGGGTTAGCTCGGTGTTTCGTCGCGGTCGGAGTTGTGAGAGACTTACGGCACCAGCGGTGGCCTTCTCGTGCGAGGTCTTGCCGGTGACCTTGAAGTCAACGTTGTTGGGAGTGTTGCTCTTAAGCTCGAAGGTCGAGGCGGAGAGGTGGTAGAAGTCCTTGTTCAGGAGCTGCAGACGCGTCGTCAGTAGCTGATTCAATGTTGACCGAGATGGCGGATCGCGAGGTCGGGGCGCAAGTCGCGATGCGAGCACGTTATCCCGCAAGCTTCTCGCGGCGCCAAATCTCGGGCCGAGGGACAGAAAGCTTCGGAGGAGAGGACTGGAAGGAACGTACATCGTTGCTCGCCTTGGCGATATCGGCAAAGTTGGGGACAGACATCTTGAGGGATGGAGAAGGGTGTGGATGGGGGAATCGAGGGAGAATTGGGAATCAATGGGGAGATGCGGGATGAGGTTGTCGTGAGAGGAGCGAAACAAGAAGACTGGTGTCTTTTCAGGGGACGGGACGGCAACGGGTCGAGGGCTCGCTCCACTGGCACTGCACGTCCCGGGCGGTCGAAGGAAAGCAGCGCAACGCAACGGCAACCGTGCTGCTGGAGAAAATGTTTGGGCTTCGGTGATTGGCTGACGGGGAATCCCGGCTGATGTCGGTCCGCAACAGCACAGGTGACGAGACGCCGCTAGGCCGTTTGGGGCCGTCGCAGGGATCCACGTGGGCGGGCTCTAATTGGATGCCGTGATGTTGAGGATGGGGGCTTTTCTGGGGGAAATCGTGACGCCCAGCGATATTCATGCAGGCCTGCACTGGGATCGGTGCATGTGGTGTGTTTTGGTCATGAGGTGGTGGTCGTATGATGGGGGAGGAGGGAGGGAAAGGGGAGTTGGGCAGGTAGACGGTGGTTGTGTCTTTTTAAAAGGGGAGGGGAGCTGAAAATTCCTGCTATGCAACTGGCCGAGACAGCGGACGCGGTGAACATGATCACTTTTTGCGTCAAAGGAAGACAACGCAGCGGATGTGACAGTGGACATTGGAGGGCGCGCTTCTGGAAGCTCATGGCAATTCTAGGAATACCCAGCTCCGTCTCATGGGCCGGGGCTAGGGGGATGAGCTGGGGGTTCGCTGCTTTGATGGACGCACTTTGCGGGGGCTTGACGGTGAGGTCCTTCGGTCAGTGTCACGCTGAAGCCAGGGGTAAAACGGTGGACCACCGTTGGGAGTATGCTTCCGTTTGATCTGTTCCTGTCAATCACCATCGGGTCACTGCATCCAGTCAGTCTTCCAGGTTCATCTTGTGAGCCATGTATTCAGGGAAAAAGTCATCAATGGCATGGTCATATTGAAAATGGAAATTGACTTTGAGGGAGGCACACAGCCACAGCAGCCACCGGTGGCCGGTGTGGATGTTCAATTTGAGGCCTGACAGTGACAGGAAGACATACGACTTGCACCTGGGATTGTTTTCGATATGCTATAACCTTCTGCCCTCGACACGAAGAACTCTCTGACATATGAACGCGAAGACATAAGAGCAAATTCCACTTCCCGGCACAGAACCAGGGACTTCATACCTTCGGCGGCCAAATCAGTCTCAGGAACCTCCCTCTACATCTCAAGTGCCCGCACCGTTTACTTCACAATGCTGGAAACGATGCGCGCTTCACTCTCCGTGCTTTACTACTCCTAGCGACGCGCAAATTTCCTGTTTTAGAGGAAGGAAAGGAGAGGTTGGCCGCATTGGAGCAACTGGCGCGGTCGCCTATCCCTCCCATGTCACCATCTGAGGCCCGGGTAGCCGAAAAGTCAGCAGCGAACCGGGCGAGGAAGCAAGCTTCCAGAAAAGTACAGACATTGTCATGGAGTCAGGAGAAGAAGGACGAGATTCGGGCCGAACGTGCCGCGAAACGGCTCAGGGAGGCGGGAGACGACGACTTGGACGATATGGAGCTTGCCTCGTCTATGTTTGCCTAGAGATGCTCTGAGCAGGTTGTCGTTGATTAGCTGATTCTATCAATTGAATTATTCGGGTCAACGAGCCAAGTCGCTAATATGGAGCCGTCTTCGAAGTCAGCGGCGAGGATTTCGGGCGAGTCTGTGCTTTGACGGTTGGTGCAGCTTTTGGGCTACCCCTGAACATCACCAGGCAGCATCCTCGATTCCGGCCAGGCCCCGCAGCTTCATCCACACTCTCGTTTCTTCAAATACCATAGCTGCGCCCCCAACTCACTTTCTTCATTACCCCCTCAACTTCACCTCCAACAAGACTTTTCCCAAACCTCCACCATGGACGCGGTGAAAGCCGCCCTCGACGACAGCGTCATCAGCGAGCTCCATGACGTCGCCGATGGAATGCTTAAAATATACCGCACCCTCGCACGCATGCAGTATCTAGAAGATTCTTGGATCGAAGAGGGTCCCCACGACATGACCCCCTTGTTGCCCGTCTGTCACAGACTCGGCATCGACAACACCATCATCTACCTGTACAGCATCCTCCCCTACGTCAACAATCAGGGCATGGGGGGCCTCGAATTCTACCGGGGAGGAGGCTTTCTTGATTTTCGCGATGAGAGAACAATCGAAGAGGGCCGTAATCCGATGTGTGCAGACGAGGACAAGAAGGGGCACATGCGCCCCTGGATGACACCGCTGTCCGACACTGGGAACGAGGCCGTTGCGCTTCTCTACGATGCCAAGTGGCATCATGTAGGGATTTTTGGGTTCGGGGAGTATGCGAGTAGCGACTCGAATCTGTACAAGCAGGAATACTGCGAGCGCGACGAGCAGACGCGATGGAGGATCGAGGTGGAGGGATGGGTCTCTGACAGGAGTTCCGACGAGGATGAGGATGACGACGAGGAAGAAGAGGACGAGGAAGACGACGAAAACTACTGGGACGAGATGGACAGCCGCTCGGCACCCTTTGTCCTCCGCGACATAGTCCTCTGGTACGAAGACCTCACCGAAGTTCCCGGTGGCGCGGTGGGCCATCCCCTCTGGGACACCGAAGTCATCAAGCCTCTCTACATCAAGAACGGCTGGCCGCATGCCTTCAGCAGCGACGCCTTTCTCATCGACCAGGCGATAGCGTACACATTTGTTGGCAAGGAAAAACGTCAAAAGAGCCTCGCGGAGTGGATTGACAACATGAAGCGCTTTCTCTCCCGCGACGAGGACGAGCTCATCCAGGAGGCTAGGAAGATCATCGCCGATGATTCTGCAGACGTCGATACCATGTGGCTCGCGCGCTGGAGGATTTGGGACACGGAACGCTATCGCGCCGAGACGGAGAGGCAACTCCGGGAAGCCGAGGCCGAGTACGCCCTCCCAGCTGACCCGCAGCTATGGCAGATCAAGAGATTGAGGGACGAGATAAGCTCCGAACGGAGAAACCGTCAGCGATATCATGAGAAATTGCTCTCGCGGCATGAATCGGATTCGGACCAGCCTGCCATGAGGCGGAACAGCCCAGAAGCTCTGCGCGCCAGGAAGGACTATCATGAGAAATACCTGGGCGTCTACGAACGGGCATACGAGGTGTTCAGGGCCGAGGTTGGTGGCGATTCATTCTTCACGGACCGCGGCATCGTCGAGGCGGAGGTTGGAAGTTGTTCCGAGGTTGGGCCTCAGCGGCGGAAGGAGGAGGCCGTGGCTATTCTTGCGTGGCTGGTGCAAGTTCCGGACGAGGCGATCTCGGCGAGGGAGTGTGCTAGAGCGAAGATGGAGTGCTATGAGGGGTGAAAAGAAACGGCCTTGATCTGAGAGCGTCACGTAGTTTGTATATCGAGCCAGTCCTTTTGGGGTAGCCATGAGTCTTTCCATGCCTTCGCCCATCCATGGTACTTCCCTGACGAGTCGCCCTTTTGTCCGTCACGGAGGCCCCGCTGCCTTGACTGGAGAGCTGAGAAACATCTTGAGCTACCCGCACCATTGTGGGTGTTCAAACATGGTTTGGTTCCCCGTGCTTGTAGACGTGAATGATTGGTTGCTGGGGTTGTCGGTGTTGATGAGAGCCTCAAGGTTGCAACAATAATATAGTCGGAAGATTATCTGATGGTATTGTACGTCCTATATTGGAAAGCCGCTGCCCCTTGGTAGCTTCCTTCACACGCAGTTCATATTACCATCCACCTCCCCATGGCTTCTTGATGCCACTGCTGAAAGTTCGCAACGGCCCAGTCTTACAGTGTTTAGTTTCAAAGTTCATATATAATCCTAATTCCACTCCGCCCTGCCTAGTCCATGGGGAAAACCGTACTGTGCCGGATGGAAAAACCCCAATGACCAGGATCCCCTAGACCACCTCACCTCTCACCTCTCACCCTATTTGACTCTGCCTGTGTTGCAGGTTCAGCAGCTGGTGCCATGGATGCCAATCCAGTGGCTATTGAACTCTCGAAGTCCGCTAACACTAGCGAAAGGATCAGAGTCGCACTTGTCTTTGATGTGCTGAATATCGTTCGCGATGCTTCTGCAGTACACACTCTTCGCAGTGTTGAGCTTTGATAATGTTAGCTACAACGATGGGCATCCAAAGATTCATCCCCCTTGAAGACGTACCCTGTTGCACAAATACATGCCACAGCCCCAGGAACAGCTGACGCGAGCACAGGCACCAGGCTGAACCGTACACCAGTTGTTTCCGGCTCCCCTAAGTGTCTTCAAGCCTTCGCCGCAGTGCGGCCACCAGATCTTTCTCGGGCCCCAATCGCAGGAGATCTATTGTCATTTCATAAGCCATGGCTGAGGAAAGCAAGAGACAAAGAAGAGAACACGTACTACAGCCTGTCGTCGCTCGAGCTCATGGGTGTCCTCTTCACGTTCGGCGACGAGGGTCTCGGCCACCTCAACCTCCGGCTGAAGCGTCTCCATCTCCTTGAGCGCACTTTCATAAGTGCCATGGAAGACACGTCCCGGGAACCTTGGGTCTTCGACTTGAAGGTCGACGATGGGCATGCCCTCCATCTCGATGTCTTGAGCAGAACGAACATAGAGGTCTTCAGTGCTGGGCACTGCAGCAGCAGTGATCTAGAGAGGGAGAAGAGTAAGACGTTGGTTTCGATTCAAACCCCCTGACAGCAGAAAAAGCTCACAATGGTAGCAAAGAGCCCAAAAAGGGCGATGGTGGCGGTGGTCTTCATGTTGACTTGAGTAGGTGATGTTGATGATTGTAAGTTGTGTTGCGAAGCTGAAAGTGAACATTAATTCAGAACTTGAACGTCCTTCTTATACCTCTGAGAAGCATGTAAATCGTGTAAGACTTCGTGAGATGGGCCGACGCCCGATCACGCGGGTCCAACCCATGCCGTCTGATGCATGCTCAGCCACGTCAGCTCTATTCCTGGTAGAGATCTTGAAAGCCTATTCCCACCAATATTCTAAACTTCACGAGTGTTATTACTTAGTTGGGGTGCTTGTCCGGGGTAAAGTCCGCGTATATGTATGTTCAGGTGGCCTCTTGGTTCCATCACGAAGCTCATTTGGAGGCACGGGATGTCAAGATGGCAAATTGAACTGGCCGGCAGAGAGATCGAACCCACTGCCCAGGTCAGCTTACTTGCAGCAGAGCGCTGTCTCCTCGTACCTCTCCGAACCTGGTAATTCGTGTCGAGAATGATAGTGAATCATCCAACCTTACGAATAGTCTTGACTCAACCGGGGGGCTGCGGGTGTTGTAGTGATGTTGTCAGAGTCGCCTCCGCGTAAATGCAAGGTTAACTCTGAAAGCGGACGGGATCCCGCGTTCCCAATGGGTATGCTCGTATGTGCTGGGAGCAGGCGGGTGGACGTCTATGATGGTCCCACACTTTGATCTGGACCTGGACGCTGGCCCGCCAAATGTTCAGTCCTCGCAATCAACTTGAACATCCAGCTCGGGGCTTGCTTATGTTGGCAACAGATTTCAATTCTTTATCCGTCTTCAAATCTCTATGTCCTGAACCCGTGGGTCATTTTCTACCAATCCCGCCCCGATATCCTGGACGCCTTGAGCCTCCCCCGGGCGTTCTGCAACGCGGGGGAAACCAGCAATGCAAATCCCCCTCTTCTATTTCATTCCTCTTTACGCGGTCTCGTCGTACTTTTGCTCGTGGATGGCGATGGCTCTGTTTGATGTCTGATTAGCGCTTGTCACGGGTCATGTACAATCTCATGCCGCTTGTTACTCACCTGCCGCTGGGGTCGGTCTGCTTCGACCACGTGGGGGTCCACCTCATGACCGTCGAGGCGCAGTGGGGAGGGAAGTGCTCGTCGAACATTGTGCGGTACCAGTAGCTGCAAATCGTCAGTCGTAGACCACAAGACACCGAGGAAAAAGGAACACTCACGCCTCCTTGCTGTCGGGAATGTCGTCACCCCACTCGGCCTTGGGGTTCTTCATCATCTCGTCCGTCACGTGCAGCTCGGCGTTGTCCTTGAGCGCGTCGATCCATCCGTATCCGACACCGTCGGAGAACTGCTCCTTCTGGCGCCAGAGGATGTTGTCGGGCAGGTAGGGCTGGGCGGTGGGGTCGTCCGAGGTGTCGAAAGCCTTGCGGAGGATGTACTTCTCCAGCCTCTCCTTAGTGATCATCTTCTCCTTGGGGTCGATGTTCATGGCGACCTCGAGGAACTGTAAAACACGGGTGTCAGCCAAATCTTACAAAATTTGCCTCCATCGGGCTCAACTCACCTCCTTGTCGAGGAAGGGCACGCGAGCCTCGAGACCCCAAGCTGAGGTCGACTTGTTGGCGCGCAGGCAGTCGGCAAGGTGCAGGTTCTTGACGCGGCGGACCGTCTCCTTGTGGAGGGCGGCCTTGTCGGGGGCCGCGTGGAAGTAGAGGTAGCCACCAAACTCCTCGTCGCTGCCTTCGCCGGAGAGGACCATCTTGATGCCCATAGCCTTGATCTTCCGGGAGAGCAGGTACATGGGAGTGGAGGCGCGGATGGTGGTGACGTCGTACGACTCGAGGTGGTAGATGCAGTCGGAGAGAGCGTCAAGACCCTCCTCGATGGTGAAGGTCATGACGTGATGCTTCGTTCCGAGGAACTTGGCAACCTCGAGGGCGGCCTTGTTGTCGGGCGAGCCGGGCAGGCCGATAGAGAAGGAGTTGAGCTGGGGAAGGTAGGTGACGGTAGAGAGGTTGTTGTCGTCGTCGATACCGACGAGACCCTCGCCGACGTCGGGGTTCTCGGACGAGGGCTCGACGTTGCCGTTGGCCTCGAGGGCGAGCTTCCTTTGGCGCAGGGTCTCGCGCTGGGCGATGGAGGCGACCAGGCTCGAGTCGAGGCCACCGGAGAGCAGCACACCGTAGGGAACCTCAGCCATGAGGCGCTTCCTGACGGACTTCTCGAGGGTCTCGCGCAGCAGCTTGAGGTCCAGGGGGGTCTCGGGGACGCGGTCGCCGTCCCACCAGGTGGGCTCGAAGTAGCGCGTCGTCTTGCCAGTCTTGGAGTCGAAGACGTGGCCGGGGGGGAAAGACTCGATGCGGTCGCAGACGGGGTGCAGCGACTTGAGCTCCGAGGCGAAGTAGACAGTGTCGGGCTGCGACGAGTGCCAGCCCTGGTAGAGGGTGGTGATACCGATGGGGTCACGGGCGGCGATGGTGCGGTCCTCGGCCTTGTCGTAGAGGACAAAGGAGAACATGCCGTCGAGGTGCTTGGGGGCGTCGATGCCATATTGCATGTACTGTGAGAGCAGTGTTAGGGCGGGTATAGGAGTGGAGTATCAGTAAGGGGGGCTACTCACAAGAGGGATGACGACCTCGCAGTCGGAGCCCGTCTTGAAGTGATAGGTGTGCTTCAGGTGTTTCCGGATCAGACGGTGGTTGTAGATTTCGCCGTTGACGGCAAGCACGATGTTGTCATCGGTGCTGGTGATGGGCTGGGCGCCGGACTCTGATCGCGGGGTGGTTAGTCCGACTGCGGCAGGGGAGGAAGAGGTAGTGGGGGTTTGACTCACCGACGCCGACGATGCTGAGACGCTCATGGCAAAGAACTGCGGGAGAAGGTCAATTGACTGGCCTCAAGACCAGAGGAGTGTGGGATGGTGCATACTGGTGCTGTTGGCAATAACGCTGCCGCCTGGAAAGGGTGATATGGTCAGATTGTGGTCTGCGTCGGTGATGCGCTGCGCTGCGTTGCGTTGCACTGCGATGCCGGACCGCGGCGCGTGGGCGGGCTCGTGACTCAGGGCAGGGAATCGGACTCACTCCAATCGGGGCCCCTGTGGCGGACGCTGCAACGGGAGAATCGTCAGTTGAGAAACGGCAGAATCTTGCTAATTGGGTACACGTACGCCTTGGACAGCTTAAGAGCCGTCGGCTTGAACTTCTGAACGTCGGGGTGACTGCGCGCGCAACTCTGTCAGTTTCAATTCTCGTCCATGATTTTTTTGGTTTGGCGGGGTTCTTCGGCGGGCGGCGGCGCAATTGCCCCTCCATCGAATCACCCCTCCCCCCAAAAATGGCCCCGGCATCGCACCGGCGCCGGCGCCGGCGCAGGCGCAGGCGCACAAGGGAGGCAACGTACCGGTGACACGCGAAGATGCCACACATGTTTGCGGTGGTTTGAGAGGTGTATGGGGGAAGAATAAGGCGTGGGGGTAGCAAGTTGTTGGATGTGTAGGAGGGGAGGTTTGGGGCCGTTGTTCGTGGGGAGAGGCAAAATAAGGTCCCGCGGCAAGTGGGCTGGGTCCGGTTGATTCAATGGGGGAAGGTCAGAGTGTGTCAGGAGCGATTAGTAGGTAATGGGAGTAGAAGAGGCGAGACGGAACGGAGGCGAGACAACCCAGCGCGCCTATTTACGGTCCCGTTCGTTGGATTATGACTGTTTTTTGAAGGGCCTCGGAGGTAGGTAGCCCAATTTTTTTCAGCCACCAAGTGAATGCCAATGCCGCGCCGGCGGACTAATTTTTTTGGCACTTGCCCCTGGAAGATTATCTCCGTTCTGATTGACCCAAATTCACTGCCCGCTATCTTCCGTACGCTTCATACTTTCGGTACTTGCCAAGTGACCTCAATGTTCCGTCACCGCACGAGGTAGTCGATGAGTAGGTATGACTCTGATCTGCTTTGACCGCATGGTATGCCCCTGTCCCTGGCCTGTCCAGGTCTGCGGCCCCTGCCCGGGAGCAAGTCCCCGATCTCGGTCCCATCCACCATTGGCCGCTTGGCGTCAAGACCTCCGTGTTACCTAAAGCGGGCGCTGGGGGCAACTGATAAGAAATGCTAGCATCCATACAAGTCTACCCGCTGCAACCCGTCCTCCGGGTTCGATGCGTCCGAGATACCGTCGTGCCACCGCAGGGGGCAACGTGACTCTTAATCGAATTGGAAGTCGCCTGGTTGGCTAGCCCAAGTCGCGGCTTCGGCGGTGAGCCGGGGGAGGGGCACGCGGGGCATGCAGCCACCGAGTGTGCGGCCGTCGTCGCGGTAAGCAGTGAAATGCACCGAGATAGCGAGGGGCATGGCATGTATCAGGAGAGCCGGGGCAACACCCCAGACAACAGCAATGAGTCACTTTGCCAGTATCAACGGCAGGCACCTCGTCCTCAGGCATCACGATGTGTTCCGCAAACACCACGACATGCAGAGAGACTTGCATCTATTCGTGAAAAAGACCCATGCGTCCGTCTCCCGCTGTCTATGCTCTACGGGCCTTCGACAGCCCGTACTATGCGCGCCCCCCAAACCTGAGGAGGATAAAACACGCGCAAATGCTTCGCCGGAAAATCAAAACCAGTGTGGTATCCCCCTGGAACGCCGGTCCTTCGCCCATGTCGTCTCGTCATACAGGCGTATCGTTTGTGTTCGCCCATGCACGCCCGAGCCTTCAGCCAGCCGGCGCACAGCCTCTAGGGTGTTGGGTTCTCCTTGACGACGCGGCGAATCCGCTTCTCGTACTCGCCCTTGTCCTTCTTGAACAGGCTGTACGCCTCCGCCTGCGCGGGAGAGTCGGGGTTGGGCGTGTTCAGAAGCTCCTGGATTCCGACGAGGATCTGCTTGACGTTGATAGCGGGTTTCCAGGCCTCCTCTTCGTTCAGGATGGAGAGGCACACGGTGCCCGATGGGTAGACGTTCGGGTGGAAGAGGGGAGGCGTGAATTTGCCTGCCAGAAACATTCGTCAGCAATAGCTGTGCAACCACGCAATGAGTGAACTTACACTTGGGAGGCTTGGTGGGATATTCTGTTTATAAATGCAATCAGCGCGACTGCATCCAACGCAAAAACATGTGTGCGGGCGCGACGTACCTTCTGGAAATATTATTTGCAGCTTGAAGAGGCCACCCTCCCAGATCGTCTTCTCCTTGCCCGGAATACCGCACTCCCAGTTCTTCAGATCAAGCTGACCGGTGGGCGTGCGCATCGGGCGCGCATAGAAGCCAAATGGGTGGTCGCGGCGCCATTGCTTCCTGCTTACATGTCAGCGGTCGTCTCGGGGGCGTCGCAGGCACAGGGCGCGACGAACCGCTCCTCCTGGAGTCTGTTCTGACACAAAGCCATCTTGTTGGTGTTTCGAGTGACGGAGAAATCGATCGAAAAGAAGGAGGTGCTCGGAGGAGGCTCCGAAGGAAGATATGTGTTGAGAGCCTGCCCAAGGCTGTCGATATTGCCAAATCTGAGCTTTGCCTTGTTTGAGTTGGGAAGAGGGAAAGTTTTCGGTCAAGGTGGGATGCAGCAGAGGATTTGTAGCAGTCGTTGGTGCCCGGCAAGTTAGGCTAGAGTCCGGAAGGGTCCGCTTTGAAGTCAGGGCAGGCACTGGGCGAGGTTGGCCGGAAAATCGTGGTCGTTGGTCCTTCAAGTCGGAGGATGGACAGGATGAGGCAACTACGGCGAAATCTGGCGATCATCAAGGCAGGCGGTGTGGAGGAGCAGTACTACTTGACGGGTGGCAGAACAATGGAAGACGGGATTCTGTATGTCGGATTAGTAAGCTATTTGTCGACACACCAGCGGCCAGCTCCAAGCTCAGGGCCCTGCACCGTCACCGCACCCGTGCCAGAGTCTGTGACCGACCCCTCAGTGGAGCGTGCAGCAGCTCTAGATGCTTCCCCGCCCCCGCCAATTTCGTGTCCCAGCACCGCCCAGCCCCAATCCACAGGTGGTGTGGTGTGTGTGTGTGTGTCCCTCGGCTTTCATGTGCTCGCAAGGCCATCGGCTGCGTGCATGATCATCTCCCCTGTCTGACAGCCTAGCTTTGCCGATTATCTGTCTGCACCCGCCTGTCGTCAGTCGATAACTTCACCAGACTTTCGTCATTATCCAGGAACCCTGCATCTTCTTTGCGCCAGGGTTTGTTTGCGCACCTTTGTCTTGAGCCCTGGTTTCCTGATACCCCTTACGACAACTCATCATGAGCGACGCGCCTGCAACAAAGAAGGAGGAGGCGGCCACGGTGCCTGTTCCCAAGGTTGATGAGAAGAAGCCAGAGGAGCCGGTGGGAGATGTGCCGGATCCCGATGAGGATGATCTGGATGACCTGGATGGTATGCTTCACGCAAGGCCCTGCTCCTGCTCCCGAGGCTGACTGAGTGTAGACATGCTGGACGACTTCTCCAAGCCCAAGGTCGACCAGACGAAGCCCACAGCTCCTCCTGCCCCCGTCACCGGTGCTGCTCCCGCAGCGGCATCTTCCTCTGCTGCTACTGCTGCCGCTGCCGGGCCCCCGCTAGACGACAAGAGCCTGGAGGACCTGCTGGGCGATGAGGATTTTGCGAAACAGCTCCAGGCCGGCATGGCTGATCTCCTGGGAGAGCTGGATAAGAACGTATGCTGACAGACTGCTCATCGTCTCATAAACGACCGCTAACTCATGCCCAAACCAGCCCGATATGCAGAAGGAGTTTGACAACATGTTCAAGTCCATGTCCGGTGCCGCAGAAGACACTGCCGGCTTCGAAGCCTTTGCCGCAGGGGCCGCAGCACAGCCCACCGCCTCATCGTCAAGCGCAGGCGCAACAGCTGGTGCTGGTGCTGGTGCTGGTGCCGGTGCCGGTGCCGCTGGTGCAAGCGACGCTTCATTCCAGGACACGATCCGACGCACCATGGAGCGCATGCAGGCATCAGGCGACCAGGCCACAGCCGCAGCAGCCGAATCGTCAACCGAGGACCTTCTGGCCGAAATGATGAAGCAGCTCGGGCAGGGCGGCGGCGCCGGTCTCGGCGAGGGCAGCGAAGAGGACTTTTCCAAGATGCTCATGGGCATGATGGAGCAGTTGACCAACAAGGAGATCCTCCACGAGCCCATGAAGGAGCTGCACGAAAAGTTCCCCGAGTGGCTCGAGAAGAACAAGGCCACCACCACTGCAGAGGACCTCAAGCGCTACGAGGAGCAGCAGGTTCTCGTGCGTGAGATTGTTGGCAAGTTTGACGAGCGGACTTACTCCGACTCCAATGCTGCCGATAGGGAGTACATCGTTGCGAGGATGCAAAAGGTGAGCTCCCAAGGACCCTTGGCCGGACCGCTCGGAACGCTGACTTTGAACAGATGCAAGACCTCGGCTCGCCGCCGCCAGACCTCGTTGGAGACATGCCCTCGGCTCAGGATGCTTTTGGCGCACCAGACATGGAATCGTGCAACCCTCAATAGAGTCTCAATTTGCCGGAATTGCTTTCCCGCATAGCAACAAATCGTACATATGCCTCGTCTGTGCGAGTCGCTCTCAACATGTCGACACACTGATCGTGGTGTGCTCAAAACCCCTCAACGCCAAATACCAACCGTCCTTGTCCTGGATCGGGGTAATAGAAACCTCCTTGCCGTGTGAGGCAAATCCCTGTAACGCCGGTGCCAAATGCCAAATCAAATCAGACCGCTCGCTCTCAGGACCAGCCAAACCATGCCTGTGATAGCAACCGCCACACGACTGACGTGCACCCCCTAAGACAAATCCATGCCATAATCATCCGGCGCCTGCTGTGTGACCAGCTCCATGAAAAGGGCGTCGAAGTCGTCGTCGTCATCCGCAAAGGTAGGTGAGGCAGGCCTCTGTTCGGCGAAGGGCGGCTGCTGCTGTTGCTGCTGCGTCTCCGGCTCGTTGTATGCTTGGAGCATCTCGTCAAGTTCGCGTTCCTCCTGCTGCTCCATGGCGTCGAGCATCACGTCCTCGTCGCCCTCGGTGATCTGCGACATGGGCTCAAAGGGAGTGCCGTTGATGGCCCGCATCCTCTCGGCACGCTCCTGCTGGATGAGAAGCTCGGCGGCGTCGTTGATATCGGCCTCGGAGAAGAAGGCGTCGCCTTCCATCTGCATCTGCAGCTCGCGCTCGCGCATGTCCCGGTCCCAGCTCGATTTGAGCAACTGCAGTTCCCTGATTAGCCACTATCTCTTCAAGGCAGTGCGAGCCAAAAGAATGACGGGATCCGGCGAATTTGGCGCCTGAGGGAGTGCCCGAGGAAGTCTGCGCGGACGTGGCTTCCTGAGGGTCTTGGCCCTCCTTCCTTGGACGGGGTTGATATCGCTCCTTGCCGGGACGAGGCTGATATCGCTCCTTCCTGGGACGAGGCTGTTGTCCCTCCTTCCTGGGACAAGGCTGCTATCCCTCCTGCTTGGGAAGAGGCTGCGCTCCAAAGGGGGGTAGGGGCTGGGATCGATCGTGTTGGTGCGGGAAGAAGTAAAGTATGGTCTCACTTTTCCTGCCATGTCTCGTCGCTCATAAGTGCGCTCGTTGGCCCGCTTGCGAACATTGTCGAGGAACTCTCGCCGTCGGACCTCGCGGGTGTCGGCCAGCCGCTGTCGGTGCCGGGCGGCGCGGGGCGGGGATTTGCTGGCAAATCGGGAGAACTTGTCGAATACGGTGGTTTTTCGGATCGGGGATGATTGAACGTCTCGGGAGCGGGAGGGGGAGGGAATGTTGGATGATCGATCACCGAGGGGCGACGAAGCTCGGATCGGGGACGAGGACAGTGGCGACGAAACAAAGGGTCGATGGTCCCAGGCAGTAGTGCCCGATGTGAAAGGCGTCATCGCAACGGACATGGTAGGTGGTTTGATTGATGTGAAGGAGTATCCTTTGGAGAGGATGCGTAATGAAGGTGGATGATCCAGGTGAATGTAGGAGTGAAGAGACCCCCAGGCCCCAGCTGCACTGTGGATTCGGGAGACGCGCCTTTCGAGTCGCGTCTGCACGTGGGGTGTGTTTTCTAAAGTGCTTGCCGCGAGCGACCAGAATGGTTGCAAGGGCTTTTGACCGAACTTTAACCGATCACGTGCTGATGACGTAAGAGGTTAAGGACGGGAGCTGACGGCTGAATACACACACGGAACAGGAGGCATCACTGCGTCTCTTTACCAGCCAATTTCTTGACCTTGTCCTATGGGATGTTGTCGATGTGGTGCCTTATAGAAATCGGTCGCTCGATGAACTTGAAGTCGGGAGGTCTCTTGACGTCCTTCAGGGCTTGCTCGATTATCTCCTTGACCTTCGCTTTTGCCTGTTCCTTGATGCCTTTCTCCTCCCGCTTAGGGTGGTCGGTGCCCGGGCTACTGTCCACTGCTTCAATTTATTTGAGCGATTAAATCCTCCGAGAAGGTCAATCAACACAAGAGGTCAATCAATGTAGTAGGTCAATCGATGTAGCAAATCCATCGATATACCAGGTTGGACGATGTAGCAAGTCAATCGATGTAGCAGGCCAATCCACGCAGCAGGTCAATCCACGGAGCAGGCCAATCCACGGAGCAGGTCAGTCAGGTCGAGACCCCCAACTGAACGTGTCCAAGCGGCAGATGGACCATGGGTTCTAGTGTGTAAGTAGACCTCTTGAGTGTGTATCTAGTCAGCCCATTCGCGGTACGTATTGAGGCCCAGCATGGCAACGATGGGTATGTGACAGATCCCGATTTACCTACGAGAGAGCAGTCCTTAGCTCTTCTTGAAGAAGACTTCTTAAGTAAAAGGGGCCGAAGCTCCATCATCATAGCCTGACCAGGCTACTTGAGGCATGGGAGAAGTTAAAACCACTTATATTGATGGAGGACTCAGATTTGGATGTAAAGGCGGGAAAACCGTGCCGTGGTTGCGAGTAGCCACGGTCGGATGAAAACCGCCTTTCTCTCCTGGTCTCCCCCTACTTCCTTCTCGCTACGCAGCTCCTAGACGCTCATCGGCATCTGCCTTGGTTGTCTCTGCTGGAACATATCCTCGGTGTCATGCTGGAGTGAACGACGCCACTTGTCCGTCAGCCCATACAAGAAGGGCCCAAGTGCAGCCGACTTCTGGATACCCGGGGTGTGACGGATAGAAGGCTGCAATCAACTCACTCCCCAAGCACCCAGTACGTTCCTCTTCTCTCTCGTTGGCCTGTGTGATTCCAGCTTCTTCACGCGACCGACAAGGAGGCCGACACAGATGGGCCCACCAATGGTGCAGAGCGAAATCGCCCAGGTGACGATGAGGAACAGTTCCGACGGCTGAGCCCCAGCGCCAGATTCTCGTCCAAAGATTCCGTTTGCCTCGGCCAGGGCGGAGATGAGGAAGCCAATCTCACCGCGAGCTACCATAGCAAATGCAAGGATGGAGGCGGGATACAGGGAGACTGGCATCTCTGGGTCGGGTGATGCATTCTTGGTCGTGCTCGCACTGGTATTGGCTGGGGGTTCGGAAGGTCCTCCAATACTCCCGACGAGGAAGCTGGCGGCTGGGCTACAGGTTCTGTGGTAGCAGTGCACTGGTTCCCTGGGGCCAGGCCCTTTGACTTGGTCTTGCCCAGAGCGGAAACCTTTCTGACAAAGTTTTGTATCGAATGCAGCGGAGTGGCGACGGACATCAGCCAGATGCCACAAACAAGTTTGGCCAAGGTCATGAGAACTGCGTAGACGACGCCGCGCCAGACGATGGGGCCAGAAAACATTCTCGTTACGGGAATGGAAAAACCGATGGAGGCCTTGCTTAACTTAGCTGAGCTTTTCGGTGCACTAAAGAGGAATGATAACTCACAAAAAAGAGCGGCTTCAAGAAGTGCTCCACGACAACGCCGTAGTAGGCCTTGTACACCTCTAGACCAGATGTGGCCGAGCATGGCAACTGTTCGGGGGACTGGGGCTGGTCTTGTGCAATAGCTCCCTCATTGGCTTTGCGGCTGGTGGGCGCCGAAGAGGTCGACGTCTCGCCGGGCGGCGCGGCCGTTGCAGTCTTCCTCGTTGGGTGCGGCACCTCCGAGTCCCACCAGCTAATCGCTGCGCCAGCAATGTAAGGTGCAAATAGGCCTGAAGTTCCCGCGTAGGTTCCTCCAACGACGAGGGCGAGGAGAACGATCGTGTGAATGGCAAAAGCCGTGTGCGTCAGGGACAGCATCCTATAGAGCTTGCCCTCGGGGCTCTTTTTACGCCTCGCATTGAGAGAATGGGTGGCGGGCTGTACGATGAAGCGGCAAGCAAGAGGTGACGCGACAGCAAAGCCAATGGACACCACTACCGGCCGAACAACCGTGACGGCAGTGAAGTTGTCTCCGCCCAGGTTGGAGATGACCTGCACCATGATCAGGCCTACCACGTCATCCATCATTGCGGCGCTCGTTAGAACCACGCCCAGACGAGTAGACGAGAGACCGCTAGTGCCCAAGATGGTGAATGTTGTGCCCAGACTGGTGGAGCAGAGGGCTGCGCCGGCAGCAAAGGCCTGCAGGGGCGAGGCTCCAACCATAGGTCTCAGAATGAAGGAGAGACCCATGGGCGCAGCGATGCCAGTAGCTGCGACGCCAGTCGAGAGCATAATGTTGGCCTTGAGAGACTTGAATCATGTGGACAGCCCGCCCTCGTAGACGAGTAGGAGCAGACCAAGGTATCCAAGCTGCATGGCAGCCTCCTCGAACTCCCGCGGCAGCCACCCGGCACCGGCAGTGCCGGCTGCAATTCCAAGGAGAACTTGTCCAATAAGACCACAGTAGATGAGTTTGTCAAGGACATGGTTCACAATGTTCAGCAGCAGGAGAAAGCCGGAGAGGATGACGATGATCTTGATGGAAGGTTCGTGGTATGCAAGTGAGGATTCCATGATGACGTATTGGGCATGGTTTTGGGGTGTAAGAAACTAGAAAGACTCCATCAAGGATTGCTGGGCAGAAAAATAGAGATGAATTGAGGTGTTAATTGTGTAGTTTGGTGAACTGATATGTCGAAATGCAGAGTATGTGATGAGTTGAGTTGAAATGGTCAAGCTTGAACGGAGAGAAACGAGAGAGACACCATCTTTGTTCTTGGCTCTGAACACACCCTGCTGATTAGGTAAGTCCTGTGACGGAAAAAAACGGCCGGAGAGCCGGGCGCCAAGTGGGGCCGAACAAGCGGAAAGTGGACCCCGCTGGATTCCGCCGCCCGCTGTCCAAGGCCGAGCCGCTGTGTCCTGATTTTTTTTCCCGCGCTGTGGACTGGACTGACAGTGGTCAATGACCGCGGCATGGTCCCATTTTCGCCTCCCGACCGCCCACCGCCCCGTTCCCGACTCGGGCCCCCCATACCTGCACGACACATCTAGGCCCCGCGATCCTAGAATGACAACCTTGACCCTTTACTTCTGCAACTCCAGTCTTCAGCGGCAGTAGCACATCGCCGCAGCGATGAAGTCGTTCCTCTCCGCCGCGAGCCGCCTCGGCACGCGACCACGACCAACCTCCATACCGACAACATCCACGAGATGGACATGCGCAGAGTGCCGCGGGACCCAATGGAGTCGTCCCCGAGGACCTCTCCCTGCCGCTGCCCGGGCCTTTACCTCCAGGGCCAGACCAAACGGGAAGATGCCGCCGAGACGGACGGGCGCCATCCTCCTTGCCTCGGGTGGTGGCGTTGCGGCTGCTGGCGCGCTGGCCTTTGCGGACGATATCAAAAATGGCTATGGCGCCGCTGAGCGCGCAGGCAGGGTGGCTGCCACGCTGTTTATATGCATCAACGAGTAGGACGCCTTCAGCACCAAGACTTCTTCAGCCGCTGATGCGACAATAGTTATCGGACAACCTTGAACCAGCGAGAGACCGAGGAGGACGAGAAACGGAGGACGGTGCTGCTCAACGACTGCCACCAACGATGCGCCGATAGAACGCTCAAGCTGCTCGAGAGCAACGGCGGCATCTTCATCAAGCTGGGCCAGCACCTGGTACGCCACACAGCCCCTCCTCTTGTTTCAAGACACCACTGACCCTCCATGAACAGAGTGCCATGAACTACCTCCTCCCCCCCGAGTGGACAAACACCTTCATCCCCCTCCAGGACCGCTGCCCCGTGTCCTCCTACGACTCCATCATCGAAATGTTCCGTCTCGACACCGGCGAGGACCTGGCCGACTACTTCTCCGACTTCTCTCTCGAGCCCATCGGCGCCGCCTCGCTGGCGCAAGTCCACACAGCCACAATCAAAGAGACGGGACAGCAGGTCGCCGTTAAGGTGCAACATCCCGGTCTCGCTCAGTGGGCGCGTCTCGACCTTGCCTTGACCGGTTTCTCCTTCTCCATGCTCAAGCGCTTCTTCCCCGAATACGATCTTGAATGGCTTTACTCCGAAATCGAAGTTTCCCTTCCCAAGGAGCTCGACTTCCGGGAAGAGGAGCGCAACGCCCGCCGCACAAAGGAATACTTTGCCCGCCTGCCCGAACACCCCCTTCTCGTGCCCGAGGTCCTCTGGGCCCGCCAGCGCATCCTCGTTATGGCCCGCGAGTCCGGTGCCCGCCTCGACGACCTCGCCTACCTTGACGCCAACGGCATCGACCGCGATGAGGTCTCAGCCTGCCTCTCGCGCATCTTCAACGAGATGATCTTTGGCAACGGCGCACCGCTACACTGCGACCCTCACGGTGGCAACCTTGCCATCCGCCTCAACACCTCTCGCAGCGCTCGCCACAACTTCGACATCATCCTCTACGACCACGGCCTCTACCGCGACATTCCCCGTGATCTGCAGCGCTCCTATGCCAAGATGTGGCTCGCTGTCATCGACGGCGATATGACCCGTATGCGCCGCTACGCCAAGGAAGTCGCCCATATCACCGACGAGCAGTTCCCCATCTTCGCCTCGGCCATCACCGGCCGTGACTACAGGGTCCTCGCCAAGAAGGAGGTTGACGCTGAAAAGGCCGCCGCCGCTGCCGCCGAGAAGCAATCCTCCGGCCCCTCCATTCTCGAGACCCGTACCGAGGATGAGAAGAAGCAAATTGGCGACGCTCTCTCCGAAGGCCTCCTCGCCGACCTCGTCACCATGCTAGGCCAGGTACCGCGCATCATCCTCCTCATCCTAAAGACCAACGACCTCACCCGCGCCCTCGACGAGAACCTGCAGACCCGTCAGGGCCCTATTCGCACATTCATGATCCTCGCCCGCTACTGCACCCGCACCGTCTTCGAGGAACAGCTCGAAGAGCTCCACGCTCGCGGTTCCCTCCTCTGGCCCCCAAACACCCTGCGCTTCATTGCCATTTGGGCTGGCTTCCTGCGCGTCGAGATCAAGATTGGTGCATTTGAGATGTGGCTCGGCGTTAAACGTGCCCTGGGCCTCAAGCGCACTGAGCTGGCATCGCCCGGCGCTCTTTGAAGCGCTTCATCATTCGCTTGAACAATATTAGACGACCCCTGAATTCTACCGCATGCCCATGTGTTCAAATAGAGCACCAGCATAGACTTGCTTTTTAATGATAGAAATCCCTACATTTGCAGCGGTACAGTTTGCAGCAGCATGGCCGTTGCGCCCATAAACATAGCAGGAGCACTCCACGGCGAAAGCTATGTTACCAACGAAAATAGAACTTGTTCATCTCGGAGACGTCATGAAAGTAACCCACTTGGCCATCGTCCATGTCCCAGTATTTGCCGGCCCGACGACCTGCGTTGCAACTCCAAACACCAAAACGCCAAACATCCGCTTGAGGCGGTACCAAATTTTACCCATTATCAACACCTAGGCCATCCTCTGCCGCTTTGCAGCGTCGACAGCAGCTCCAGCACCGGTCCCAGCACCAGCAGCAGGCGCCCCTGTGCTGTTCGTCACTTCAGCGAGGGGCGGTCTTCCGGCACCACTGTCTTGCGGAGCAGGCCTCTTGGTCATGGTCGGCGGACGGTATGAGGTCCTGTTGGCCAAGGGACTAGCCGGGCCAGCTGGAGCCCCGATCCGTCTGCCCAACGCCGGGTTGGACACGCCGCCAGTAGGTCTCACCGGGGTGAAGCCTGTGCCGCCCGAAGCCTGCTGGCTCTGGCTGGACGAGGGAGGAACATGCTGGCCACTCCGGTTGACTGGCTTGGAAGAGTTGTGGTCGATGCCGGGAGTTTTTCGGATAGACGGGCTATCCAGCTTGGGGTTGAATGCCTGTGCTCCGGCCGGGATCGGTGGGGCGGCACCTGTCACAGGCTCCTGTGGCACAGCTCGTGCTGAGAAGAAACCGACAGGCTCGGGGCCGTTGGCGCCGCCAGCGTTGGGCGGGGGAGTGGCGTTCCCATTCCTAGGAGGTTGCTGAAGCCCCGGGACATTTGATGGAGGCCTGGGCTGGTTGGGCGGCGCCGGGCGGTTCTGGCCTCCCTGTGCATATTGCCCTTGCTGGGGCCTGTTCTGATACGGCGTCTGCGGGCCATTGGATCCGATGTTTCCAGCCGATGCGCTTCTGCCCATGGGCCTGGCTGGAGGCTGCATGTTGACGGGCGGAGGAGCAGGAGCAACGCTGCCCGACCTAGAATTGGGTCCGGTTGTGTCGTTGCTGGGCAGACACACCTCGTCCGGGTGGCCCTCGTCAGCCATGGCAAAGTCGGCCTCATCAAAGTCGGCGTCCAGAAGGTCCTCGAGGCCCATAGCGTCAGCCATCTCCTTCTTGACGGCCTCCTCCTTTTCCCGTGCCTCCTTGGCCTTGTCCTCTCGGGCCCGGTCTTCCCGGGCCTTGTCTTCCCGCTTCACATAATCCGCATGGCGATGCAGCCTCGACTCGTCGAACTTGGTAGGCGCGGGCTTGATCTTGGTGACCTTTGCGAGGTATTCCTTGTCGTAGATGCAATTTCCGAGGACGTTACCAAAGCTTCGAAGGGCTCTCTTGAGCGCGTCCGTGGTTCCCTCCTTCTTGGCTTTTTCAAATGCCGCCGCCTTGCCCTTGCAGTTCTCGATGTGGCCGTAGCCAATGTCCTCGTGGAAGGTGCCGTCCCGGAGAGTTACGCGGACGATGACCGACAAACCCAGGCTGATCTTGAATGTCTGCGGGTGCTCATCGACAAAGTCGACCTGTATGTTCTGTATTGACGATGACCAGCCGTTGAAGCCAAAGACCTCATTTGCGAGCGCGATGCACTTCTCCGCAGCGATGTAGTGGACTTTCTGGCCCGAAGGGCCTGATCGGGAGGAGAGGTATTCGGGTCCGAGTTGCTTCTCGAGGCGACTCTGCAATGTGGCAATCTGCTGGGCCGTGTACTCGGTCATGCGCTTCTGCGGCTCATCAAAGGGGTTCGCCAGCGTGGCGTTGTGCTGGTCGCCTGGGCTATTTGTTGTCAGTATGGAGGGGAAGAGACGCGTCTCGTGGAAGGTGCACCCACGCAGGCATCTTGACTGGTATGCGGGTTTCAAGTTTCCATTCAGGGCTGGATGTTTCAATCTTGCAGGACTGAAGCCAGGCGAGCAGGTGGCGATGATGGTGACAGCCGGCGGGGTAGCGTCGCGGGTGCCTGGCTGTCGATGTGTTGTCCGGGCGGAGAGTCCGGGGTGGAGGCGCGTCGGGCAGCCGCAGTCATTGTGGTGACCACACACGCGTCGAGACGCCAGGCAACGGGTAGTCACGTGATCGACGCCATCACCATTCGAGGCTTGCTGACTATGCACAGTGCAAACTTGGATCATCGGATAGAAGCATCAGTTGGTCGACATTCATGGCACATTCAACATGGAAAAAACAACCCAAGTGCAGATTTCCTTCCCACCCTGTACAGCCCGAAACCAGGGCTTGATGATTAATTACATGCATTACAAAGGAGAAAAACACAAAAGCCACCGCGCCTCCCTTGCGCATCAGTCCCTCGCGGGGGGCCAGACAGTAAATCCGCCCGGCCTAGATCTCTCCGGGGCAAGGAAGAGCATAGTGCCCTCCAAATCCCAGGAGGAGGGGATATCGTGAGTGAAAGTGTCAGAACGCCGTGCCGCCGCCCGTGTGCGCGATTGATTGTCCGCGGAAACCAAAAAGTCTATGCCCGTGATGCCTCATGCTGGAAGACCGAGAAACAATAGTGCGAGTCGTCGATGGGTCGTAAATAATGGATGTTGAGGGATCCAAGGGGGCCGTCCCTCATGCTTCTGTTGCTGTTGTTGCTGCCGTCGTTGTCCGTGGTCCTTTCCTTCCACATCTCATGCACGCGGTTTGCCTTGTTTCTACCAGGGCCCAACGCGGACGGGAGAGCCGTAGGCGCCGGAGATGAGCTGGTTGAGGATCGAGTTTGGGTCCGTGGCGCTGTTGGTAGGACCCGAAGAGGAGCCGCCGTTGTGGGCCATCCAGCCGACACTGTTACTCATGGCGTTGATGGCGGCGCTCATGCGGCCACCAGAACGTTCGTTGTGCTTGGACAACTTCTGGTCCCACCCGCCGGAATGCAGGTTCAGGCCACCGCCGCGTTTCGCTGCCTCGTTGATGACAAGAGCCCAGGCTTTCGAGATTTCGTCGTACGCGCTCTCCTTGTGGTGTCTATACTGCTGGGGCTCCCAGTCGGGCAGGTTGTGGATAATTTCGGTGGCGCCATCGAGGTATTGAAGGGAGACTGTATGTTGAGGCTCGATGGGCGGGAGGTATTGCGGGGTGAAGTCCAGGAGGGCGTCGATCAGGGCGATGAGAGGCGACTTGACTCGGTAGTATGTGTAGTCGGAGCTTGACTCGCCATAGGGAATGGCGGCCTTGAATTTGTCCTCGTACTCCTTCAGAACGCTGTGGGCCGCAGCGACGGGAGGCCTCGGAGCGCTGGTGACGACTTCGTGGCCGATGTCAGGGTGACGCTCGCAGATGCGTTCCAGGGCGGTGCGGAGCTGGGTGGGATCCAGTGTCTCGAGGAGTCGGGGCAGAGTCAAGGGGCGACCGATGAGTTCGCTGGCGCGGACCTTCTTGGACGGGCGGGCGAGTTGCCGAGAGGCGAAAGCAGGCGAGCTGCGTGGGGAGACGGACATTTCCTCGCCATCCTCGTCGGCCTTGCGCTTGCGGGTGCTCGACATGTTGTTATGGAAGGGGCTGCCTGGGAGGGAGTTAGAAATGGGACTGATGCTGGGAGAATCGCCCCAGAGCGACCACAACGTCGGTCGAATCCTAGGGCGATGCATCGGGAAGACCTCGACGGGTACATACCGGAACGAGAGGGCGACAGGCGGGAGGGATCGTGGTGGTGATGCAGGAGAGGAGGCTGTGGCGACAGAAGAGCGTTCATTTTCCGGGCGGCTGTCGTCGGGGCCTTGAATTGCCGATGGCCACTGGCAGGCTTTTCGGCAGATGTGGTGTAAGATGCTTTCTCGTCGCTTCGAAAGGACGACCGAATGAATGGGTTGTTGTGTAGGGTTGGTGGTGGTGAAAGGAGGAGAGCCGGTGAGGGGAAGAAGGCAGCGGTCGGTCGGTCGGCGGTTGTGTGGTGGAAGATCGGTCGGTCGTCAAGGGAAATGGGCCGGGGGCGCTGTGGTTGTTTTGAATGGCTGCCGGGATTGAGGTCGGATGGGGGGGTGGCCCTGGTTCGGTCGGCCGGTGCAGGGAGTTTTTGCGAGGGAAGAGCAAGACTAGCAAAGGGCTTGCAGGCTCGGCGGATCCCAAGCACGGGCGGAAAAGGAATCAGAATCACACCCCGTTAATGCTACCTAGATAATGCCGAGGCCTGGATTGATGCAACAAGGAACACTGCTGCTCCAGTCAGAGTGAGTTGGTAAGGTCAGAGGTGTCAGGTGGAAGCGAGGGGGCTTGTTTTAGGAGCATCCAGAATGGTCAAGTACGGGCAGAATGCCATGTCTAGAGGTGGTGTCACAGTACCTCGTTAGGCTGCTAGCAGACTGTTAGGCCGGTATCTAGGCGCCACCAGCTGAGTGGTCAGGAGCCTGACAGATAGCTGGCCACCGCCTCCGTCGATGACAAGACAACATAAGATCTGGATAGAGTTTTCATCCACATGGAACACATGGAACATCCCGGAACATGGTGTTCGTTTGTGAGTCCCGTTGTTGCTTGACTGGCAGCCTGGGGCACTGGGCAGCAAGAACCCCAGAGTCAGCAAAGAGGGAGGCGGTCAGTCGCAAGTTGAGTGGTAGTTCATCCACACTGAAGGCGCTAAAAGCCACACGGACCCTCTTCCCGCCCCACACTTTAGCATGCCCCACTCATCCTTATCCTTATCGGCCCAGAAAAATTCAAGACTGCATTCATTCGAAGGGTCGAGATGCAGCCTCTGCTTTCCCTGAGAACCACTGCAGCACCCCTCCGGATCAGCAACGCCAAAAACACCACAAACACAATGGCGACAGAAAAGCCTACAAAGGACTCGGTCAAGAATGACGTCGAGGCCACATCCCCCAAGAAGCGCAAGGCCGATCTCGAGGAGCTCGAGGTCGACGTGACCGCTCCCGAACCCCCCTCCAAGAGAGCCAAGCGTGCCCTCAAAAAGGGCAAGCCCCTGCCGCCCAAGCCCGACAGCGACGACGATAAGCCCGGCAAGTCGTCGCGGCCCAAGAAGCAGCCCACCGACAACACGGACGATCTCAACGACGACGCCCCCGACGACAAGGACAAGGCCAAGGCCGCCCCCGTCCGCTCCGAGCATGCCGTCTGGATCGGCAACCTGCCCTTCACCGCCACCATCAACGAGCTGCGCGGCTGGCTCGTCAGCAAGTCGGGCGGCGCCGTCTCGGAAGAATCCATCACCCGTGTCCATCTCCCGACGCAGAAGCTCCCCGGCAAGAAGGATAAGGCCAACAAGGGTTTCGCCTACGTCGACTTTGCGGACCTGAGCTCCAAGCTCGCCGCAATCACCCTGTCCGAGGAGTGGCTCGGCATTCGCAAGCTTCTCATCAAGGACCACACGTCGTACGAGGGCCGGCCGAAGAAGGAGGAGCGCGCCGCTGCCGCTGCTGCTGCCGCTGCCGCTGTTGTCGACGATACGCCTGCGAGTCGCAAGATTTTCGTCGGAAACCTGGGTTTCCAGACGACTGAGGACGATGTGCGCAACAACTTTGAAAAGTGCGGCGAGATCGACTGGGTCAAGACGGCGACGTTTGAGGACTCGGGCAAGTGCAAGGGCTACGGCTGGGTCAAGTTCCGCGAGGCCGAGTCGGCCGCCTGGGCCGTCAAGGGGTTCGTGAAGCTCAAGGAGGAGATTGAAACGGAGGACGACTTTGTCACCCCCGCCAAGAAAGAGGAGGAGGAAGAGGAGGCGTCGTCGTCTTCGTCCTCAGGCTCAGACAGCGACAGCAACAGCGACGCGGAGAAGAAGGAGAAGAAGCCCAAGAAGGTCACGAAGAAGGTCGCGCCCGCACAGCCCGAGAAGCGCTTCAAGACGCGCAAGTGGTGGGTCAACCGCATCGCTGGCCGGACGCTCAAGATTGAGCTTGCCGAGGACGATCAGACGCGGTACAAGAAGCGGTACAAGGGCGGTCCGAAGAAACAGGCTCCCGGCGCGAGCCAGGACGCCGAGACGGGCGAGGAGGCTTTCCAGCGGAGGAGGAACGGTGGCGCCCCCAGGCCCGCGGCGACGGAGGGAGCATCGTCGGCTCCTCCTAAGCCTGCCAAGGAGCTCAAGACGCAGGACGACTTGTTGGTCGCAAGGCTGACGGGTGCGGCGGCCAAGTCTACGGGAACGAAGATCAAGTTTTAAAGGGGTGCCTCCTCTGGCTGGGACGACATATTTACCAGGATAGAAAGGGCGTTGGGGAGCGGGATGTACAAAAAAGCATCGTTTCTGTCCTCCCAGTCGTCAATTTGATCTGGCCTGCTGTACACATTTTTTTTTGGTCACCCCTAGTACCGCGCAATGATCCAGTCCCGCCTCTCCTGCTCGGGCAGCCCCTCGAGAAAGCTTGTCTCGGCCTCCTTGATGGCCAGGTAGCGCTCAACGAGCTCCTCTCCAAGTAGATCTATCAGGTCTTCGTCTGCGCGGAGGGCTTCGAGCGCCTCGCCTAGTGATTGGGGCAGCATTTCCGTCACGTTGAGCTCACGGCGGTCATTTTCGGTTAGTGTGGCTGGGTCGACCTCGCAGTCGCCCCAGGTCAAGGGCGTGGCGTTTTTGATGCCAATCATGCCGCCGGCCAGGACGGCCGAGAGGGCGAGGTAGGGGTTCGCGAGGCCGTCGAGGCATTTCACTTCCCAGTGGCTGCCGTCGATTTTGCGGAGGGGCGTCTCACGGTTCTGTGTGCCCCAGGTAACGTGGCGGCCGCCGGCCCAGGCGCCGTCTTGAAGTCGGTCGTAGCTGGAAGCACCGCTGTATGTGAAGGCGCAGATGGCGCGGAGGTGCTTGAGGATACCCGCGTAGAAGGGCTCGTAAACCTCGGGCTTGTCGCCGCCGGCAGAGGAGATAGAAACGTGGGCGTGGGCGGCATTCCCGCAGGCGTTGGCAAAAGGCTTGGGGTGCAGGCTGACGCGGTAGTTATTGCGGGTGGCGTGGTGAGAGAGGACCTCGCGTACGTGGAGGAGGGTGTCGACGGCCTCGAGGGGGCTGCCACAGGGCAGGGAGATTTCGAACTGGCCGGCGGCGCTCTCGGGATGGAGCTGCTCGATGAAAATGTTGTGTTTGGCCAGCTCCTCGACGGCGGGTTCGAGAACCTCGGCCACGGCGTAATGGTCCATGGCGCGTGAGACGCTCCAGGCATGGCCGTCACTGTCGAGAGTGGCGTACGTCTCGGCGGCGTTGCCGGTCCTACGGTGGAATAGGACGAGCTCGACCTCGAAGCCCACCTGGAAGGTAAAGCCACGGCGCGACGCCAGATCGACGAGTCTCTGGAGGAGTGAGCGGGGACAGAGCGGGACGTAGGAGCCGTTTTGCTCGCGGAAGTCGCCGTAAGCCGTGAGATGGCCGTCTCCAGGGCCCTCGACGAGCGAGGTAAAGTCAGGGTGGAGGCGGTACTCGCCCGTGGCGACGACGCCGGGGATGATCAAGTCGTTCTGCAGCAGGCCGAGGCATGCCTTTGTGAGGCCGATGGAAAAGTCGCCATCTTCGCGCAGATGTTTAAGGACGCGGCGCAGAGGGACGGCACGCATTCGGGACGTGGCAGTGAAGTCGTTCCAGTAGATGCGCAGAAAGGTGGGCTGTCGCTTGCCTTCGAGGAAAGCCTCGAGGAGGTCAAGGTCGCTGCTGCCGATGCTCCGGCGGTGCTCGGCGAGTCTCTCATCGATTTGGAGCTCAAGCTCGAGGTGATAGACTTTGTTGGAGTTGTTGAAGAGGACGTCCCTGACTAGCTGGCTGGCCTGGCGCCAGGTGATGTGCTGCTTTCGGGCAAATTCGCTGAGGACCTGCACAAGTCAGAGAGGGCACTGCACGCCAGAGGGGAACGGAATCTCACCTTTCCCAAGACCTCCCTCACTTGCAGGACGGCGAGGAGGAATGTCTCGGGGAACCAGTGACCGTCAGTGCTCCAGAGTATCTTTGACCAGGGACAGAGCTCGAGGAGCTCGCGCAGGGCAGTCTCCTGGCCATCCTGGCTGAGGATGGGGAAGATTTCTCCAAAGTCGGCGTAGACATTGGAATACACGGTGGCCAGGTATCCGGCATCCCTGGTGTAGGGGTAGCTAGCATGGAGCAGGACAATGGGCACGGTAGGGTACTCGCGGATGAACTCCTGGAGGTGGGCGGGCGATGACTTTGTCAGGGCAATGTCGCTGTCACCGAGACCGGTGTGGAACTGGATGGGCTTCTTTGCGGAGCCTTCGCTGTCACGAATGACGGCAGCCAGGCGGTGGACGAGGAACTCGTTGAGTCCGACATGATTGAGCCGGGTAAACGCCGTGTCGGTGCCTTGGGTGTGGGTGCGGTAGATTGTCTCAAAGACAGCGCGAGCGATGGCAAGGTCGGGTTTACGAGGGATGTCGAGACCTGTGCGGTAACAGATGACGGACTTGAACGCCACAACTTCGGGGTCATTGACGGCGCGCAGGAGAGCGAGGTCGAACTCTTCAATGGCCTGGTCAAAGGCGTGGGCAATATCCTCGGAAGTCTTGCGGCCAGAGACCTGCTCGGGGCAGTAGGAGGCGATGATTTCTGCGGCGACCTGCTCGATGCGAACGATGCGTTTGGCGGGGTTGGGGACATGGTCGTCAAAGTAGGAGTACGGATACACATCGTCCTCGCCGTCGAGGCCGTCGTCGACGAGGATGGTCTCTACACCAGCGAGACACTCCTGGACCCAGGCGTCGTAATCGTCGATGCGGCGGTGCTCAATGGCATTGACTACGGCTTCCCAGGTGGCTTCACAGCGGAGGACGCGGGAGAGCTGGCGAACGGCACGTAGGTGGGCGAGGCTCGTGAGGGAGGAGTGGATGGCGTCGCCGCTGGCCTCGGAGGCGATGGAGAGCAGCGGATACCGGCCGATGGCGTCGAGGCTCAGCAGCGGGTGGGCGTGGTTGTCGATGATTGGGGTCGTTTGGATGGTGTGCGTGAGCAGGGCCTGGCCCGTCAGCCTGGCTGCGGGAGGCATTGTGCTCGTGGTTGGTGAAGTGGTTGCTGCTGAGCCTGACGGAGGTGGTCAATTGGCGTGATGGTGTGAGGGGGAGGAATGCGGTCGGTGGTGTCAGCGAGGGGGGATTGCGTGATAACCCCTCCTCACGGTGCTGTGCCCGCACCCTGCGTTCGTCCGTCTGCCGCCATCTTGGGTCAGCGACCCCGCGATGTGATGTGATGCAAAGTACGCGTGCTTGTGCTCCTGTGCCGCGCCCGGAATGACGACCGGGTGTCTCGCCGGTGCAATCACAAGCGAGGGATCAGCGACTACGTTGGAAAGAGTTCTGCCAAGAAGACGTGGAGAGCTACACAAAGGCAAAAGCTGAGCTCCAGAGCTGCCGATTGGAGGGTTGGAGGTGAGGTCGCAGTGGTGATGTTTTGGGGAGCTGCCGGTTCCATCAGGTCAGCTCAGGTGCCCTGCAGTCACCACGGGCTGGCCCGGCGGGGGGCGGGGCCGTTCTACCATGGCCAGGAGGTGCCGGCTGGTTTACTACTAGTGCTCGGTGCCAGCGCCCCTGACAGTCACCCATGAGCACGCGACACGGGAGCAAGTAGAATAAACCGCTTAAAATGTATGATGATGTTGTTTAATGTCCAGAGGAAGCATGACTCCAGTCGTCAAATGAGGTTTGAAGTGCCAGTGCTTTGTTTTGCTAGTCGGAGTACTCGGAGAGGCAAAACTCCTCCAGCTGCTTGAAGGCAACCTCTACATCATCATTGATGACGACCATGTCGTGAACCCCAGTAGCAGCAAAATCCATCTCGTCTTTGGCTCGAGCCAGTCTTCGCCGGATACTCTCATCATCTTCGGACCCCCGACCTCGCAGCTGCTTCTCAAGAACCTCGAGGCTCGGTGGCGAGATGAAGACGAATCGCGCGTCGAGTTGCGTCTTCTTGAGTTGTTTGATGCCCTCCATCTCCATGTCGAGTAGAGCAATCTTTACTTCCCACTGTCATGTGTCTGACTTCATTCCAGGCTGTGCCGTATAGGTTGCCGTTGAACTCTGCATGCTCGATGAAGGCGCCGAGTCGAATGAGGTTTTTGAATTCGTCTCGTGAGATGAAGTCGTATGCGTTGGATGTCATTTCTCCCGGTCTGGGCTTTCTGGTCGTGTATGAGACTGCCATGTGGAATGTTCCGGGGTGTGCCTCTCGCAGTTTGCGGCAGAGTGTGCTCTTTCCGACGCCCGAGGGCCCCGAGATGATGATAGGGCGGTGCATCGGTTCATCGAAATCATCTGGGATCTTGTTGCAGGAAGCCATGGCGAGTTTGATGCAGCTGTAGTTGCAGTGGGCGGGGATTTCAAGTTGATTGTTTGCAGACGAGGAAGTTGGAGCGTGAGTTTTGCGTATAAGAGTGTCTGGGTGCAGAGAAGAGCTGATGTAGATGGATCAATAGCGAGAGGTTTGATTCTTGTGCAGAGTAAAGGAAATGATGAACAATGGAGGCAGAAAACCGAAATGGAGGGAGCCGTCTCAGACTTATCCTTTGGGCAGATGAAGTTATCGCGCGGGACGCCACGATGCGCCTCCTCATCGGCCTCAAAAGTTAGACCAGCGTCTTTTCTGGTGGAAGCGCCTCCAGGCAGTCATATCAATAGACAAGAATTGCATGAGGTCTCTAGCTCTCAGGTGACACACACTCATCGGTGCAGCACATTGGCTGGGAGCACGGCATGTTTGCATGTGTGACGACGGAGCTGAGAACCGCTCTGACAACAAGATCGTAGTTCGTCACGAGTTGACTACTGTAAAGAATCGAACTTTGACTGCTCTTTTGCATTTTAAAATTTCACCATCAGCACATATCTCTCTTCAGCCTGCTCTGAAAAAGTCGTCTGCCACCGTGACTATCACCCACCATCTCAAGCCACACCCACCGCCATCATATGCAATGTCATCTAAGAGCGATGCCCTAAATGCTACCGCCTGATTTGGAGAGAGAAAAAAGGGCATGTGGCGTCCCTGACTGCAGCCAGGAGGTCATCACGATGACGTGGATGGTCCTCCTCTCCTGGGTGGAGCGTTAAGTTCTGGCGGGGGCAAGTTGACCTGCCTGCTTTGATGCTCAAGTCAATCCATCATGTTAACCGACCGACATAGGAGCTGAGGACAATGCTGAATAAACCAACATGATCCTAATCCATGATGAGAATGTGATGGTGAGGTGGTTTATTGGATTGGCAGAGGGACATCGTGTTGGTCATGGTCATGGTGTGTCCAGGACCCATCAACCCCTGAATTAGGGGATTTCAGGGGCGCGAGGCCGCCGGGACCCACCGTGACCGTCCGGCTTCAGCGGGGCGGTGCCTCCGGGTGTCCGCTGCTCCGGCCGGGAGAGGCCTGGGGACTTTTATCCCAGCCGCATCACGTACCAGCTGCCTCTGATGAAGCAGTGACTCATTGACAGTTGGTATCACGGTCCCAAACACTCCAGAACTGGCATGGATGAAGACTTCAACACCCTCACGTTCAAGTTGGCCAATGAAGCCCTGTCTGCTTCATCCGCTCGACCGCCGCGATCTTGAGCTTCTGAGGTGAATACACTCTCTCAACCAGACTCCCGTCAGCCTCCTCGTATCGTCAGCGTCATCACCAACCCTCCGTGCCGTGCAAGACGTTCGCAGCCATCTCCACCCGCCATACGAACACCACACTCACCGTAACACCACCAATCCAACATCTGATCACTGATCAAACGGCCCTCCTCCAAGACATTCCCATCGGCCCGGTCCCACCAACTTCAAGGTTAACAAGCCACCGGGCCAGTCCGTATCTTTTTTCAGCATCACCAAGCCCGTTTTCTCCAAAGAGTTCAACCCATCCCAGCCCCCCGACTGGCCCATCTGCCCGGCCACACCACGGCGCCACACCGACCAAGCGCTGACCAGCGCGTTCCTGGATCGATCTCGTCGTCGCAGAGTGCAACGTCGCAACGTCGCATGCGCCTCAGGGACGACACGCAGCACTGCACCGCACTGCACCCATCCGAGCTAGGTCCCTTGCGGCTGAGCACAGCAACGTCCTAATCACCCCAACTTGATGTCATTCCCATGCGCAGCCAGCCCAGGACAAAGAAAGCAACCACGGCCGCCCCGGCGTAGTCTCCCAAACCTTCCCCAACCCGGCATCGCCCCCAGCGCCGTCATCCCTCCGCCGCCGTCCGGTTCCGCCCGGCTCCAAACCTTGCACGCGCCAAACGCATGCCACAACGTGATTTCTCCCCGGATGGCAGCACGACGCGTGGGGCGCTTGTCGACCCAGCGCTGTGGATGACAGCTGTCTGGGGCGGCGATCTATTTCGAGTCTGCAGTGGTCGTGGAGGCTGTGGGTGAGCCTTGGCGATGGCACGCTTCCAAATGTCACAACGCTAGAATGGCTGGCTCGTGGCACGGCACGATGGCCTCACGATGGGCAATTCGGAGGGAGGGCTTTGCTACATAAGAAACCGTCTGGACTCGGTTTCTGGGGGTTTTGTTTTTGGATCATCATCAGCATCATCAACACTGCAATCACAACACTCATCAACAACCTCACTTTCCTATCTTCCATTTCCTTGGTCTTATTTCCTTACCACCTTCGCTACTACAATCTTCTCATCTTTGACTTGATCGAACTTCTTCATCTCTCGCTTCATCTATTACTCTCCATTTCTTCATCAGCATCACATCACATCTTATCACTTAGACTTACACACTTCCGCCAATATGCGCTCCAACACCATCTTCGCCGCCGGCTTCGTCGCCGCCTCCGCGGTCATGGCTGCCCCCGTCGAGGTTCGCGCCGACAATGGTCCCCTCCTCCCCGCCACCGGTGTGCAGACCGAGTCGACCGGCCCTCTCATTCCTACCACCGCCGCCTCCCAGGGTGTGCAGACCGAGTCGACCGGGCCCCTGATCCCGACCACCTCTGCCTCGCAGGCTCCTCTGACCACTGAGACCACCGGTCCTCTCATCCCCACTACGTCTGCCTCTGCCTCGGGTGCTCAGACGACCGAGACCACCGGTCCCCTGATTCCCACCACCACCGCCTCGGGAAGCGCCTCTGGCAGCAGCACTGGCACTGCTTCTCACAGCTCCACGGCCTCAGGCAGCGGTACCACCACCAGCAGCGGCACTGCCACTGGCACTTCGACTGCCTCTTCTTCCTCGGGCACTGGTACTGCTACTCACAGCAGCGCAACTGGCAGCAGCACCGGCACCGCTTCCCACTCGGGTTCCGGCACTGCTACCGGCACTGCGACCAGCACTGGCACCGCCTCCAGCACTGCTTCCGCCTCCGGCTCCGGCTCCGCTTCTGGCTCCAGCACCGGCCCCGCCCCCACCAGCACCGGGACCGTCACCGTCACCGGCACTCAGACTGTCAACCCCCCTCTCACCACCGTAGCCCCGCCTCCCCAGGTCCTGACTGTCCTGACGACCATCACCGAAGACTTCACCGAGTATGTCACCTACGTCCCTGTCACCATCACCAACGGTGGCTCTGGCTCCGAGACCATCACAGTCACCCAGACCGTCACTGAGCAAAACACCGTCACCGTCGACGGCAACGGCAACGGCAATAGCTGCGCTCCCACCGGCACTTCTACCCAGACTCCCCCTCCTCCTAACCCGACCGGCTCGGGCTCGGGTGGTTCCTCCTTCTACCCCTCCGCCATCTACCACTACGATGTCTCCACCGGTGCCATCACCTGCGGCGTCGAAGACGGCCTGATCGAGAAGTTCCCCACCAACAAGGGCCAGGACATCACCACCCTCGTCACCTTCACCTACCCCGAGGAGTCGGCCGGCAAGAAGTGCCAGTTTGAGTTCTTCCTGTCCACCGCCTCGACCCTCGAGGGCAGCGGCAAGATTGACGTCTTCACCTCTCTGGCTCCCGCTCCCGGCTGCAAGGCTGCCTGGCCCCCGGGTAACCAGCGCAACGTCCACGCCGGTCGTCTGTCTGCCCATGTCGGCGCCTTTGCGACCTGGGACGCCACCTACGGTGCCTCGTACCTGACTGAGCCCACCGACTGCAAGGCTCCCGGCACCCAGGAGGGTATTGAGCTGGTTGGCGTTTATGATGAGGACCACGTTGCCTGGTTCCCCGACGGCTCGGGCGCTCGCATCATCTACAACTAGATTTTGTTTCGGCATTGGGGTTTACACTGACGGTTTGCATTGAGCTTGGGATTTTGCGATAAAAAGGGGGTGACAGTGGGCGGTTTAGACTTGTTTGCAGCATGCATGCATTGGCACTGGCAGCATTTGGCATTCGGCATTGCAATTGTTTGGATTGGGCTTGAAGCCCTTAATATTAATTAGGCAACAAACACACACATTCCTTTACAAAGTTCTGTAATCGCCTTGTGATTGCCAGATGCATTTGGACAAATCCTCCTTTTGGGGAAAAAGGGGAAGATCAACTCCAACAGGCCATGTCGAGATGCTCCTCCCCTGCCAGGCGTTTCATGCTTGGCGCCAAGCCGGGAACCCCACCGCCAATGCGTGGCCGATTGTCCGGGAAGGAAGCGTGCCAAGAGATGAGGAGGGATGATCGGCCTGGCCTGACGTGCGGCCTGCAAGTGTCTTGCGGCTCTTGTCTCGTAGGGCGTGCCGCGTGTGCAGACGACGACGACTCGACTCGACTCGACTGGCCGAGGCCATTCCCGCGCCTGGGGGATGCACGTCGCATTCCGTCACGGGCGCCATGTTGACAGGTCGTGACAATCGGGTGCACTCGGGTGGAATGGCAGCTGTGTCTGGGTCGCTCGGGATTGGCCAGGGAATTGTCGTGGTGATGCTTCTGGTTCTGGCTGGGGGCGTGGCGCCATCAGTCATCCGTCCATCCGCCCCCCGTTCACCGGGACTAACGTGGTAGCGGGTGTCGCCCTCGCCGAGGAAGCACCAGGAATAGAGTCGCCTAATCCACGCTCGTATCGCGCGCCCAGCCGCGTTCGTTTGTCGGGCTTCTATTCTCGACCTTTTTCTCGTTCTCATTCTCTGACGTCGTTTGCCTCCATCGTACTGCACTTTTGGTCTGATCAAAGACGAGACGACACGCGCTGCCACGGCCCGGGTCACAGTACCAGTTTCGCGCAGTGCTCGTCATGCGCCCACACGGGCGGGGCCCTGGAACGCTGGCTCGACGCGCACAGCACCCACTCGTCATTTCAATGGGCGCCGTCGGATCCGATCATCACTCAGGCTGCAAGGGGCGTCTTCAATTGCTCAGTGGGGGCAGGGCATCGGCACCGGCGACAGGGCAGGAACAACCACCTGTAAAGGCCAAGCACAGCGGTTGTAGATCGCCAAGCAGCGGGACCAAGACCACTGACAGTGCTTGGCGACCTCGCAAGGCTTGTTTCGCACGAGCACGCGTCTTGGCGGGTCTTCTCTCATCGCCAATTGGCCGCAGTCAAGACCCTGTGGAGACGGCCTGCGTGTCCCGGCTGTTCGGCATCTCCTAGCAGGGATACCCATCTCCACATTCCCGCATTTGTTGGTGCTTCCCCTGTGCTGCAGGGAAAAGTCGTCCCTTTCGTCCCACACCTCGCGGCTGACCCGTTGCCGGACCCCTTTCGTTCGGTGTTTTTTCTGCAGGTTTTCTTGTTGGTTATCGACCGAGTGGCCCGGCAGGGGGGTGTTGGATTACGAAGTGAGCGTGCCTGTGTGTTGGTACCAGGCCGCCACCGTTTCGATGGCGTTGCGACATGTACCTCGTCATCCACCGAGGGAGGGGTCTGGTCCACAGGTATACCTCGCGCCAACTTCCACTTCCCTCCCACGGCTTCGTTTTGCCGCTTCGCTCCTCCTCCCTCCTTACAACTCCAGTGACGGAATCGCATCTCTTCTCCAGACCCCCGTTCCCCCGTGTTTTCCAGCTCCTATACTCGGGCGCCATCCACGCTAATCACCCCGGCCCCTCGACTCTCGCTCACGGTCACGCATCATCAACGCCCGCCTCAGCTTATCTTCCGATCTTTTTTAACATTTAACCATCCATCCCAACCTCGCAACCACCACCAGCCGCTGCGCCCGACCTCCCGCCGTCGACGTGTCGCAGCCCATCGCCGCTAGCAACAGCCCTCCTCCCCCCTTGGGGCCTGGTCTCGCCCCTTTAGATCTCCCACCTGCATCTCGTTCCTAGAACCCTTTTTTTTCTACAACAACCGCAACTCGTCACTCGCTTCCAACTTCGAAACACCACCACACACTCTCTCGCTATGAAGACATCACTTATCGCGAGCGGGGCCGTCGCCCTCCTCGCCTCACGGACAGGCGTCAACGCCCAAGCTTTCAGCATAGATTCGGATGGTACGCACCCTGTCCTCCCTCAGTCCCGTGCCCTCGTCGCACACAAGTGTGACCACCAGTCCTAACCAACCACCTGTAGACGCCATCAAGCAAACAGCGCGGACCCTCGCATACGACCTCATGACCTATTACAGCGGTAACCAGTCCGGCCAGACCCCCGGAATCCTTCCTGGGCCGCCGCCCGCAGGAGACTACTACTGGTGGGAGGCGGGTGCCATGTGGGGAGCCATGATGGATTACTGGCACTACACCGGAGACACTACCTACAACGATGTCGTCTCTCAGGCTATGCTGTTCCAAAAGGGCGACGCCAACGACTACCAGCCCGGAAACGTGACCCTCTCGCTAGGAAACGACGACCAAGGCTTCTGGGGAATGTCGGCCATGCTGGCCGCAGAGATCAACTTCCCCAACCCGCCGGAAGACCAGCCCGGCTGGCTCGCCTTGGCCCAGGCCGTCTTCAACACACAGGCTGCCCCCGATCGGCACGACGAGACTTGCGGCGGCGGCCTGCGATGGCAGATCCCCGTCACCAACAAGGGCTACAACTACAAGAACAGTATCGCCAACGGCTGCTTCTTCAACATCGGCGCCCGCCTCGCCCGCTACACCGGCAACACTACCTACGCCGACTGGGCCGAGAAGACGTGGCAGTGGATGAACGACGTTGGCTTCATGACTCCGGGATTTGACATCTACGACGGCGGCCACGTCGAGCACGACTGCAAGGACCTTAACAAGGCCCAGTTCTCCTACAACGCCGCCGTGTTCCTGCAGGGCGCGGCTCACATGTACAACTACGTGAGTGGACTAAATCTCGTTAGCAGGGTTCCTTGACTAACTTTCCTAGACCAATGGCAATGAGACGTGGAAGGGCCGTGTCGAAGGCCTCCTTGACCGCACCCTCGAGATCTTCTTCCCCAACGGAATCGCCTACGAGGTCGCCTGCGAGTCCCGCATGTCGTGCACGACAGACATGCTCTCCTTCAAGGGCTACCTCCACCGCTGGCTCGCGCAGGTGTCGCGCGTCGCCCCCTTCACAGCCACCAAGATCGAAGACGTCCTCAAGACCTCGACCGAAGCGGCCATTGTCCAGTGCACCGGCGGCACCAACGGCAGGACGTGCGGGTTCCAGTGGAGCAGCGGCAAGTTCGATGGTGTTATTGGTGCCGGCGAGACGATGAATGTCCTGAGCGCCGTGTCCGCGCGGCTCGTCAACAATGTCGCCGGCCCTGTGACCAACGACACGGGTGGCACGTCAAAGGGTAACCCCAACGCTGGCTCCGACTCGCACGACTACTCTCTCGAGTACCCGCCCGCCACGACGGCTGACAAGGCGGGGGCTGGCATCCTGACGTTCCTCGTTCTGGCGGGGTGCGTGTCGACGTTCACCTGGATGAGCATTGGCGACAGCTGAGGGAGGGGATTGGTTATCTGTGTAATTTTGGATCGGCATCATGTGTGTGCTGGGCACGGCGTGCGGCGTTTGGTGGTCAGTCGGGTCAGGGCGTAAATCGCGCTGTTTGCGCGTTGTCTTTCGGCATTGGACGGCCTTGGATTTCTTGCCATGCCACGAACGGCATATTGTTTTTGGGGTTGGACACATGGCATTCACCTATGCACGATTCGTGCTGAGGGAATTGGATGGACGCCAGCGATAGTCTGGCAGTTTATACCAACTATGATAATGGACATTCAGATTGTTCGTCTGCGGGGTGAATGAGGCAGAGAAGTGACGCGTGGTCGGGCCGCTGTAGCGGTTGTTCAGGGGATTCAGGGGCTGTCACCTTATGTAATACAGCGGGGCGATGTGCCAAGTCGTTTCAGCACCGCTGGAGGGAGCGTTTGACTTCAACTGTCGCCAGCTTACCTCATTTCAACCTCACTCACCACCATACCACCAGCTCGACATCGCCCAAGACAACGGCTGCTCGACTCTTGACTCCTGCAACACATCCAGCGTCTATCGCCCATGATTGAACCTCACACTGAACCATAGTACCCTGGCCCCCACCGCAACCATGCCCCTCCCGGACTTCAGCTCGCCCACCCTCTTCCCGTCCTTCGCCGACGTCCCCCTCGAGGCCTCACCACCACCCATCACAGCCTCCTCCGCCGCTGTCGTGCCGTTCCCCCCCAACAACTCCGCGCCCTCCTCCTCCCTGCCCCCTCCCTACTCAGCCCCCCCGGCCGGCAACGACCCTGCCCCGCCCCCACCGCCCTCCTACTCCCCCACGCCCGAGACGACAACCCACTTCCTCCTCGCCCAAGTCAAGCAAAACATGACCATCACCAAGCCCACCCTCATCGCCACCGACGCATCTGGATCCGACTTTGCCATCACCTTTGAAGACCGCGGCATCGACCTGCGTCCTGTGAAGATGGGCTGGACGGTCGTCATCCCCGGGGCGGCGCGCACGGCGCCTTCGGCTGATGGTGTGAAGAGGGGGTTTGTGAGGGTTCCGGAGGGGAGGGGAACGGGGGTGCATTATATCCCTGCGAAGCTGGCGAGGGTTATGGAGGTGGGGAGGAGGCTGAATGAGGCGGAGGGGACGGTGGAGGGGGAGGAGGAGGAGAAGGGGTGTATGACGTGTGGGAGAGAGGGAGGGGAGACGGGGGGTGCGTTGTTGAAGTGTACGGGGTGTGGGAGGGTGACGTATTGCGGAAAAGTGAGTTGAATTTGAGGAAAAGTGAGGGGATGTGTTGCTAACGTGCGTGTGCAGGATTGTCAGAAGAAGGATTGGACAGAGGGAGGGCATAAGAGTGATTGCAAGGTGTTCAAGGCCATGGCTGTGACGTGGGGAGTGTAGGGGGGGCGAAGGAGGGTCGCTGTGTATGCCGGGGCCCGGGCTTCGGGAAGATGGAGTGGATAGATGAAAGCGTCCAAGGCGTTGTAAGCGAGGTGTTTAAGGCCATGGCAAAGATCTCGGGGTAAGGCGTGGGAAAGCATGCTGGGAGTCTTCTGCCAGCGTAACATTGTGGGGAGGTAGGGCTGTGGCAGTGTAAGAGGAGCGTCAGCGAGCTTTGGATATCTTCAAAAAGACATCGCTAGCCCATGTTGATCATGAAACTCCATTGCGTCGTCTTATCGGCCGGGAGGTTCAATGCTAAGATGCTGTATTTACTTCTCCTGATTGCTGTATGTGCTCTAACCAACCCACCGCCCAAAATGTCTAATCGAAAGGGAACCGCCCATGCTCTTGCTCCTGTCAGCTCATGTTCTCTATGGACACGCCTTATCTACCCCATGAATGCCCGTCGCGTCTTGGCACAGCCCGAGGTCACACCCTCGGGAAAGACCTCGCCAGCATCCCACTGTTCGTATTAGCATCAGGGCATCTTTGTTGGAAGGCGACGACTTACGTGTTCGACAATGCAGCCAGCCTCCCACCTGAACCTATCCACGACCTCGCCGACTCCCGTGGCGTTGTAGTTCAGCCATCCTTGGTCTCCCCGGAACGTCGTCCTGAGGACCGTGATGTCAATGGTGCCCCAAACGGGTCCGAGGACGTCCAAGGCAGCATTGGGGCCATCTTCGGCGAAGGGGTTGTGGTTCTGACACGGGTTAGCTCATGTCCGGCCCAACTTCCATGACGGGGCTGAACTTACGATATAAGTCGACGAGATGTACTCGAAAGCGTTTGTCAGGTTCTTGGTTCTTAAAAACGCGTTGGCGAACTCGTCAAAGCGCTGCTCAGTCTCCTTTTCCGTGGGCGGCGGGGAGATGGGCTGGCATGGGGGTGGTGTCGCGACGCTTTGGCGTGCTTTGAGGACGGGGGTTGGGTCTGGGTCGGCGATGGCAGCGGCGAAGGCTTGCGCGACGAAGAGGCAGAGAGGAATAGCGGAGCGCATGTTGAAGGTATGAGTTGGATGTTGGTTAGGGTGTGTAGGTGTAGGTGAAGAGATGGATGGAATTGATGCAGAGATACATGCCTTATATGCCTACTTGCTACTTCATGGCTATTTTAACTATGTTTCCTCTACATGAACTTGCATCAATTGATATCACGCGTCGTATTCATCAAGCAAGTTTTGAATAAGTTGGAATACGCCGATACGGCATAGAAGCACCTATACATGACTCGGTGCCAAGCCTGGATGCCTCCGGCAGATGCGCATGCTGACAATCGCCAGGTGGTGGTTTATGCTTCATCCCACCTTTGCCCGATTAATCCCTCGGTACAAACCGAGCGGCAACGAGCCGAGCTTAGATACCGAGCCCAAATTGAATGATGGCCACGGCGATCTTTACGTCAACTACCCGAACATATCGATGATACGAATGCACACCTTTAAGGTTTGATACAGCCGGGCGACGCGTGAGCTTATCAATCTCGCAACAAGGGCCCTCCCTTACATCGAGCCTGAGGAAATCAAGATGGCGTTACTTGTAGTCCTCTGGAGTAACGATCGGAAGGTGCCGATAGCATCACTCGGACAGATTTACGAAAGATTTCATGTCTGTGAATAATCAATAAATCGTGCCAATGCTGCTTCATTGTGACCTAAAAACCCCTACACCTCGAGGCAGTCGAGCGGATTGGGCTTTCGTCTCACCCACATCACCTCGACATTGACAGCAACACACATTCTCTACTATCAAGAAGAACCAATCGGGTTCACTACCAGTTCGTCACCATTCCTTACCCAGAGGATGACCTCCAACATTCTCGGTTTGACTGAAACCTAGACATCATGAAAAGCTTTCTCGTTCTCCTACTCGCCGCGTATGCTGCCGCGCAGAACGCAAACGTGAGTTAACTATTAGGCCATTTTGAAAGTATGTTCTTACTTCCATCAGTTCAATGCGGCAGTTTGTAACGGGCTCCGTGGCACCAATGACCCTAATACCTGGGTGCCCCAGAACTGCGATTTCGGCCGTGTGAGCTGCTTCAGGCAGCTTTAAGCAAGCATGCGGGACATTATCACGACGTCGTGATCAAATACACCAAGACCCTGTTCTACCTCGAGAAGCCTGGCGCACTATGTAAACTTGCTGTCACGCGTTGTCTCGGACCATTGACATGTGTGACCGGTTCTCCTAGATCCAAGATGAAAGGCACTGGTTTACTCTATTATTATTGTGGTATGCAAGATGATAGACTTCCAGAAAATTGACACGAAGGCCTCCGCTCTACCTACCTTACTTTCCACACACCCTGGGAACACTCGCCGTGATACGCAGCATCGACGCATCGGCAACCTTTTCGTCATCCTCGTAAAACTCGATTACGGCGAGTCGCACTACATTGGCGGCGTGCGCCAGTCGCCTCCCTTTCAACACCCGGCCAACCTCTACGACTACGTCAGTGGCATGTCCCACGATGGCTAGCGCAAGACCCTTCCTGCCTGGATCAGTCTCTGGAAGAAGGCTACCACTACCGTTTCCAGGGAGGAGGGTTGTCGTTTGGTATCTCCTTCACGAAGGTGGCGGCTGCAATGCTGCTGACACGACAGTCAACACCGCCACACATATCCAGATCGAGCGTCCTGCTGGCAGCCTCGCCGGCTCGGGCAATGTCTTCTTCGACGCCGTGCTGACGGGACCTGCTGATGTCGCTGTCAAGTTCGGCCGCCGCACCGAGACGGCCTCTTTTACCAACGGACCTGCCAAGGGCGCGGGAGTCTATCACGGAGCTCAGTATGTCGAGCTTGCCGGTGGCCAGACTGGTCCCGTCACCGTCGAGCTGTCTCGCAACGGCAAGGTACTCCTGTCCGTCATTGGCGTGCCTGCCCCTCCATCGAACCAGCCCGTAATCGACACGACCAGCCCTCCACAAATATGACCTGCCAATCACCTACACCGATACCACCGGACGAGAAAGCACAGAGAAAAACCCGCCGCGCCCGGCGTTCCTTCAGAAAGAGCGCAAACCGACTTGTCGAACATATCGGGCGGAAGCTCGACCGGCGATGGAACATCGCCATGTTCCCGCCCGAAGGTCTCGCCGCTCTTCGCATCACCCTCGGGGCGCCCTCGACATTGACACAAAGGACCCCCTCGTCTTGGAACCTCGCTTCTTCCTGCCCGGTCCGCCTCAGCCCGTCTCGAATGCCATGCCGGCACTGGAGGCGCTCGATCCGCAAAGGCCTCCGATACCATTCTGGGACGGTTACTCGCCACAAACTTGGCGGGAGTTTGTTGTCGGCACGTTCAAACCTATCGAGTGGCGTCGCGAGTGGAACGACGATGGCGAGCGCTGCTATTACCGTGCCTCTGGCGCTCATTGGGATGCCAGTGGCGTCAAGCATTGGTGCTACCAGAACACAGCCCACGAGGGTAATTGGGGCCGCCACCCGTACGTTTTGTATGCATGCACTCTGCCTGGCGTGCTTACTGCCGCTGACTTGTTCCGCTCACCAGGTGTTTTTGTCCTCATAACCCGTTCATTGCGAACTGGGAAGGGCCCGATGGCCGCCCTATACACCACTCCTTCAGCTCCGGCTACGCTGGGCTACGATACCTGCCCAATACCAAGAAAGGTAGGGATGATCGCGATGAGCGAGTCCCGCATGCAATGATCAGTGTCGCCGACAGTATGCGTCCCCAGGACGGGTCCATCCTGCGAAGCGAGCTTGTGGCTGCCACACACATGTGTAGCACACAGCTTCGTAATCTTGACAAGTATGTCGACCACGACATGTTTCCGGTACAGCTCCCCCCTCCATCCCCCTTATCCTGGCCCGCGCCCCCGGACATGAGCAACTGCTGACACAAACCTAGACGCTCATCATCAGCGTGCACGGCAGGTTCTCGGCACGCATCTTGCAAGCCCATGTCGATAATAGCAAGCGCTTCGTGATCCGGGCATCCCGACTCATCAAACTGGCCACTCTTGTGGCCAATTCAGAGGTAGAACTACTACTGCGGTGGCACAACCCTCGCCCGATCGGGGGGACCCGACAGCAAGCAAGCGATGACGATTCTGTCCTGCCTCCCAATACTACCCTGCCAATACGTTGCGCGGTGCCCGACCAGGCACTCCAGCAGACGCTCACGGTGTAGTCATAGCCCACGCGCATATCAAAGGGGGCTAGGCCTTGCTGGTTTTTCTCTGGGTGACTCTTGGACGTCTTCCCAACTCCCGGGACCACTATCAGTGAGGATGATAACCAGTACATCTGCGAGTATGACAGGACCCAGAGGCAGGTTCCTTGATCTGCATCCCATTTGATAATTTTTGATGTAGTGCGAACGGTTTGAGACCAGTGAGCCGCGTGAACTTGGAAGCAGTCCTGCTCCTCACACCCTTGATGAATTGGAGGGCACGCCTCTTATAAAAGTCCCTCGCCCCCCTGTCACGTCTCGCCACTGTTCCAATGGCTCAGTCTGCGACTACCATCCACACCCACTGCTGACCCCTATGCCCCGAACTTTGCGTGTCAAAGATGGAAAGAGTCGCGCACTTAGGCCTTGACAGGGCGCTCGCCGTTGCCGAAGAAGGCTAGATGAGAACTGTCAGCTCTTTCCCTCAGGTTTCAGACAAGATCTCAGCTTACGGCAGGTGCCGATGATGACGTTCCAGGTTCCTCCGTTGGAGAAGACCTGGCCGTAGGTCTTGTGGCCGTAGGGGCTGTGGTTGCAGTTGTTCTGCGCATCGCAGGAGATGGGAGCATGCTCGAAGCAGTTGTTGAGGATGTTGGTGGCAAAGTCGGCAATGGCGTTGCAAGGGACGCTCAGCTCGTTGTTGAAGTTGTCGTTGCAGGCGCCAATGGCCGTGTTCTCGACGCACTGCATGCGGATGCAGGTGCGAGGCCTTGCCTTGCAGAGGTTTCCGCCGATGCGGCGGAGGTTGTTGCGAGCCTCCTCGGCCCACCAGGTCTGGCCCTTGCCGAAGCGGGAGTTGCAGTTGCGGTTGACCTGGCGAGTTTCGAGCTGGGCGCGGGCGACGAGCGCGGGGTTCTTCGTGATGGCGTGAGCCTCGGAGTCCTCGATCTTCTCGGAGTAGATGGAGAACTCAGGGTTGTACTCCTTGCGGATCTTCTCCTGGATGTCCTGTACTGTCGTGTCAGTATCGATGAATATGACAAGGGCTGGTGGGGGCATGGTACCTCAAAGCTGGAGCCCCAGACCTCGACAGCGGCCTGGCCAGGGACGACAACACCCTCCCAGCCGATCTCTCCCAGCTCAAGGGGGACAGTGGAAGGCACAGGCAGGATAGAAGCCGTGGCAGCGGCGACGAGGCCGACGATGATGGCAGTAGAACGCATTGTGAACGAGGGGGAGCTGAAGGCTGAAGGCTGGACTGGAGTGTCTGTCTGTCTGATCGAGATGAGGATAAGGAGATGAGTAGAAGCCAGCAAAGAGAGCAGCCATCCTGGTTCATATTTATACACGATCTCAACGGCAAGACCAGACAAACACCACATCCTCAAGTCCCCCATCTCGGACTTCTCGTCAGATGCGAACGCCAAGGGCCGACGGCATCCAGGCCCTTGACGCGAAACCGAGCCTTCATCGACGGCCGGAGGAACTTTGGAAATGCCTCCTTAGAGAGTTTGATCATGAGAATGTCCACCCTCATGCAAAGGTCATCCGTTCAGGCCGCGATGTGCCAACGAGACGATCTCGGCTCTAGCTACTCCGACTCAAGTCACCATGTCAGTGGTTTTGGCGAGTCGGTCGGCAAGTGCCTGGACTACCTTGGTATTCTGCAAGACCTTCCTACTTGGGTCTCGGCTGTTGCTCTGGATGGGTGCGATTGGACAGTGTACGGGTGGACAGGGACGGGCCGGCCGGTAGCTGCAAGTTGTGCTGCACCTCTTGGGACTTTCGGGGACTCAACGGCGGTGGATGGCAGGGGATGCAACGGCTTGCATGGTCTGTTTAGCCCTGTACCCGAACTGTAGTTTGGCAGGATCAAATTGTGACAAGATGCATATTTTGGGGGGTGAGGTTCACGACATGTGGTGATGCAAAAGTCCCAAAGTTTCCAAAGTCCCTTCGTATCCCCACGCTCCCGCGCTTCCCGGTAGCCAACCCCCTTACCCCAGCTGCTTGGGCGGCATGTAGCATCCCATAATAACTTTGAAATGTACCAAAGTTCCAACAAAGCCCTGTTGCGGTGGTAGTTCTACTTTACCCGAGCCTGGGGGAACGCAAGCCCGTTGTGTCAAAAGCCCGCGATACGGCAGGCAGAGCGACATTTAAACCCGTTTTCCGGCCCTTACAGCCGTCTTGGCCCTCGCCTCCGTTCTACGGCCGTAACACGCAGGTCTGCGGGTCCAGTCCTAGATGTGCCTCGCCTTCATGGCAGGCCCCTGGCTGGCATCCATGGACCTTGCATGGACCAAAACAGGCCAAGTCTGTCAAGGGCGTGCAGTCGCACTTGCATGGAGGGTTCACCGTGAAGAGTTCCTAGTACTTTAAAACAAGGCAAGACAACACCATGCCAAGTAGCTTGTACTGGCTAGTAATTTTACTCCAAAGCTCTTCGAGTTCGAGGGGTTCAAAGACCTGCTCCTCCTGGGGCATGTGGGCGGCGACCCTGTTATTTCTCAGGGTTCTCCGACGAATCCTGAATGAATGCTGGTCAGTACGAGCGCTGAGTGTCAGATTTTATGATGATCATGCTGAAGATAGTGATGTCGGAGCTGGTGTTGCTGGCTGGTGATGTTGCCTCATCCCACTTGAACGCTACTTGGCGGACCGCCAACACGGAAGTTTCTTACGCCACCACCTAATTTGGCTGTAAATAGGCCTTTACCCGGAGAAATTTGTCTGTCACTGCATCCATTGCACTGTCATCCTCAACAATCATTCTTCTCGCCTGCGAAATCCTCCCTTTCTCGACATGCTCTCCGCCAGGTACCATATCTCCTACTGGGCAGCTGCCCTCTCGGCCGCCGCAATCTACCAGCTGCTTCTTCCTCTTCCCGGCGTAGTCCTCGCATGTCGAGTGGCACTCCTCCCTCTCGCCATATACACCTGTCNATACACCTGTCGCGCTTCCTGGCAATGGAGCTTCCGCGAGACGAAACCGACCGACTGGCATCTCTACCTGCATCAAGCCGCTGTTGGGCACTTTCTCGTTGCTCTAGGCTCCATTATCAACTACTACAAAGTCCTCTATGACGGAAATGCCCCTATCATCCTGATACATGCTCTCTTTGGGTTCACTGCCGTCGGCACTCTCGAGTCTTTCCGTCAAAACGTACCTACGCCCATTCCCTTTTTGACTTGACAGACATTCACTAACTCGGGTCTTTCAGAGAAACGACATTGAACCCCGATCTCTAGGTCACTAATTTATAGCCACGCCTCGATGGGACCTCCGTCAGATCTATCCCACGCGTCCTAAAGGCACCTTCCACTTCATACAGACACTTGCCGTCTCCGGCGTGACTCTTGTTCCGCAGATGTACATGGCCTCCGGTATTCTCCAACTCACCGACAAGTTCTTGGGTCTGAATCTCTGGGGCCTCCATCATTTCATGTTCGATGACAAATGTCAAGCCATGGGCCGCCTTGGTAGCACCCTGGTGCCCATCTTCATCCTCACACCTTTCGTGGACATGGCCGAGACGGTGAGTGCTCCTGGTTTCTGTCTTCAAACGAAGAACCAGTGTGCTAACGCCCGGGACACGTAGCTCTACTGCCTCCTCACGTGGAGATTCATAAGCAATCAACCGGGCTGGGTGCGGAAGCCGGAGCGGTTGATCGAAGAGTGGTATCCGTCCGGATCGAGGCCGGTTCCCGTCGAAATCGTTACATGCATATGGTGCTGGGTCCCGCAAGTCATGATGGTTTGGCTGATACAACTCTACGAGGCAGGGGCACTGAACTTGAAGGCAGTCTCATGGTTGGGACAGTGGTTGTGCTCAGGCCTTCATCAACTTCCAGGCTACTTGTAGGAGAGCAGACATGTCCCTAAAATCAACATTCAAATTCAGCCCCCGCGGATTACACGCTCTGGTCTTCCCGTCGGGCACCTCCCCGTGACTCTCCCTTCACCTCTTCCCCCCTCCCGTCAAGATCAACTTGCCGGATAAAAAACGTCGACACCAGTCCCGCCCCCGCCGTCGCACACTGCATCACCCACAACCTCCCCAGCCCATCCGTCAAACACAGCCTCACCAGATCTGCCTGCAGACTATCGAGCCCCAGCTCCGCCATACCCCCTCCCAACATCGCAATAGCACCACCACCAACCAGCCTCTCCGCCAGCGCCGCGTCAACCCCAGCCTCAACCATCTCCCCCCGTCGCATCCCCATGGCGGACTGTAGCATGACCTGGCCGATAACAACGCCAATCCCGACCGAAACGTTGCGAACAAACGCAAAGGCCGCCGTGCCCGCCGCCAGGTCCTCCTTGCTCACCAGTGCCTGGAGCCCGATGAGTAGCGCCTGCAGATTCGGCGCCACACCTAGTGCCGCCACGATCTGAAATGTTATGATGCGCGCCCAGTCTCGTTCCGGGGGAAAGGTAACGAAAAGCCCCATGGCCAGCACGGTGACTGCCGCCGCGGCGCGGATGATGTCAACGTAGCGACCTGCTCGGCGGATCAGGATCCCGACGCACATGGTGCAGAGCGCCAGGGGCACGGCTGTTGCGAGCAGCCATACGCCGCTGTGGATGGGCGATGCACCCAGAACGGCCTGGAAGTAGACCGGGAGGAAGAATGCCAGCCCGGCAAAAGTGAGGCCGTGGAAGAAGGTCGCAACGTATGTCGCCACGATGGCTGTGTCGCGGAATAACCGTGGTGGCATCAAGGGATGTCGAGATACCCTTGCCTGGGTCAGCGCGAAGAGGCCGTACATGGCTGCCCCTGAGAAGACGAGGCAAAGCACCAGAGGTGATGTCCAGGGCCGTTGTGTGCCGCCGAGTTCCAACCCGACCAGTAGCAGGAGCGTAGCCGCTGCGAATGTCGCCGCCCCAAGCCAGTCAACAGCCAAGAGATCAGCCACCACGGACCATCTCTTTCGTCCACTGCTGTCCCTCACTGCCATCACTGGTTCCCGCAAGTACACGGCGAGGATTAGCAGGGAGACCGCTGACACGGGCAGGTTGATCCAGAAACACCAACGCCATGACAAACCCTCAGTCAGTCCGCCACCCAGCAGCGGACCAACCCCCGAAGCAAGGCCCCAAGCAGCACCAATCATGCCAAAATACGCCCCCCTTTCCCGTGGCGAGAACATGTCCCCGACGACAATGTTGACCAACGCCATGACGCCCCCAGCACCAAGGCCTTGCACAGCCCTTCCTGCAACCAACACAGCCAGATCAGGCGCCAGCGCCGAGACAAGACTGCCGGCCATGAATAGAGCTTGAGCAGTCATGATGAGGGGCTTGCGGCCTAGAATATCGCTGGCTCGACCCCAGAGGGGCACGGCGGCTGCCATGGCGAGGAGGTAGGCGGCTCCGATCCAGGCAAAGCCGGCGTCCGAGGCTGAGACAGCGCGGGCGATGGAGGGAAGGGCCGTGGCGATCAGTACTGCGTCGAGAGCGGCGAGGAAGACGGATAGGCAGAGCGCAAGCATGAGCAAGGCGATCTGACCACTCGGCGTGGGTGAAAATGTGATGCTGCCTTCAGGGGTGGAATCTGCTGAGGTCGTTTCCTCTGGTGAGGGGTCCTTGCCCTCCCTCAGCAGCACCGGCAGAGGTTCCGTAGGCTGGGCGGTCATGGTCGTAGTGTTTGGTGTTTGATCTTGCATGTTTGATGTCCCGGATGATCCATGTGTCGAGCACAAAGGCACATGGTCTTGGAGTCCGAACAACGTCTGTGGAAGCAGGTGTGCAAGAACACCCCCGGCACCCTCTCTCTTATGTCGCCTCAATGCTTTCCTCGTCCCGATCCCACGGATGCCCGCGGCCAGCCACGCTCCCACGGACCCTATCGCCAGCACCGCACCCAGGCAGCCGGGCGCGCGGGAGCGTCATCGCCGTGACCCCCATCTCGCTTCACTCGGCTGCGCATTGGCCGGCCCTGAGGCTACATACGCTTAGGCACGCGGCACAGCGATCTGGCGCCCTGCTGCAGCCGGCACGCGCGCACGAACGAACGCATGGGGCGACCTGCCTGAGAATAGAAGGAGAGGAGGGGGGGATGTGCTGCATATGCAGTTCGCTAGCTGCGTCGTGCAAGTGCTCTTGTGTTGCGGGAGGGGGGCCATATGGGTGGTCGACGGTGCCGACCTCCCACTGCGCCGTGGGCCATGTGCCGATGTGCAAATAACAGACGCCAGGTTGCCTGGACGGAACTTTGAGGGGTGTTGTCGGGATTTCGCGGCGTGCCTTGGTCGAGGATCTAAACGTGGAAAATCAGCCCACCGGGAGTCCGTTGCCTCGTTTTTTCAGGGGCTGTGTCAGACGCTGCCCCCTTTCTCATCCTCCCCCGGGGTGACGCAGCCACGTCAAACGGCGAATTCTCTCGCCGAGACATATGCCCATCATGGATGAATCGGCGTTCCGCAGGGGGGCCAACTCAGGAGTCCGGTCGGGTGTTTTCAGGTCCAGCCCCTATTCTTGTCCCTCCCCGCCCCCTCTCCCTCCCGAGCCGTGGCCCGGACGACATCCGTCGCCCTCGACCCCGTATCGGTTCGGGCCGCCTGCGTTTGACAAGAGCGCACAAGACTGGTCAATGTCAGCATCACTGCGAGGGCGCACGAGGCCCTCCCTCACCCCGAGGCGGAAGCTGCCATGCCGTGTTTCCGACTCCTGTCGCACACGACGCCAAGCCGCCCTCTTTGTGCCACGGGCACCGCCAGTCAAGTTTCCGATCGCATGGCATATCGGCTGCTGCGCTGCAAGGCACGGAGGAAACGGTCCTCGGGATTCCCCTGCCAACCGTGTGTCGTCCTGGGAGCAAAAGTCGCTTGCGCCATGCTGATGTCGTGCTACTGAGATGGTCAGAAATGATGTGATCAGGTGGCATGGTAGGCAAAAGGCGAGAAGTATTCGGGGAAACGTTTCAATTCTGATCCGGGCCAGCTGTGCACCAGTGTATGTTGGTGAAGTGGCCGAACGAGCGACATCTCGAGACCCTGGCCTCAGCTTTTTGACTGCCGCCGAAGCGACAGGCACAAGCCGCGAGGCAATCCATATCCAAAAGCAAGGCCCACGAGGCAGACGGGCGATAGCGCAGAGCATTGTCGCCCGGTAAACTGCACTCGGTCCAATACGCCTGTCCCAGCGATGGCGTAGAAGCACTGTCGCTGTCGAGTTGGCGAGACAAAGTCCTCGTCCGACAGCGTATCCAAACACGGATGGGGTATCATGTAGAAAAGCAGAGATGCAAAAGAAAAAGAAAGCGGATCCTCCATCCTCCAGACGTTGTTTTTGGTCCCACGGGGCGGACCCGGAGGCGATAGCGCAGAGCATTGTCGCCGGTCGCCGCCCCATCTTCCAGATACGCCGTTTCCCAGCGATGGCGTAGAAGCACTGTCGCCGTCGAGGATGCCTGCCTCGAGCCCGACCGCCGCTCTCGCCTGGCGGCGGAAGGGCTTGTTGCTTCATCTCGGATGAAAAGCATATCCAAAACATTGGATGGGTGTTGTAGTGTGCTAAAGTAATTAGGTGAAGTGAAGGTTGTTGAACAAGCAAGGGGAATCGACGGGGCAGCCTAGAGGCTGTGTCGATGGTTGTCCGCGGTGACGAGGTGCGCCGTCGCTGGCCTCGTCACGGTGGTGGGCGTGATTACGACCTGCCCAGGGCCACGATCTTGCCAAAGCCGCGCTGTTGACGCTCACGGCGGGCAGCACCGTCCTCGTACTCGCTAGCAGAGTCGCTATTGATCTTGTTGCTAGGCTCGTTGCCAAAGATCTTGAGAGCGAAGAACATGAAGAAGGCCGACAGGATGCTGACGCAGAGGATGCCGATCATGGCGTAGTTGCTGCGGCGGTAGCGGTGGGGACCGGGGGCAGCGTCCTCGGGCCAGCCGGTGTAGAGAGCGTAGGTGGTAACTACGCTGCCGAGGTTGCCCAGGCCCGACACCAGGGCAGCCGCCGCTGCGACACCGACCTCGCCATGACGGCGCTGGAAGATCTCGTTGGACCAGGTCATGCAGTTGGGGACAGTGGGANGACCGAAGCCGACCAGCAGAAGACCGCCGTAGCGAGCCCAGCCGTTGTCCAGGGCAAATGTGACCATGAGAAGACCGGTAATTTGGACGCACACGGCAGCCGAGAAGATGAAGGGCCGGAAGCGGTGGAAGCGGTCGGACAGGGGCATGATGAGGACAATGGCGATGAGGTCCATGATCCAGATGGGCGCGAAGAGCAGGCTGACCTGAATGCTGGAGGCGCCGGGGACGATGGAGGCAATGATGACGGAGCCGTAAAGCTGGGTGCCGATGCCAACACCAACAACACCAAAGTACATGAAGGTAAGAGGCCACAGGCGCCAGTCGATCAGGACCATGGTCAGGTCGCGGAGGGTCCAGGGGCGCGGGTTGTAGACCCTGCGGAGGTCCTGGTAGTGCACGATGGCATCGTGACCGGTCAGGGCCTCGGGAGTCGCGGGGAGCCACTTGGACAGGCCGGTGCGTACGCGCTGCTGGCCCGGGGGCAGAGGCCGGTCGGGCAGCCACCAGAGGAGGGAGAAGCCGAGCACGATTGCGACCAGGCCGTAGAGAAGGAACATCCAGCGGAATCCGACGAGGCCACCGGCGCCGTCCATGAGTTGGAAGCCAGCGGAGACGAGGCCGACGACGGCGGCTGAGAGCTGGGCGGCGGTGAAGTACATGCCGATCCTCTTGCCAGTGCGGGAAGGCGGGTAGAAGAGGGTCAGGTAGTAGGACATGCCAGGCCACATGCCGGCGATTACGACTCCAAGGAGAAAGCGGAGGAGCCTGTTTCTGTTAGCTGGGTTATGATTCAAGGCATCAGAGGAAAGGACTCACTTGATGCTCCAGGCGGCCTGCGCGGCGGCGGTGCAAGCACCAATGATGCCCGTGGCCATGACGATGCGGGCCATCCAGATGCGAGGGCTGAGCCGAGTCATGACGAGGTTGGAGGGGAAGTCGAAGATGACATAGGCGACGTAGAAGAGGGCCAGGGCGGTGGACATGTCCTTGGGCTTGAGGCCGAGAACAGTCATGAGGTCGTGGCCGCTCTCCCTGTTCATTGTCTGCGCCATGCCGATGTTGGAGCGGAGGCCGGAGCAAACAAAGTACAGGCACCAAAAGGCTGGAAGTGTTAAAAGATTTTGCGAATATCAGGGGGTCGTCTGGCGACCTACCAGGAATGATGCGCATGTCGAGCTTGCGGTAGACCTTTTCGACTGTCTCGAGATCATAGTCCTCCTGGGCGTGGGACGAGGCCGCGTCGGGAGCGACCTCGGGATCCTGCGACGACGATCGGACATCGTCAAATCCCTTGTCGACGCCCGAGGGCGAAGCTTGGGATGCCTGGACCATACTTTGACGGAGTAGCAATGGAAGCGCGTGCTAACCGTCTTTTCTGGTTTGTGGCAGCTGGGCTCTTGATGAAGGTGGTGAAATGGCGACAGAATGCGAAGTACTTGAGTGACACAATCTGCAACACTGTGCGGAACAATAGAATAATGGGCAAGCGAAAAGAGGGGGGGAGAAGTGAGCCGGCGGTCGCGAGTCGCAGAGAGGGGAGGGGAGGGGGAGGGATGATCGTTGGATGAAGTTGACGGCCGCTGAGGTCATCTAGATTTTTCCAGAGGGGCCCCGCCAGGTTGGTCGAGTCACCGAGCGGAGGCGCCAGGGCCTGTTCAGGTTTAGTGCTTGCTGCAGGGTGAGCTTCGGCAGGCAGCGCCAGGGTAGCTCCTTCCCCAGCATCCAATAATGGTGACTCGAAGCTTTCAACCCCCCACGCTGTTGAGGCGGCCAAGACCTACCAGAGCTGAGCCGATCGGCCAACAAGAAGAGCTTGCACACCACCTCGGCCCTCGGTGCGGATTACGAGATGCGCGCGTTATCAGATGGGATGGGCCGGTCTGGGCCGGCTTGTCGATGGCCGAGTTTCGGAACCATTGTGGCTTGTACTCTGTGGCTGACCCACTTCAGCCACCCCCGTGGCGACAACCCCCTGAACCTATAACATCCCGACTTCAGGTCATCCGTGATCTTATCTTTCGGTCTTTAAGGTCGCATTTCAGATCGCCTTTCTGGGGGGGAATCTTCCGACTCCTATAACTATGTATACTATAATAGGGTGGTGCGGTTATAGCTAGGTAGCGCTACATCCCGCGTGGCTGGATTAACGCACTAGTAGGATAGGCGTAGATAGTCCTAATAGATAGCGAAAAATTCATTACGTTTATCTTACTCGTAGAAACCCTTAAATATAGCGATTACGATAGCCTAGGACTTTAAGAATATGTTTTTTTTTAACTACGTACCGTTATACGACTTAATTAAGACTCGTTTAGCTGTAATTAATTTATTCCGTATCTTCTAAGCCTACTTTTATCGAGATAGACCCTAAATTTCTAGTAGGATAGTATAACGCCTAGCTTAGGGAGTTAGTTATTTAGGCTAGGGTCGCGTTATTAACCGCCGATAAGCCGATCCTAGGCCTACTATATCTAGCTAATTAGGAATAGAGCTTAGGGAGCGTAGTAAGTTAGAAGCTACCTCCAACTAATAATATTATTAGAATAGATCGTCCGCCTAGGTAATATAGGAACGATACTTAAATACTTAAGAGAAGGCTTAAGTATTTAGGGAGACCTATTTTTTAGTTACTAAAAGGGGTATAGTTATCGGGGTTATATTTTGTCCGGAGTCTCAGGACTAGACTGGTCGAGTCCAAACCGTTGAAATGGTCTGGCCCTAAGCGTGTTTGCGCGCATTGCTGTTTCAAGCCTGGCCCCGAAGCTTGGTCGCAACTTTCCAGCTGTTGTTATTCGCACCGCCTAGCGGGAAGCGGGACGGGAGGGAAAGAGTAAGCGCGACGTGGAGCACCTCACTCACTACTGCGTTTGCAACTGCCTCACAAGAAACCACGTCCATCATTCTGCATCTCCAGACCCATCAAAACGCATTCTGACCCTCATCAAACAGCCTGCCAGTCCTCCCTAATCTCCATCCCTCGTCCGCCCATGAAAACGATGACCCCGTCGCAGCAATTGCCGTAAGATAAGGCCTCCATCTCGGCGATGCCATCAATCAATACCGCATGTGGGCCACCGACACCCGATCCCGAGCCCGCCCAGACAGTTGCAGTGCACCACCGTCGACAGGAATGTCGGGCCCAAGATTTTCAATGCTGCGGGCCGCTTGACGTCAAGCTCGGACCCCTAAGCCCCGTCGCTTGGGACCTGGCAGAAAGGCAGAAAGGCGGCATGTGAAGGTGGTCCGCCCCGTCCGGGAGTCCTTGGAGCCCGACCGCCGACGTTCCAACTGCCACGCCTGAGAAATGAAGTCTTTCCTGTCGGAGACGGCCTGATGCTTTGATGAATTGCCACGGAAAATAAACTTGAGTTGTCCGACCGCACATCAGCGACAATTTCTCGCTAGCTGACGTGTCCAGCTGCGGCCACCGCGACACAACGGTGCTTGCAATGCGAACTCCCGACAATGTCCTCTCGCGACCGCATCCAGAGCTTCCCCAGACCACGCCGACCGACCCCGCTGTCTGTCGACTGGAAACAATCTCAACATCACTTGTCAAGCATCAAGAATTGGACGACCTCTCCTGCTGGTTGCGGGCTGGCCCATGCGACCGCTCCCACTCCAACATCCACCGCATCCCCTCAAGCCGGTTGGGCGAGTGCATTGCCGGCCATGACAAGGCGCTGGTCAAGCCTTCGGCCGTACCTCTTGTGCCATCTGACTAGCCTCCCCGGGTGCTGTGGGTTACCATCGTCGCGTTTCACAACCACATCAACGACACGGCATGGCAGGATCACGTCCATGTTGAAACAGAATCCTTCACATACATTTCGCATCTAAACATTCATCCACTAAGCCTTGGCCTTGACCCTTTTGATGACCGCCTCGATGTTCGTCCTCAGATCCTCCTCTTCAAGCCCCAGCAGGCCGTTGGCATTCTCCTCAGGCCGCAGCGCGTGACCCGCGCCGTCAGCATAGAGGTGTTGCTCGAGCAGGTCGCCAAAGGCGCTATAGTCGTGCTTGGCGAGCTTCTCGTCCGCGGCGGCCTCGAGCTCAGCGCCGTTGATGTACGTCACGGCGAACTTGGCGCCCGCGAACTCCTCGGCAATGGCGAGCACCTCGTTCTGCGTCGTCGTGCGCCCGACGATGTTGAGGTACCTGTTCGCCGTCTCGGCGGGCCTCTGCAGGACAACGGCCACGGCGCGCCCGACGAAGGGGAGGGTGCTCGTCGTGAAGGGCTCGGCGCCCGAGTCGACGATGCGGGCCTTGCGGTTCTTGAGGTCGAGGAAGGCGGGGCCGTGGCTCAGGGCCTGCGAGCGCACCGAGTCAGCTTTCCTTTTCTTCCTTTCTTCTGTCTGTTCACGGGTCTTATTTTGTTGTTGTGGGCATTGTAGATGTTGTCTCACAGGGAAGGGGTTGTTTCAAGGAGGGGCACGCTAATCGTACCTTGTCGAGGAGGAGGCCCGTCGAGATGCCCGTCCAGGAGAACCATTTGTGCTTCTGCGCGAGCTCGATGAGGTAGTCCGTGTTGGACGTCTTCGTCGCGAGGACCGTGCCGATCTTGATGTCGCGGTACGTGCGCGTCGAGATGCTAAACTCCGAGGGCATGAAGCGGGGGACGCGCGCGGTAATGGCGGCGTCGATGAAGCCGCGCTGGAGGCGGCCGGCGGCGATGGCGGTGACGGAAACGACGGCGTCCTGGCCGGCGAAGGCGTCCTTGACCGACTCGGTCGACGTGAGGTCCGCGCGCTTGACAGCCACGACGGCGGGGAAGGTAGCGGTAGACTCTTTCCGGTTGACGACGGTGACGGTGAAGTTGGCGTCGAGCAGGGCCTGCACGACGTGCGTTCCGAGGTTGCCGGAACCCTGGCCAGGATAGTGATCAGTGGGCGGGGAAGTGAGGGGCAGGCGGTGGTGGACTTACACCTACGACGGCGACTTTGTTGATGGTAGACATGGCGGGATCAAGGAGTAGTTTGGAGTGATCAAGTTCTACTGAGAGCATGGTGTAATCATTGGAAGTAAGAAGAACTGGGAGATGGGTCTGCGGCCACCGACAAGATAGACATGCTGGCGCATAGCCCGCATTCGGTCTATATGTCTGACTTCCCGACGACTCGACCATTCATGCCGTTATTCAACGGTCCATAGTCCGTGAGCCGTGAGCCGTGAGCCGAACAGCAGAAAATCTCAACAGAAAATCAGTGACTTGAGCACATTTTGGCAGTATTCCCTGGTTGGATTGCATTGACGGGGGTAAGCGGCAGAGAGCATCAGCTTCCCAGCTGAACTAAGCCGGGACTAACAAATGCCAACCACTTCATCACTGAGTCAGCCTCGCCGCATTCGAAGCATGATTGAACGGAAGCCTGGAAGACTGTCTAAATTTTGCATGGTCTGCCGGCTCAGGGCTGCCGGCTCACGGCTGCCGGCTCACGGCTGCCGGCTGCCGGCTCAGGGGGCGGTTAATAAGGTGCATTTTCTTCATTCGTCAAGATGCGTATATTAACCGTCCATCAGCTGCCTCTAGTTCCTCTTCGCACACTCTTGCAATCAAAGAACCTTCAGCAGCGCTCATGTTCTAGACAGCCCACACAAAGACAAAACAAAAAAACCAGCAATGGACGACTTCAGCAAGAAGACCTTCACGACTTCACGGTCCTTCGTTTACAGATACTACGATTCGACGCCTGAGAAGGCCCTGGAGACACGCTACCCAACACTCCTCTTCCTTCATGGTTTTCCAGACACCGCACGTGTCTGGAAAGATGTGATCCAGCGTCTGGACTTGCAAACCCACCGCATCATTTTGCCAGACTTGCTGGGTTTTGGGGGGACATCCAAGCCCAACAACCCTGAGGCCTATGCATCCAACGCCATGGCTGCAGATCTAGCGGAACTACTGTACTCTGAGGGAGTATCCAAAGTTATCGTCATCGGGCACGATGCGGGCTCATTTCTGGCGCAGCGCATGTGGCTGTGGCAGCCGCAGCTGGTAGCAGGCGTTGCTCTACTCAGTGTCGCCTACATGCCGCCTTTTTCAACGCCTTTCGACCTTGGGACTGCAAACGCCTATTACACGGAAGCTACCGGCCATCCACGTTATGCCTACTGGGAATTCTTTACGGCTGAAGACGGCGGGAAGGTTGTCGACGCGCATCTGGACAGCCTCTGGTCTGTCATGCATGGCTCCAAACAGGGTTGGATGCGAGATCTTTTTTGTGTCCCCGGCGCCATGCGCGAGTTCCTGGAAGCAGACGGGAAAACCGAGCTGCACGATTTCGCCAAGCCTGGCATGGGGTGGAATGAGGAATGGATGCAGGCGGTGACTGAGGGTGGTGGGCTGACGTCGGCTTTGTGTTGGTACAAGGTAGTCACCGAGAACCACCAGTACGAGGTCGAGAGGACCTTGGCGCCGGAGCGAGTCTCCATCACCGTCCCAACTCTTTTCCTTGGCTGCTCTGGCGATGAGGTCGCCTTGCCCGAGACGATCGAAGAGAACAAACTGTCGGGCCTGGTGCCGAACATCACAGTCAAGGTTCTCGACTGCGGGCACTGGTGCATGATGGAGAGGCCGGCTGAAGTGGCGGAGGCACTGATTGGTTTTCTCGGGAACCATGATTTTAGCAACTAGATCTCCATCGGAAGCGTGTACAAGCAGGAAATGTGAGGTCCCCAGCCCACTCAAACATTAGCGTTGGGTGAGATGGAAGATAAGGAAGGCGCATGTACAAAGCTCTGCAAGAACTGGAGCAATGTGATGAAACTATCGCATAATCGCTCCTTGAGAACTAAAAGAACATGCTGACGTTAACACAACCAGGATCGTCGACGTCACCGAAAATCAGATGCCACGGCCGTGTTTTCAAGAAGATTAACCCTGTTCATTCCCCATGCCGCTCTGTGAAAGTTTCAGCTAATGTCAAGAGGTTCTGCACATGTCATCCATCATGTCACTACTCAATTCAACTGAACGATGAGCTCAGGGGTGGTACTTTTTCGAGCAATGGTCACGTATGCACGAGTAGCACTTCCAACTAAAGGAAAAGAAAAAGAAAAAGAAAAAGAAAAAGAAACGTGGGACTACATTACTGCATGGTCACGGCGGCGCCTATGTGATGGAATGACTCAATCAACTTCGTGTTTAGGCTCGTGCAAGCACGAGCTGCTGTGGCCATCGAGCGGGGCACATCTCGGTGACCGATGTTCGGGTGACCGGTCGTCACGGGAATCGTCACTGCTCCGCCCCATCTAGTTTCTTGGCCTTTTGCACCTCTCATCCAGCGATGTCTTGTGGACTCCTGCTCTTTCTAATTGTTGGACGCGCGCACCACTAGGAACGAGATCCAAATACTTGGTTGGGATCTTCATCCTCAAGAATGCTGCTGGACGCCGGTTGGCGGTCATTTGGCACTAGATAAAGGCAGTCGAAGTCTGGTAGAGAGTTCTGGGCCTGGGCCTGTTAGTCAAATGGCTCGTCGCTTCTTAAAATGTTGCCTTACCACGTCTAGGAAATCGTCGAACAGAAACATGGTTTCGCTCGAAGACTGCGTCTCTTCACAAAGCTGCGTTTCAGCTTCCTGGAAGAGAACACCAACAAGTCCGCCCGTTTGCGCGTTCACGAAAGGAAACAAGGCTGTCAACGCAGGGGCTTGAGGAACAGCCAGCCCGTCCGTCTCGGTTGGTCCGCTGTGTGCGCGGGCTAGCCGATCGAAACCTGCCATAGCGATGCCTGCCCCACCATAGACAGCGTCGAGCTCGCTCATGGCAAGACGGAGTATCCTGATGTGTTCGTCTACCATGGTAGAGAGTTTCAGGACACGTCGCGCCGAAAGCAATGCAATGACGGCCGTGCTAATGTACCATCCAGAGATAGCAGGTAGGTATCGTATGCTACCACGAACAAGCAGGTCTCGCAAGATGCACGCCAAACAAGAAGCAGCGAGCACTGCCCCGAGACCCCCAGTGGGTGCAGCATCTCTTGATGGGTTCAGATGAAGAATCATGACGGCAGTTAGATAGGGAAGGAACAGCAAGTGGACGTCCCGATTGAACTTGGCAGGACGCCTGGACCCCATGTTGAGCATGAGTCGTTCAGGAAGTTCTCGGATCCATCCGCTAAGTTCGATGTAGAGATGAGGAGGAAATCCAGATGTCTGTTGAGGGCCCGTGACACAGTCGCTCATGCGGCCCAGGATTCGACAGAGTCGAACCCAATGGATGAAAACTTCCGCTCGGATGTCGAGTGGATCAGGAAAGTCGGCAAGCATCAGCTCCTTAACGTCACAGTCTTCTGGCCTTATAACGCAAGGCCGGCCCTGACTCAATGCCGTTAATCGTTCTCGAGCCTAGCGTAGCCCAGAAGTAGGCTTAACTTTAGCAACTGTTCGCTCTTGTGAGGATGGGATACCTTACAAATAACGTCCACCAGGCACGGCGGCGTAGGCTCCGCTCCTGCGGTTGGATGCTGATGTTTGGCTCTCGATGCAATCCAATCTCTTGTCCCATACGAATGGCTGCGCCTGTCCACCACCAGATGGAGTCTTGACTGAAGAGTAGTGGATAGACAGGACTCCACCAGTGGAAAAGCATAACTGCCTTGATGACAGTCATGGGCTCTACCTCTTGGCCCTCGTAAAAGCTCTTTTTCGCTCTGTCGTAGTAGTCTCTGGGCGATTCGTGCTGAATCGCGACAGGGTTGACCTGACTAGCGACGAGGGCGAGAGCATTCTTGAGCAGAGGACTTTGCGTCTCTAAATCTTGAGCCTCTAGGATGGGGCACCAAGTAGAGCAAAACTCCTCGTACGACTCGAAGAAGCCATGTATCAGAAAATCCGGAGGCACACTGACGGCCGCGGTGCCTTCTAGCGATCTGGTCGATGTATCCTCTGCCTTGCAATCCTCGCGAAAGAGAGACATGAATCCAGCCTCCCCAACGTACGTTGATACCGTGTGGCGGGGAACATGATCTCCACAGCCATTCCTTTGGGTTTGCTGGAGGAGCGGTGAGGCCACTACGGAGATTGATGGCGTGGAGAAGGGGACGTTGTTGTTGCTGTTGTTCTCACTATTGGCGCTGCTGCTGTGCGGTAACGTAGTGGCAGCTAGTTGCTGTGGCCGGCGCGCTCGATTCGAACGTCGGAGCCTCGGAAAATTAGTCTCAACGAGCTGGAGCAGGCCAGGGCTATGAGACGAACCGACATATAGTCCTAGAGGCTTGGCAGTTTGTACAGGTGGGATTGGGTCGACTTTGGAGATCGCACTTAATCTGTTATCAGTCAGCTAGTCTGTGAACCTCGTGGATTGCCGGGACACCTTGGTTCACCTTCTTGACGTGACATGCCGTGCATACCAGTGAAGCCCTTTTTTTGTGAAGAACGCCATCTTTGCTGGTCCCGTTGCCGTTGTCGCTAATGGAGTCGCCGCTGGCTTTCCCGCGGTTGCTGTTGTGTAAACGCAGCATAATAGACTACAGAGGCAGTAACACTCGATACCTGCCGGTTTGCTCAATCGTTGTGGTGAAGTCAAGTCGCGGTTGTAACGGGTTTCCTGAAAATGCCGAGAAAGCCGGAGAAAAGGAAAGTGCGGGGCAACCTCCCCCCCCCCCCCCCCCCCCCCCNAAAAGGAAAGGGGGGGGCACCCCCCCCCCCCCCCCCTCCCTTGGACAAATGATTGATGACAAATGATTGCAAGCGGCACACCGAAACTATGACGTGATTCATCGCCGGCTAAGACACGGACCACGTGACAGCACTGTGGACCGCACCTCTTACTTGTCGGACCCAGCTCAACCGATGCTTCACATTCAGCTCAGCCACCGGTGCCGCCTCTAGCACGCCTCCGTCGTCCAGCGTACCAACCTGGATGATAGCAACGGGTGGAAGGGAACTGCTCAGGGGCATGGCATAAATCGGGCTGCCGCAATTACCGCAGAACACCAACAAAATTTCGAAGCCTTCATCGCAATGCTTAGTCGTGATTGTCTTTGGAATCCCCGTCAACAGAGCCAAATCTGTGAGAGAAACAGTGAGGTTGAGTGAGGTTGTTGCACCAGTGATTTTACGACAGGGCCGACATTGGCACACAGGTCTAGGACAAGTTAGCAGATTTTCATGCTACAGGTGTCTCGACTAGTCGCTCGCCTTCAACGGGGTATCTGTGCCAAGCCTGATTTGGTAGCGAATCATACCGCATAGACAACTGCCGTTTGCCATGCCTGAGAGATGAAAGGACCATTTTGAGGTTATTCATGGAGGTAAAGAATATGAGAGCAGAAGAGCCTAAAAATCCCATCAAGATGAAAACTTGGATGCCTTCCATCCGTTTAACATTAGGGCAGCGTTGGGTCCCCTCGAGAGATGGGGTCCTGGACAGTCTTCACCCACGGGTCAGCGATCGCCTACCTCTCAGTTGTTACCGTGGTTGCCTTGGCAGTAAACTTTCAATGTTTGCTTCGAAATGGTGACACATCCCGGTATGCCGTGTGCCGTGTGCCGTGTGCCGTGTGCCGCTGACTCCGCTTTCCGGCGTCCCCCGTTAGTTCGGCTGAGAAATCAGTCCGTAGTGGAGTAGCGTAGATGCCGAAGACCAACATTGGACCTGGCATTATATAGTCGAGACATTATAACCAATATTTCACAAGCTTCATTACACACAATCGCTTACATTCCACACCACGATCCAGACTAGCTGTCACCATGACCGGCGAACTTAGAATAGACCCGGAACATCTCGCCGTCCTCGTTGCTGCGTACGGACAGATGCCCGTCCCCACCGCGCCATCCAACAACCTCCCCAAGCTCCGGGACACATCCGAACAGTTCATGCACACAGTGCTTCGCCAAGAAGCGACGCCGGAATTCGTCAAACGAACCGCCATTCCAGTCAAGAGTTACGATGGCGCGACAATCCAACTTCATCATTTTGAGGTCAACGATGACGCCGCCGCAAACAAACAGGGCCCGGCCGTCCTTTACGTCCACGGTGGCGGCATGATCTCCTGCGATGTCGACATCTTCGCACCGCTGATTTCCCGCTACGTCGCTCGCACCAGCATCCCTTTCTTCGCAGTTGACTATCGTCTCGCGCCCGAACAGAAGGGGGATTGTCTCGTGAAGGATGCTTACGCCGCGCTCCAACACATCTCCACACACGCGACCCAGTTCGGGGTTGACCCTGCCCGTATCGCCATCATGGGTGACTCGGCTGGGGGTGGCATCGCGGCGGGAACAGCACTTCTGGCTCGCGATCGGGGTCTCAACCCGCCTCTCGCAAGACAGCTGCTCATATATCCCATGCTCGACAGCAAGTCCGCGAAGTATCCGCCTGACTCGACTAAGAACAAGTTTCTGTTCGTCTGGGGCGCGGCTCACTCCGAGATCGCCTGGAACGCACTACTGAGCCAGGACAAGGACGGCAAAGACGACGCGGGTGTGTCCATTTACGCTGTGCCTGGCCGTGCAACTGACTTGAGCAACCTACCGGACACATACATTGAAGTTGGCGGCCTGGATTTATTCGCGGATGAGATTCTTGCATACGTAACCAAGTTGGCTCTGGCGAACGTTCAGACCGAGTTCCACTTGTGGCCAGGTCTGGTTCACGGTTTCGATGCCGCACCTATCAGTTTTTCCATAATCGCAAACGAGATGAGGGACAAGTTTTTGAAGAGTCTCTAGGCGTTGACTTGAGTTTAGCTACTTGTCACGTAGGCAGGCCGACCTAATACGTTCGATGATCGAATTTCCGTGGCGTGCTTGCCTGGCGTGCTAGATTGTGCGTCTTTGTCATTTTGGACATCAAGGGTGACAAGGTGGCGCGGGTATATAGGTGGGCGCCGAAGAGCTGCCAGCCGTCTGATATCCTAGTTAGCATCGTTGACTTTCACTGCGCCTGAGAGGTACTCCTCCGACAGGGAAATAGGCAGTACAAATCCACCCTCTCGCTGCAATGGAAATCGAACTTGCAGTGAGTTCTCCATCGGCACTCTCCCACTCTGGGGGTAACCAAAGTACTGGTTCGTCTTCCAGGTAGACCCATCTCCCCAAGTTGAAGTAGCCAACCCGCATGTGCGATTTTCGGAGTCTCTGAATGGTCCCGATTTCCACTGAGTTGTAACCAGAGTGGTTATAATCCTTGGCCCATCGCAGAATAGCAAAGCCGCCGTCTTGAGGTGTTGCTCCGAATCCGGGACCCCAAGTTTTGATGACTGGCAGATCTTGGGACGACGCCATCGTTTCGAATACCCCAGTACTGGCGTTCCAGATGCACAAAATGTACTTGGCCTTCACTGAACCTTCACGAGGAAGGGAGAATCCTGCCGCGATTTACTCCCCAGATGGCGAGAAACTGACGCAAGTTGTGATGCGAGTATCATCCCTGCGATCGAGTAAAGCCTTGAGTGCTTCACAGTAGTCGAGACGAAAAGGCGTCACTGTCGGCTCATTGGTGTTCCACTGATGCTTCCGCCATACCTCCAATGAACCGTCCGAGGCGACAAGAGCAAACCGCCCCCGTTCGTCAAATGTAAGAGAAGGTTTGCAGGTACCCTGGAAGATCGCATTGTGAACTTCTTTCAGAAGCAAAGCCTGCTCTTCCGACGTGTCCCATACCTCTACACAGCCGGCGTAAGTGATCAAAGCCATTGTCTCACCATCCGCAGAAAGCTCAACGCGAGCTGGTGCCTCGAGACGTGGATCTGATGGTCGTCCTGTTGTTCTGCATAGAATGGATCCACTCGAAAGATCCCAGACTTCAATAGAATTGTCTTTCGCACACACCGCCATCAAGGGTGTCGATCCATTGGCAGTACTTTTGAGGCGCAGCCTGCTGACAGGCCTGACGTTGAGGGCAGTTGAGAAAAACTGGCCGCTGCCATCATTGTGCCCCGATAGGATCTCTCGTCGGGTATCCCAGAAGGTCATGGTCTGATGGTTGTTAAAAGCCGACACAAGGTCCAAGCATGAGTCGACATCCGCAAGATTATCCGATGATTCTTGGAGGCCGTGGCGGCGAAGAAGGTCTCAGTCCTAGATCTGGATGTCCGAAATACTTGCAAAAAAGAGTTGCGAACCATGCTTAGAAAACGAGAGAGTAGGTTTTCCAAAAAACGGAACCGCAAGAAAGCGATGGAAGGAGCCGTCGGCCCTCACCACACAGATTCCGCCCCACAGCCCAACTGCAAAGAAGTCGTCAAAAGGTGACCAAGCCATGATAAGAACTGTTCGGCTGAGAGGAGATTGGTGTTCAGAGGTCTCTACTCTAAGCCTTGTCGTTGTGCCGTTGCGAATATAAAGAACGTGCGCTTCAATCTCATTCCACAAAACACACCGAGAGGAGTCGGGGGAGAAAGATACTCCCGTCACCCACAAGTGGTCCCACATGATGCGCAGAATCTGATGCTTGGAAACCACGTCCCAGATGATAATGTAGCTATCCTTATGGGCCATGTCTTCTCCCAAATGGATGGCAACAAAAGTGCCGCACTAAGAGAATCCCAAGACCTCGCCTGGCCGGTCCGTCATCGGATATGTGGTCTTGGCAGCAGAAGCCCATCTCTCAAGTGACTTTGCGGAAGTGTTTGTGGCATGCCATTGATTGAGTCGGATCATCTGGTCTCCAACCTCTTGAATTGCAAGCGAAATGCTTCTTCCGTCTGGCGAAAACGATAGCTTGGCATCATTCCAGGGGGGTGTCCAGTTTTCCTCAAGAAGTTGGGTGCTGCCCGTGTCAATGCTGGCGACATAAACATGGACCATTTGGTTTGCGGCCAGACTAAAAGCAATCAAATCCTCATCTGGAGAGAATCGTAGACTCCCAGCATGCTTATCGTGGTAGCGGCCAGGAAGGTCGAAGTTTTGAATCTTCTGGCCTGTCAAGGCATCCCAAACGACTATCGAACCATTGTCTCCAATGGAGGCCATCCTGCTACCAGAAGGTGACACAGCCAGTATCTCGACTTCGACAAAGATTGTCCGCAGGCATTCGTTCCAATTATGCATTGGTTCGGGCAAAGCCTTCATCCATCGCGGTCTCATCTGTTGAAGACCAAGACGGCCACGTAGGGGACTTGCTGCTGGCGTGAAGACTGGCGCACAGGCGTAGATCTGGATCGGGTAATCTCGGGCACAGTCCACGTAGTACATGACAAAACGTAGAGTGTCTCGCAGTAGATGAAGGTTGGGGGGTGTCCGGCGGCTGCGTTTGGCATCGTGCCGATCTGGCGCGATGGGGATTTCCTCAGCGGCCCTGATCAGGTTGGTGAGAGACACAATCGCCGACGGAGCAGCCTCCAAAAGCGACAGCGCCTCGAGCCAATGTAGTGTGTGCTTTCCGAGGAAGCCTTCCAGCATCCCATCGTTCTCGAGCATGTCTGGATGTGACTGGATGCTGACAGCCGCCGTTGCGTGATCAGACCAATGGACGCACTGGTACGCAACCCTGTCCAGTAGGCCATTGCTTTGCTGGAGGGCATCGCTGATGTTGGTTCCAGGCCTCTTGCATTCGTACATGTCCTGGTGGAGTGTGGCTGACAGGACAGAGATGGCTCTTTGGCGAAGTCTCCGTGTGAGGCTCCTGTGGAGAAAGGCTCACCAGAGTTGATGAGCCGCTTCTTGGCGAACTCGAAAGCGGACTGGTGGATGAAGTAGATGGTGTTGTTGTCCGTGACGACCAGAAAGCTGTCGCAAGACTCGACCTTTTCCTTCCAGAGGTTTTCGGCCGCGTCCCTGTTGCTCATGAGCTCACGTCTGTGCTCCTCGGGAAGGTCGACCATGGTCGATAGTTCCAAGAGGGTGATGGGTCGGTAGACGAGAGCCACGAGGCCGAGAACGTACTTCAAGACACAGGACTGGTCGCGGTTGGCTTCGATCCGCAGTGTCTCCAGTTCGTAGAACGCTTCCAATCCGGGAGTGAAGGCCTTGATGTCCGCAAGAATCGACCATGATCTTGTTCTCGGTTTTGACAATTCCTGACAAACAAAAGCCACCCACAGGAAGGTGTTGGATGCGTTGTCATGTAGGTAGTTCGAGACGGCCTCCTGCGTCGGTTTGTCAAGTTTCTTCCTCTTCGTCAAAGCCTCCACCTTGGTCGAAATGAAACTCGAAATGGCGTCTTTGACCGTGGCGTCATTGAGCTCCAGTCTGAGAGAGTACTTGTCTGAGTTCTCGTCGAGGTATTTTTCGATCTCGGCCCAGTTGCGGCTGGATACCAGGACCCTGACATTGGCGCCGGCGAGACAGGCAACAAGGTCCAGGAGCTCTTCGCGGCCTTCGATGCATTCGTCCAAGCCATCGACGATGATGCACTTTGAATGAGGAGACGACTGTTCCAGGAGGATGTTCAACATGGCCTGTTGAGCAGACCATCCGTTGACACCTTTGAAGACATCGGCTCCAGCGTCACCGTACTTGCTGATGATCTTGTCGTGTGACTGTGCTGATTGGGGATGCTTTGAGCATGTAGTTCAGGCCTCGCAGCACCGCGGTCTTGTTGTTCAGTCGTTCGTCGGATGCCTGGCAGAAGAAGAAGTCAACCATCGCACCTGTGCCCGCGTCTCTGATGCTCTGCTCGATGTAGTCGATGATGCCACAAATGAGCATGGTCTTTCCCTTGCCTGGATCGCCGCGAATCCACATGAGCTTGCTTTCCTTGCCGTTGTACCAGCTCCTGAAGTCACTGTGGGCCAAAACCTATTTGTAGCAATCTTTCAACAGACCACCTTTGGTAGCTTCGATGCGATGCTTGTCGTTGGGGGGGTTTGTCGTGTTCAATTTCTCGAGGATTGAGTTGACGCGATGGTCGGCGACGCCGACGTACACTGGACAGAATCAACACTGTAGTGATAGGAGAAGCAGTGATACGTCAAACACACCTTTGTTGTCGTTTCCTGCCACGAAGGTGCGGTTGGAATCGACTTGCTGATATCCTGCCCCATGCTGTTCCGCGGCATACGACGTTGGTGTAGCCATCCCACTTGGCCCAGGAGTGAAGCCAGGGAAAGGTCTGATAGCGACCCAGCTCGCTCACCAGTCTGATCTTGAAGCAATGACGAAGTCGAGTTGTCCAGTCGGGCTGAGAGCAGCAATTTTGGTGTTGGATGTTGCAGAGTCGTACTCAAGGTGCGCTGGTGCGGGCACCGGCTGGCGACGGCGACGGCAAACGAATCTATGGGATCAAATGCAGCCGCACTGCTTTAAGCAGTGATAAACGCTTGGTCAAGATGATTGAAGAAACAAAGGACAGACCCTGCAGTGTTGGGATGCCTAGAGGAGGCAGAATCTTGGCGGAAGGCTGTCAAGGACATCCACCTTACTGTCGAGGCTGTCTGCTTTGACAGTAGATCAGAATTTCAAAATTTTCCCGGCCCAATCAGATCACAAGTGACAAAAGCAATGGACACGTCCCTATGCTGCCTTGGAAGATACGAGCGAGGCGGAAATTGGATGGCCCAACAGCACGTCTTGTGCGACATGCCTCATGCCGCCAAGACGTGCAGGTCGCTGAAAATATGCTGTAGTTGGCTTGAGAGCTCACTGAAACCAGCCCACCTCAATGCGGCCTGCCGTGACAGGCGGGCTAATAGATGCTCTGCAATCAACTATCAGGCATATGATCAAAAAAATAATCCTATTCCACGATGACTTGGCGGCGGGACCGGTGAACGTATCGCGCAAACGACGGAAACTTAGTCCGTACCATTCCGTACCATTCAGCAAACAAGCCCCTATTACATCCTTTGCGATGGCCTACCAAGCTAGAGGCCGAGAAGATTACACGGTGGCGATCATATGTGCTCTACAGATCGAATCTATGGCGGTTACAACCATGCTTGACCGTGAACATGAGGACCTTTCCCTGTCTCCCGGCACTCGGGACACAAACATCTACACCTATGGGGAGCTCGAGAACCACAACGTCGTCATCTGCTGCCTTCCAGGACAATATGGCAAGGGAAGCGCGGCCACCGTGGCAACAAACCTTTCCCGAACTTTCCCCTCGATCAAGCATCGCCTCCTTGTTGGCATTGGCGGCGGAATACCCAGCGAGAAGCATAATATCTGCTTGGGGGATGTGGTCGTCAGCATGCCGGAAGCCACCTACGGAGGCGTTGTTCAGTACGACTTGGGAAAGCAGACGAACGACAACTTCATCCTGACTGGCTTCCTCTCCCCACCACCAGCACAGCTACGGAATGCGGCCAATGCGGTGTAAATGAGGCACAGAATGGCCAACAACAACCAAATCGTCAAACATATTGATACCGTTCTGGCAAAATACCCCCACCTCGACGAGTTTAGACGACCAGAATCGAAGCCCGATGCGAGTCCTCGGATTCATTACGGCCTAATTGCTTCAGGTGATTCCGTCATCAAGAGCAAGACACGCCGTGACCGGCTTCGGCAGACACTCGGAGACATTCTTTGCGTGGAGATGGAGGCAGCGGGCATCTCAACTGCCTATGAGTGCATCGTCATCCGGGGCATCTCGGACCTGGCCGATGAGAAAAATAATGATGAGTGGCATGGCTTTGCGGTAATGGCCGCCGCTGCCTGCGCAAAGGAGCTACTTCAACGAGTTCCATCCGCTCAGAAGACCATCGGCAGCCCTGGTGGAGGCGTGGCGCAAATGGCTCACGAGGATCGTCAAGGTGCGCCGCGCCCTGGTCACACTCATGCTGTCCAGCACTGCGGTGGCAATCAGCAAGTTGGATCAGGGAACATCTCTATCAATGGGAGTGGCAACAATCTGTACAGATGAGGTGGTGTGGAACGGGATGCGTCGTCAGATCCGGGCGATGAGATGGTCTGGATCAGGGTGGTATGGCCGGCTCTCTGTACCATCAACCATGTGATACTTCATCGGCTTTTTCTTCTGCGTGTTTCCGTGGATTCCACGGCTCAAGCTAGAAGGATAGGCCAAATGAACTGCTGATGAAAGGTCAAAAGAACCGGCGATACCCGCGACAACGTCAGTCGTGTCCATGATTACTGATCACTCGGACTCCTCACGTAATGACGGATTGGCAACCACCACCGTGACTAATGATCATTCTGCGAACATCGAAACTTGATAAACGTTACCATGTTTATGAAACAAATGATTTGAACTCATGCCTCGGTTGATACGGATGTTGCGGTGGTTGTATTTAAGCTTGATTCACCCCGGCAGATGAAGATGGTGGAAAATCGAACTCATCACACACCTCTCTTATCCCTCTCCCCAGACTTCATCAACAGCCAATTTAATCACATCTTCAACACAATATGCCCGCTCCTCGCATCTTCGTCATTGGCGCAACAGGCGCCCAAGGCCTGCCGGTCTGCCGTGGTCTCGCCAAGGACGGGGCCTACAGCCTTCGCGTCCTCACCCGCGATGCCAACTCTCCTCGTGCAAAAGAGCTCGCCAGCCTCGGCGACGTCGAATTCATCGAGGGAACTTTCGCAAACGAGGATGACCTGAGAAAGGGTTTCACCGGCTGTTGGGGAGCCTTTGTCAACATCGACGGCTTCAACTGCGGCGAAAAGACGGAGACGTACTGGACCATTCGCGCCTACGAGCTGGCTGTTGAAATTGGAATCAAGCACTTTGTTTTTGGAAACCTCGACTATGTCTACAAGAAGAGCGGATACAAACCCGAATTCCGCACCGGTCACTACGACGGCAAGGGTCGCATGGCCGAATGGATGCTGCAGCAGAGGAAGAGCAACAACATGCCCGTCTCCATCTTCACTACCGGGCCGTACATTGAGATGGCGGTTTCTTCCAAGACGATCATGACGCCTTCTGTGCAGAACGGTATCGTCACCTGGATGGTGCCCCTCGGAGACGGTGCAGTGCCGCACGTAGCTCTGGATGACTGCGAGCACTACGTCCGCTGGATCTTCGACCACCCCGAGCGGTCCGACGGCATGGACCTGGAAGTCGCCATCGATCACATCCCCTACGCAGATCTTGCCGCCGCTTTCCAGAAGGTCACCGGCAAGCAAGCTCAGTACATCAACGTGCCCGCGCAGGTGTACTTTGACCACATTCCCATCGCCGATCAGCCCGCTGGATACAATGCTGATCCTAGCGATCCCTCAACCATGACTCTCAGGCAGAACTTTACCGGATTCTGGACCATGTGGGCCAGTTCTGGAGGAAACAAGGGTGTCATTAAGAGGGACTATAAGCTGCTGGATGAGATTCATCCCAACAGGATCAAGACTGCGGAGGAGTTCTTCCGACGGGAGGTGGAGAGGCGTCAGTCGCTTGGACTTGAGACTCTGTTCGAGTCGATCGAAAAGGGCGGTCTGGCCTCCATTCTGAAGCTTGGAGAAGACAACCGACATGGAAAGCTCTGATTGAGAGCTGTCTCTAGGTTTATTGAACAATGTTTGGCTTTGATCTCTGTTCGTCCAATTGAGGTATTTGCTTCTCTGCTAAGAAATGAATAGACACAAGTAAACAAGAGGGAATATAACTAGGCTTCTCATCAATAAACACAAGAAATAATGCAAAAGCTTCTTCTTGTCCACTCCCAGTCCCAAGACTCAGCAGTATCAACACGCCTCGCCAGCATCGCCTCCAGCACCCTCCTGACCGATAAAGCCAATGTCCCGGGCGGCCTTGAGTATCGGGAGTTCCTCATCAAAAGACGACTCCGTGAAAGAATCAAGGCCATCAACCTGACGGGCCTTCAAGAAATCCTTGACAGCCTGGGAGTATTCGAGGTCGTCGTAGCTGAGGTCTCGGGCAATCTTTTCCACCTCTCCCAGGCCAGAGAAATCCGTCCCCATGATGCGGGGGAGAAGCTTAAGCTTCTGCTTGACGGTGTTGACGGTGTCGGAGATGTCTCTGAAAATGTTCAACCCGGAGGTCTTGATGGCCTCAACACTGGGGACAAAGATCCTAGGGATCTTTGGTGAAGCAAGAGGACCGGACTCGTGTGTTACTGGGATATCAGGTTGAGCCCTGGCGATGGTCTTCTTGACGCCGGTAGAAGTGGGTTTGAATGTTTCCACGGCAAGCTTGTTGACGGTATCGATACCGCCCCCAGTTCTTGTGCGAGAAGGGGAAGCGACGCGTCTCAGAAGTTCGAAGTCGGTCGTAGTAGGCTCAGGGGTAAAGGTCTCGGGAGTGATGAGAAGGCCGAGTGGATCGACAATGGGGACAAGTGGCGCGGCAATAGCCAGAGAGGCCAGTGCAAGAGGGGCGAAGAACTTCATACTGGCTGTGGTGATGGTGATGTTTCAAGTGAAGGTTTGATCCAGTAGTAGAAGATGAGGTGAGTGATGGTGATGAGGAGAGAAAGTTGTTTTCGGAGGGAGGCGACGATCTCCTTATAACTGTGAAGCTCTCTCGGGAAGCAGGAGCACCGGCTTGTCCGAGGCAGCTATCTGCGTTGTAAAACACCATGTTACAACTCGCCGTAAACGTCAAAAGTCGTTCATCCGCAGAGTCTAGATTAGATGGCCCGACTGTCGTGGGGGCACTAACCTCTCCCGCGGGCTAAATCTGTCTCTGAAGATTACGCTCAAGTCTAGACCCCAGGCCGGGGCGTCAGTGAGACACATTAGGGGATGCCGCGAACCAATCTTCAGGGGCCAAGACCCGAAGTGAGACCTTGCTAGAACACGCACTGGGACAAGAGGCGGTCAAGTCCGGCCCTATGTGAAACCCCGAGCCGCATGCGGGTTTTTGACAGTTGCCGGGCAGGACTCGGAAATAGCCCAAGTCCGAATGGCAGCGATTTCAAAGCTTTCAGCCCTGGCCTTCTTTCCCACTCCCGGCGACGGGCCACGGAGACCATCAACTAGATGGCATTCTGACATCGGGGAAAAAAGAGGGCATCGACGGGTATAAGTGTTGCTGGGATACCCGGCCTGCGGCTAAGCTTGACAGCTGCATCCTTAGGCTCTTGCGCAAGATGCTGCCAAAGGCTTGGCCAGGACGGAAATGGAGCTCGCTTGGAGTTGGTCGGCGAGGTCGGTTGAAGAGGTCGGTCGGTTGGTTCACGACCTTCTGTGGCGTTGTGCTGTCATGTTTGAGTTCTGAATGTTGCAGAAGGATCGTCGGCGACAATCGTCTTGAATCACCCCTTCCGGCAAATTGCCAAGGCGACAACCCTTCTGGCTGGACGAGTCTATTTCGCAGTCGCCGGGCTAGGCCACCCTGCAACGGCCGGTCTTAGACATGCAGGGCCGCATAAGGCCGGCGAGCAGGGGAGAGAAGGTCGGTAAGGCGGTCCATCTGCGGCAGCAGTGCGCCCAGGAGCTCGGTACCGAAATCGATCCCGTCTCTGTATCCGGCGCAAGATCGTAACCGAAGGGGGGGAGGGGTCACCCGGGCAAAGAGTCAAAACGGCATTCATCTATGGTCTATTCGAGAAGACTGGCCCCCTTCCCAGTGCTGTTATGCTGTGGCGAGTCGGACGAGCGAGGACAGATGAGACACCGGGCCTTGAGACAAACCCTTATCCAGACCCAAGCATAGCTGGGTGTCGAAGGCCTCGCTGATGTGCCCCCAGATCATGTCCTGCGACGTCTAGCTCTTTCATGTTTCGACGGAAATCATTCTGACCATCTGGCCATACCTTGTAACACCTCTTCAATCATCATCACCCCTTCCAGCCCCCAAGCGGTACCCCCAAGCGGTACCTATGGCTTGGCCAGGTTGTGGATGCTGTCACTAGTTAGTCCACGTTCAAGCCCACCCAAACACGGCAACATACCTGATATCGTCCTGGAAATCAGAACCCTGCGCGCTGCTGTCATACGGCGCATCCTGCCGCAGCGGCACATTGATGGGCCCACTGCTCGCCACAACAAACGCACCAGCATCGCGCTCCTCCTCAGCACCGCCGAGCGCCGCGGCCTTCCTCTTCTTGTTGCCGTGAAGCCTGGCCGTGCGCTCAAAGTAGTCGGCCGGCACGGGGCTCTTGTACTGGCCGCAGAAGACGCCGACCTCGAAATCGCGCACCTGTGTGTCTTCGCCGCCGGCTTCGACGCATGCCGCCTTGAGGTCCTCGAGGGTCTGGAAGATGAGAGTGTCGCACTGGAGGAGGTTGGTCATCTCCTCAAGCGTCCTCTTGTGGGCGAGGAGTTCTGGGGGTGTTAGCGGGGTTGTAGCAGGGGAGGTAATTTGGGGGAGACATACGGGCTGGGTCGGCAAGATCGATGCCGTGCTGGGGATGGGTTAGCATGAGGTCTCGGTGCTTGTTCTCAGTGGTATAAACTTACGACGTGGGGGTGAGTGATTTCCGGGCTGCAAGAGACGAGAATGATGCGCTTGGCCTCGCACTCCTTGACCATTTGGACCTGTGCGTTGTTAGGAGGCTACCTCAGAGAGCTGGGATGTTTGATCAACATACAATTTCGCGAGAGGTCGTGCCGCGGACGATGCTGTCATCAACGAGGCAGACGACCTTGCCCTTGAACTCGGGCTTGATGGGCGAGAGCTTGCGACGAACGCTCTTTTGTCGTGCCTTCTGGCCGGGCACCTGAACACTACCGTCAGTCTTCTCTCGGCGTCATCGCATCTGATGGTGACTCACGATGAACGTCCGGTAGATGTATCTGTTCTTCACAAAGGCGTTGACGAGCGGCTTTTGCAGCTCAGTAGCCATGGCGGCAGCCGATGTGTTGCTCGTCTATAATCTTGTCAGCAGCCGTGCATTGTGCATGTCCATGCTGCAAACGCCTACCTCTGGGATGGGGATGACTGGAGACCTGTTAGCAAGTCTCTAATAAGACATTAAAGCGTCCTAACATACCGACGTCAATCTCCGCGGTGCCCTTCTCTCCGAGAACCGCCCTGACCCTGTCGGCCAGCTTGAGGCCCATGTACTGTCGGCTGCGGTGGACGGAGATGCCGTCGATGCAGGTGTCGGGCCTCGCGAGGTAGAGGTACTCGAACAGGTCGGGGGTGTAGGTCTTGGCCGGCACGATCTGACAGAACTCGGGAACGCCACCCTTCTTGATGAAGACGGCCTGGCCAGGGAGGATGTCGACAATGTTCTCGAAGCCGAGCTGCGTCAGGGCAATGGATTCGGAGGCGAGGAAGTAGTCGACGGCGCCTTCGAGGGTTTCCGAAGGTCGGGAGCCGAGGCAGAGGGGTCGGATGCCGTTCTCGTCGCTGGAGGCAATTCGTGTTAGTCGAGAAGCTCAAGGGGGCGCTCTGGAAGACAAGACGCACCGGAAGCCGAGGATGCCAAATCCAGCAATCATGGCAGTGCAGGCAAAAGCGCCCTGGCACCGGGCGTAGACCTGGCTCAGCGCAGTGAAGACGTCCTCGACACTAGCACGGGTCTTGCGAAGCTCGCCAAGGGCGTAGGCGAAGATGTTGAGCCTGGAGAGGACCATGGTCAGCTAGAGGAAGGGGGAGAGTTCGAGTCGGAGGAAGAAACGGACAGGAGCTCTGAGTCGGAATCGGTGTTAACATGGCGGCGAGCCTCGAAGTCGAGGAACTTGACAAGATCCGGGGTGTTGACGAGGTTGCCGTTGACGCTCATGGAGAGACCGAAGGGGGAGTTGACGAAGAAGGGCTGAGCCTCGGACCTGGAGGGAGGAATATTAGCCGGCGCATTGGGTTCGGGTGATGTGGGCGATTGTACGCAGAGGAGGTGCCGGCGGTCGGGTATCGGAGGTGGGAGATTCTGCCAGGGTCAGCTTGGGAATAGAACAGCGATACCAACGGGCGAGATTCACCCCATGAATCCGGGCATGGTCGCGGGCGTGGCGCGCTTGCCCTCGTCGAAGACCTTGCTGGCCATGCCGACGCCCTTGCACTGGGCTACCCTTCCACCCTCACACACGGCAATGCCTGCGGCATCTTGTCCGCGCTGTTCATGGTGTTAGCAGTTTTGCTTGGCGGGGTATTCGTTTGGTCGGAGGGGCGGACGAACGTGTTGCAGGTAGTAGAGGGACTCGTGGAGGTCGATGACGGCCGTGGTGGCCTCGGAGTCACCAAGCTATTCAAATGTTAGTATACAGTCCAGTCCATTGTCCTTCGCGGTGTTCTGTCGGGATGTTCGCGGTGTGCAAACGGGTGGCGGTTGGAGGTGATGGTGCGCCGCCGAGGAGCGGGACATACCAAGACGGCAGAGATTCCACACATTGTCGGATAATGGATGAGACTTCGAAGACGAAAGAGGAAATGTCGGGTTGAAGCGACACTGCAGGATTGCTGCCGAGGGAATGCGACGTCGTCGTTTCGAGGATTCGAGCTGCGGTCGCGAAAAGTTTCTGGGCGGCGGGGGTTATCCTTATCAGTTGGCTTCGGGGACGGTCGGTCGGTCTGTCAGCGACGGTTTTTTTTGGAGTAACCGCCACAGAGGGGTGCCACCACTAACTACAAATTGAAACTGTGATTTCCAATGGATGGAGGGGACAATTTTTCCTCCGGCGTGACCTGAGCAGCACTTGACTTGCACCAATGATCCGCAGCGGAGTGAGCGCAGTGGAGGTATCTCTGGGGGGGACTTGAATCGCTAGAGTACCGCGTTACGTTTGCCATTGCTCGGGAAGAGGGACCTTTGTAATAATGCCGGCATCGGGCGGGTGCTTCAGGTTCCTTTCCTTTCGAGACGGTGACGGGCACGCAAAGACTTCGCCGAGTCGGGTGCGGAAACGTGCCCCGCCCCCGCCTCCGTACGGTCCGTCCAGGCGGTCCAGTCCTGGCGGTCCAGTCCACACACTCAGTGACCCGTGACGTAAAGTCGGACCTGGCCCACCGCGTGGCGCGTTGAGGGGCCCTGAATGGCGGATGGGTTGGCTGTCGGGTTCGAGTTCCAGCTTGGTGGGTATATCAGACTGTTACTTGTCATGCCTTTCGAGGGTGTGCTTCGTATAACGCTTGTTGCCGTGACCTCGGGTCAAGGACTCTGTACTCGGACCGCATCTGACATCTGACGAGGCTAGGAGAACCTGGCCAACTCGACGCTGGTGACTCTTCAAAAGGCTTGAACTCTGCGGAGGAAAGCCGAGATGTGCGTGGATTGACAGTCTGCCTCATCCACGTTGGATCCATTCCAGTAAGGTAGAGCAGAGATGTGTCGTTCTGGGCATCTGGCGGTCTGGCGACACCTCGGCTGAGGCGAGTCTCTCGACGTCTTGGCGCTGAAGCCACAGGCCAGTCATTCGTTGTACGTCGGAGACAAATACACCACCGGATAGAGGGCGTCCCTGAGAGACCGAATGAGGATATTCCGACTGCTGCTGGTGTTGAACTGTGACAGACGTAGGAGGGGATGATTCAACTTCTGTTGTGCAGCAGCATTTCGGCGACGTCCGGTCAGCCACAGCCAAAGTGGACACATGCCGATCTCAGCAGCTCACGCCACACTGCACCGAGGACTGTGGCTCAACTCAAGTCAAGAGCGTCTTCCTGCCCAGCCGGACTTGCCAAATCTAGTTTGAAAAAATGTGATTGACTTTCGTTTGAATTCAAGGCAAGAACCCCATCAGTTCAATACCTCGAGCGATACAAAATCCGCTCCTTCCTTGCTAACGCGCAGCGAATGGCAGGCCTACCCGGGCGGCCACCCGTCAAGTCACGTGCATTCCGTCCATTCCCGGTGGGTCCCGAGCCTCCGTCCCGTCAACACCAGATTTTTCAGGCGAACACTTTGGTCTGTCACTCCCGTCTTGGAGCTCCCGTCTACCACTAAGCAAGACCCGCGCCTCAATACCTTGATACCCGCCTCAACTTCATCAGGCACCTCGCCTTCCCTTGACCTCGTCACGCGCAAACCGAATTGCGCCCCTCCAACTTTCCTGCGCAAACCTCCCCGGAACCCCGCGCAACCTTTCTTCCCCATCTCGCCCCTTTCAGCGCATCCATCCTTTCTCTCCGAAACCGAACCCGACCGAGTCTCCCCCGGCCAACAATTCTTGTCTCCATCTTTCTACTACTAATTCCCCCTACCCTCAACATCAACCTTATGCCGATTTCGCCCGTCCGCCGGCGTCACCACGCTACATCATGAGCGTCGTTTACGAACCTCGTAATTTCATGCACGATGGAGTTTACCCTCCCATCGGCGACCATGACCACGATCACAATGACCCCCGCGTACAATACGCCTCCGATGTCACCGACCTGAGCGCCTACAACCTCGGCGGCGCCCTCTCCGGCGACGATGGTCTCTCCGCCGAGGACCTTGTCACCGATGCGCAGATTACCCTCGCTACTACCGCCGCGCTGGCTGCGCTCCCGCCCTCGCTCGCCGAGGCCCTCCAGGCGCACAACCACGAGGAACCCGAGCCCGAGCCTACCTCGTCCCTTGCCGCTCGCACCAAGTGCATCGCCAAACCCGACCGCGAGGTCCACAAGCAAGCCGACGGCAAGTTCTACTGCACATTTGCCGGCTGCATGGATGAAGTCCAAGTCTTCAACCGAAAGTGCGAGTGGAGGTACGCGATCACCCAAGTCCCTTCACACTTCCTGTCTAACATCTCCCTCGCAGCAAGCACATGGACAAGCACGAGCGCCCCTACCGATGCCAGGCCGAGGGCTGTGAGAAGCTGCCGGGCTTCACTTATTCGGGCGGCCTCTTGCGACACGAGCGCGAGGTGCACGGCAAGCACGGGGGACCGAAGAATACTGTCAACTGTCCTCACCCGAACTGCAAGCGACACCGCGGCAAGGGCTTCTCCCGCCAGGAGAACCTCAACGAGCATCTGCGCAGAGTCCACGCTCCCGACTCTTCCACCCCCGCCGGCGAGGACATCGTCTCTAGCGACGCCGATGCCGATAGCGAACGCGCCGGCTCCAAGCGCAAGCGCTCCCGCCGCAGCTCCGACGCTGACTCCGTCACCATCGAGGCCGTCGCCCTCCGCGAGGAGAATAAGCGTCTCCGCAAGGAAGTCGCAGAGCTCCGCGAGGAGCTCGGCCGCCAGTCCCAGCACATCCTCGCCATCCTCGCCCAGCAGGAGACGATTCGCGTCGGGGGCCTCGACCCCGCCACCCTGTCCGTCAGCCACAACGGCATGAACCCTCCCTCGGCGTCCATGATGTAGAACACCTCTACGCCCGGAGCGCCCATGTACCACCAACCCAACCTTCTCATGCCTAACGACTTTACGAACAACAACATCGGTCCCCTCGCCATGCAGCAGAGCATGTACCCTGGCGGCCACTATACCCATCATAACACCCAACTCGTCTTCGCCGGTCACCCAGGCGGTCACTTCATGGGCGGCGGCATTGGCAACGGCCCAATCCCCTACCATCTCAATGTCCCCAACGGCAATCATCCCGAGAACATGGTCACCAACATCAACAGCGCCAGCCCCGCCCCCGTGGTCACCCCCAAGAACAAGACCATCACTGGAAGCGCCAACAACATCACTGGCAAGGGCAGCGCCCACCACAACGCTCCCCCCGAGACGCCCACCCGTCCGCCCCGCCGCCGCAACCTCAGCGCGACCACCATGCTCCTCTCGCCCGGCGACGACGAGTAAATTCGTATCCTCTCCTTCATCGTGTACCACCACAAACCACCCTTCTTCTCTTCTTCGAGCGTGTCTCCTTCTCCCTCAGCAAAACGTTGTCTCACTACTTACTATACACTTGGTTCCCCATCGGCACATGGGGCCCTTTTGGCGCGACAGGGGCGTTTTACGTGTATATCCATTCAGCCTTCGTCTCGGCAGAGGAGAGAAGCGGCAGCAAAAAAAGGGCAGGAAATCTGGTTTTGGCTTCTGTTTGGAAGCTGTGTACTACACCCCCCCGTCTCATGAGTTCTCTCCCCTTCACCATCATTCCCCCACGCAAGTCACTACACCCAATGTATCAACAAGAACAAAACATCTCCCCCCTTTTTCGGCACCCGGCAGCGTGCGTCTCTGGCTTTTTATCGGATTCTCGGGCAGGAAGGCTGCCCTGGTCTTGTCTCTCTATACACCACTCTCGGCACACACACATTTCGGGGCGTTGGGCGGACACACGGCACATAAAGGAAGATATCCCCCTCAGTCGCATGGTACGACTTCTGAATGAAGAACTCTTGCCTTTCTGGTCACCACTAAACTTCCCTGATCGACGTGATGCTTGCTTGCCTCGGTGATGAAAACAGACGGTATTCGCCATGGCGTGCTGGCCGTATGGTCTCAGCTGACGGCATGTCCTGGTGGTACAATATCTCCTCGTCTTACACCTCGAACACCTCGCCGATACCCTCCTCGCCACCCCGCCGAGTCTCAACGAGATCCAGCCGCCAGCCTTCCCAGTTCTTGAGACCGCGCTTGATCTCCTTGATCCGCTCGATGCGCGCCTTTGCGTCCTCCTCCTGCGCGCGACGGAACGCGTCCTCGTCAAAGTCCATATCTTCATCATCGTCCAGGAAACCTTCGTCCTCGTCGGGGTTGTGGCCAGTCAAGGCGTTGATGCCGCTTTGGAAGAAGCCAATGCCACCGCCGGCGTGGCTGTGCTTGCGGCCAGCGAGGGGCGATGTGCGGCCAAGGTCGATGTCTTGGAAGGCGGCGCCAGGGCTGGCGCCGTCGTTGCCTGAGCTTAGCTGGCGGCGCTTCTCCTGCCAGACGCCGCGGCGCAGGTCATGCACCTCGGCCTCGAGGTCGCGGATGGTCTTTTGCAAGCGGCCGCGTTCCTCGTTCTCGAGCTCGTCGACGCCCTCGTCGTCAAGACCACCGCCGCCATCAGCCGACCGGCGGCTGCGCAGCTTAACGGCCTCGGCTTCGAGGGACTCGACCTTTGTCCGGAGCTCGCGCGCCTCCTTTTCGGCGCGCTCCTTGTCCTTGCGCAGAGCCTGGGTGCGCGAGTCCTGCTCCTTGTGGAGAGTGGTGAGGGTGGCGATCTTCTTCTCGAGTCCATCGGCCTTCTTCTCAGCCTCGAGGCGGGCGTCAATGGCGTCGGCGAGGTCGTGCTCGAGGTTGCGGATCTTGGTCTCAGCCGAGGTGCGCTCGCTGCCCTCGCGGACAGCCTTTTCGGCGGTGCGGTCGAGGTTGCGGCGGACGTCGGAGAGTTCGCGCTGAGCGAGGCCAGCTGCCTTTTCGGCGCGCTCGACGCGCTCCTCCAGTGCTGTGATCTGCTCGCGGTCGGTGGATCCGCGCTCGAGCCGGGCGCGGAGCTTGGAGATCTCGAGCTCCATGGACTCGACCGTCGACGACTTGGACTGGAGCTCTGCCTCGAGGTCGGCCGAGTTGACGGCGACCGAGGGCGAGGATCCGTGGCGGGTTGTACCTGATCGGGAAACTTGCTGCTGCAGCTGGGCATTTTGGCGCTCGAGGGCGGCCTTCTCTGCTTTCTGCGCGACAGGAAGTCAGCAAATAACCAGTGGCAAATGGACAACTGAATGCAACTCACCAGCTCCTTGACCTCGCTGGCCGATGCGCTCTTCTTGTCCTGGCCATCATCCTCGCGCAGGTCCGCCATCTCCTCCTCGGCCTTCTGCCACCTCTTCTCGGCATCGGCAGATTCCTTTGTGAGGCGCTTGTTCTCCTTCTCCAGCTCCTCGATGCGCGCGACGTGTTTCTTGTANTGTAGATATCGGTGGCGGTCTCGCCTTCGCCTGTTGGGCTGAAGGGGCCTGGCGACATGGGCCCAGCCCCAAGGGATATGGAGCCCTGGCGGAAGGAGGCCGATCGCAGCTTGGATTGTTGGGCAAGGGAGGCGTGTGTTTGGGATGGCGATGCTGGAGGCTTGTCGGCATCGGCGTCGCCCTCCTTGTGGTCTTCTACAGCTTCTTCTGCGGTCTTGTCCTCGACTGGAGGGGCGTCTGCCTCGGGGGCGGGCGTGGCGTCGGCGGCGGCATCCTTATCGTCCTCCTTGGGCTTCTTCACCTTGTCCTTCTTCTTGTTCTTCTTTGCTGCCAGCTCAGCCGCCTGGTGAGGTTAGCTTTTGGGGTTGTGTCAAGTCGCGTGCTGTCGTCGGTCGGGCTTACTCGCTTGCGGGCGGCAGCCAGCTTCTCGGCCTTGGCCTTGTCCTCGTCGGCCATGATGTGTCCACTGGGTGTCTATGACCAATGGGTGGGTCGGAGGAGATGGAGATGGGAGTTTTGGGTGGTGGTATGGGTATCAAGGTGACATGTGATGGAAGGTTGCGGCAAGAGATGATGGAACGGGACTTGTTGAAGCGATTGATTGATTGAAGGACGGGAGCTTTCCAGGCGAGCTGTCCTCCCCAGGCACAAGCCACTGACCTCCAGTCTATCGCCCATTGGAGGAGGGCGACAGGATGCCACTGGACTTCCCGCCGCTAATAATTTGTTAGCGGCCTTCGCCGCCTGGGGCCTGGAGCTGGGACCCTGAGAGGGAAGGAAGGAACAGATGGAAGGCATGGACGTCATCAGCAAGGTGCTTCCTTCCGTGCACTCTTTGGCCCGGGCTCCGTCTAACTTGAATGGATCATCTTTCTGGAGAGTGGCCGGCTTTCTCTTCTTCCTCTTCTCAATCACATCCCGACCGGTGTCCCAAAGCCCAATCCTCCACGCCCTTACACTCCTGCACGCTGCACCGTTATCGACAACACAATGGAGCTCCAGCTTGAGCTCCAGCTCCCCTGTCCCCCGCGCATCCGGTCTCATGCAGGATGCCGATAGCTCCTCCCATGAGCTTCGAGCTTCACCCAAGGCCTTGCTGCCCAAAACACGGCACCATCTCGCTCGCCCCCCAATGCCACTGGCAGAGGACCCTTGGTGGGAGGGTGTAGGATGAATCATCCTCAGAGGGACAAAAGCAACCCGCCCTCCAAGCAGAGGCCCAATGGATGGAGGACCTGTCAACGGCGACATCACGATTGCAGCTTGTCCGTCCTTTGGAGCCCAACCACCAAGCACCTCGTGGTCAGACACTGTACCTGTCCGACGGTCAGGCCAGCTATGTTTGCTGGTTAGGAGGGAGGACATGGTCGGGCATGTGCTGTTTGTATCCACCATCTCCCGCCAGTCGCTGAGCCTCATCAAGTTGCCTTTTCCCCTTCCTCTCCATCCTCGCGCCCGCCTCCGCCTTCACTGGCACTTTCATTCATCGCGCTCTTCTGGACAGATACACCCGCCTCGGCTATGCCTGCACCTTTCCTAGGCATGGGCCAGTGTCTGTCTATCCCTCGCCATACCCCTGCAGGCGCCCGATATCGAACGAGGTCGGCCAAGGGGAGACCTGCCCAATGCAGCAAATCCAGTTGCGGAGGAACCCGCCTTGGATACGGACTCTACTGCCAACGGCACTCAGGTGCGAGCCTCCCCTGTCAACCCCGACTTCATAGCTCCCCAGCGAGTTTAGCTTGGGTCAATACACCACACCCCTCCCTTCCCCTGTCACTCACGCTCTCACTCACACACTGACACACGATAGCCTGCTCTGTGCCGTTGTGCCCCTACCCACAAGCGCGGGTGTATGACCCCTGGTTCGCCGACAAGCTGTGCTTTCCTCACCAGCCCGAGGCAGTCGTTGAGCTCTACTACTTCGACACCCTGAGCAGGACTTCGTCGAGCGACCCAAGCTCCATGCACAGCGGCCATACCAGCGACTACCGGCCCCATAGTCGCAAACACGGCCATGGCCGCAATCAGCAACCCCGGCCGCCCAAAGCGCAAAAGCCGCAGCAACCGCCCAGGATCGTCCTCAGCGCCAGGACCCGCCGTCGCCGCAAGTTCGACGACCGGCACCGCGATGTTTCGGCCCTCGTGACCTTTGGCGGGTTCATGACAGCATCAGCCATGACCGACGGCTTCATCACGGTGAAGCCGTAATCACCCTAGACCGATCGACCAGTTCGGACCTTGGGACGCCCCCCGAGGCTGCGTGACTCGGCCTGCCGAATCTGAGCCCCGAAACCTGGGTGACCGGCATGCTTGGGCTCACCAACCGCCGTCTTGGCGCCGTCCTTGGCCGGGTCACCGCCTCCCATCCACGCGCCCGCCCGAGGGCCCCTCAGGAAGCGCCGAGGACTGTGACAGGGACAAAGAGTCAATGCCTGCGCCGTTGCTGCCAGTCCCAGAGGTCACCCGAACGGCTGCTCCCCCTCAAAATATGCGCGAACTATGCATCGCGACAAGGCACCCCGCGCGCGCAGCACACAGGCTTGGTGCTTGTCAGTAGTGCCGTTGCCCGCATGAGGGGTGCTGTCCCTGGGTGGTTCGTCATATCTGCAGGCGGTGTGGGGGGACACAACGCAACTACTGCACCAGACCTGACAACAGGCAGCTGCTGCCCAGTCGGGTGGTTAGGAGGAAGCTC